>JACEFZ010026856.1:282500-341162 GCA_014155875.1 Cepaea nemoralis | reverse complement strand
GATATCTACTGATCTTATTTGTCTATATAGCAGAAAAATCATGACGTGAATGTGATGAGGAGGACCTAGAAGCAATAGAGATGTGGTTCCTATGTGTGAATGTTGAAATAATATGAATAATGAAATAATATTGACCATTAAAGAACGGGAAAAAACATACAAATACTGGTACAAGCTGCAAACATGCTCAAAATCATAGGGGAAGAAATACCAACTAGAATTCAATTCTGGAAATAAGATATACTATGCACTACAAACATCTACTAAAATCAAATGCGCTATCTCGTAACACCAACGATCACAATATACAAACCATAGATTCGGACCAGTTGTGCTGTGACTATAACTAAAGAAGAAAAAGCAACAACGATCCACCTGAACGAACATCCCATGAAAAACGTAAAGAGTTTCAAGTACCTACGAAATATAATATCATCAAATGGCAAATCAAAAGACGAGATCGAAAATAGATGCAATAAGGCAAACCAACTCATTGGACAAATGGCACTAATACTAAAGAACAAACATGTATCAATAACTACTAAGAAAGCACTTTACAACACAATCTTCCTACCAACTCTAAGTTACCAATGCCAAACCTGGACAATGACAGAAAAAGAGAAAAGAAAAATCACAACAACAGAAATTAGATTACTGAGAAGAATACTCAATGTATCAAGAAGAGATAAGATCAGAAATGAAGAAATCAGGACTAAAGTGAGGGTTAGAGCTGCACTAGATTTTATTAGAAGGCAGCAAGTCAAATGGTTTGGCAGGCAAGTAGGTTACCAACTAACAGCATACCACAACAAGCAATAATGTACAGCCCAGATGGAAACAGAGGAAGAGGCGAACACGTAAACGATGGACGCAGGGAATAACAGTCCATGAGAATATCGATCTATGAAGCCCATAATCGGGCACTCTTCCGCTATTTATACTTCACCTCGACACTACAAGGTACAAGAGGAACATGATGAGATGAGATGAGATGAGTGATCGATGTTTTCCTTGAAGTACAGACTACGATTAAAAATCATGCCCATTTATGTCAATCAACTCGGTTCTAGTCATAATGTTCCCGCTAATCTAATTGTTGGCAGATCTGTTTCACAACGAAGAAGAAGAAGAAGAAGAAGAAGAAGAAGAAGAAGAAGAAGAAGAAGAAGAAGAAGAAGAAGAAGAAGAAGAAGAAGAAGAAGAAGAAGAAGAAGAAGAAGAAGAAGAAGAAGAAGAAGAAGAAGAAGAAGAAGAAGAAGAAGAAGAAGAAGAAGAAGAAGCTACAGCAGCAGCAGCACCAGCAGAAGAAGAAGAAGAAGAAGAAGAAGAAGAAGAAGAAGAAGAAGAAGAAGAAGAAGAAGAAGAAGAAGAAGAAGAAGAAGAAGAAGAAGAAGAAGAAGAAGAAGAAGAAGACGAAGAAGAAGAAGACGAAGAAGCAGCAGCAGCAGCAGCAGAAGAAGAAGAAGAAGAAGAAGAAGAAGAAGAAGAAGAAGAAGAAGAAGAAGAAGAAGAAGAAGAAGAAGAAGAAGAAGAAGAAGAAGAAGAAGAAGAAGAAGAAGAAGAAGAAGCAGCAGCAGCAGCAGCAGCAGCAGAAGAAGAAGAAGAAGAAGAAGAAGAAGAAGAAGAAGAAGAAGAAGAAGAAGAAGAAGAAGAAGAAGAAGAAGAAGAAGAAGAAGAAGAAGAAGGAAAAAGAAGAAGAAGAAGAAGAAGAAGAAGAAGAAGAAGAAGAAGAAGAAGAAGAAGAAGAAGAAGAAGAAGAAGAAGAAGAAGAAGAAGAACAAAAAGAACAAAAGGGCGATTAACAAGAATAAGAAGAATCAGAAGACATACTTCACAATCAAATATATTATATGCTAGTACTTGTATATTGTAAGCAAAACGCGTGTAAGTAAATATATTGTAAGCAGGTGTATTATTAACAATTACATTGCAAACACCTGTATTAAAATCAAATTACATTGTAAGCAACTATATTGTAAGGAAATTAAATTGTAAGCACAAGTATATTGTAAGCAAATTACATTATAAGTAACAATATTGTAAATAAATTACATTTTAAGCAACTATATCATAAGCAAATTATATTCTAAGCAATGAAGAAGTATCCTTAAATATTCATTGGCACACATGCTGAGCAGATAACTCATTTTTCTCCTCCTACCTCTAGATTGCAATTGTGAGGATGGTGAATGCAATAATGGAATCCATGGTGATGGCTTGTGCACACGTGAGTCTTTATCCTCATCGCTGTTACATGGAACGTATGTCTGCATATTAGTCGTTGTTTTACTGCCTTCTTTAATCCGCATTAATATTGTTCTTTTTGGTATAAATTGTGTTGATAATGCCTTGCGACTATTTTTCAGGAAGTAATATAAAGCGCACTCCATAGTTAGCCTTTGCTCGCTTCTCGACACGTAATAGTGCTGGTTTTTTAATTACTGTTCAGACGGAGAGTGAAGACGTGTTTTTGTATCTCTTACTTCTCGGATTATTATTACTGCAAGCTGAATCACCTATCATGGATTTTTATATCAATGTGCTCGTTGTGATTCTGAGGATGTGGTGAAATAGTTTTTAGATTAATACAAGTGTTTATTATCTCAAAAATGTGGGTTATATCTAATATTCATTTCGAGTGATAGTTGAACACTATTAAATTTCAACCAATCAAGTGCACGAGGCGTGTCAGATACAACCACGGGACCTCAAATTGCCCGCGGCGTGGCTAGATAACAATGCGATTGCTGCGTTCTTCAAGTTTAGTTAGTCGTAATATTATGCAATAATGTCAGGGGAAGGAGAGTGCTCCGTATTGGAAGTGAATGGTGAAAGGACTCGCTCAGGTTTACGATCGGCTGTCAATAAAACTTACACACTAAACAAAGAGAGGGCCGTGAAGAATAAGCTATCCAAGTGCATAAATCCCAACGGCCTAGTCGTCAAACACACCAACTCTGGACAGTGTGTTACTATTTCCTTCAACAACACACTCTATTATGAGGCATTCCGAACTCGCCTACTCAACTACTACAGGCTTGAACTAATTGAACACAGGCAAGATAAGCACGGGGCCCACGTTGAGGATCTGATTACGACGCCAGTGATTACAATACATTTATACCGCAGTAAAAATAAACTCATGACACAGGGCAGTAATGAAAACATTAATTCCTGGCTAAAAGTAGATTTTGTTGAACTTGAAAACTCGACACAGACATTCACCGAATCTACTCATACGATGAGTGTACATGACAACATCAACACGAGGCCTGCCAACCCACCAGCGCTCTTGGCTATTGAATACCCAATGGAGCGTATCCAAAACAACATAGAACCCAATGTTGACATTGTTGAAGAAGTACCTGCCTCAGATAACAATAGCATCTTAACTATAAATGGACATTCGTGCGACTGTAAACAGCGCATTGAGGAACTAGAACAATCACTAAAGGCGCTCATTGTCACTGTCTCAACCAACATTGAAGCAAACAACAAGATAAGCAGTGATTACAATGCTCTCAAGACAGAAGTGACACTCCTGCGAGACGAAAATTTGCTGCTGAGAAATACAGTTCAAATCTTACAGAATGCGTCCTCTGCAAACCAAACCGAAGAAGCATGTAATTCTCAAGCAACCGCTTCATCCTTGGGAAATCTTGGGGAAGCTCAATCCCACCCAGAACAGATAATCACTATGAAAACAACTCAACGCGCAGAGGAAGATAAAAAACAACAAACACCTCAATGTGCAGACGAAGATAAACAACAACAAGCAGTCTACCCCATTGACGTCAAAATAAGCAATAGGTTTGAAGTACTTCAAGAAAAGTCACCAGAAAATTTACAGTGCTTTAACATGCTGCAAACGGGCAAGACAAGCCAACAAGATACATCGGGAGAACCACATGGAGACATAAAGACTGCTGATAATCGGAAATGGATGAAACAACTGTCGAGACGTGCTGACAACCAACATGTACAGACAGCACGACCTGACTGTACACATATTATACTAGGCGATTCCTTAATGAAAGGTTTATACAGCGACAGGATGGCCACATCAGACAAAGACATAGTGTCAATAATCCCACTGCCTGGGGCTGGTGTAGACCGGCTAACAGACAAGATTAGCAGGTTGGCTGTTAATCATAGTGTTAGAAGGGCAAGCGTACATATTGGCATCACCGACACCATGAACAACCAACAAATCACAGGGTCTCAACTGCTGGCACTCTTGAACGGATTACGTCACACTTTTCCTAACTCATCCATTTTCTTCTCCTCCATCATATCACCGAGTTATGGACACCAGCGCCGTCTAGCTGACATAAATAACAACATGTTGCAGAATTTCTGTTCTCAAAACAAGATACAATTCATCAACAATACAGCATCATTCACTTCACAGGCTGGTGCACCAAAAAAGAGTCTTTACAAGGATCAAATACATTTATCTACATTGGGCACCAGTTTTCTCGCCAAGAATTTAAAATATCCAGAACGGACATACCATACATCCAATACGGGATCGCGCCGGACACTTTTAGCTACTCCTGAAACTCAAGCCAGACGACATACTCCCGTCACATCAAGTACAAATAGGACAGAAGTGTGCAGACCACTCATAACCACTGCACCTGAAATCCAAGCCAGACGGGACACTACCACAACACCAAGTCCGTTAAATACGTCGTCTTTCACACAGGAGGGTAATAATTACGAAGATATGATTCCTATTCTCCCCAGAAAGGATCCGACTCTCAGCAACAACGACGTGCCAGCACAACCTCCTGTTAGCCACCAACCAGAGGCTCTAGTTGGTAGTCATTACATACCCATGAGACATCATCAGTACCCATTTAATTGTAATCCAGAATGGTTGCACCTCACACGGTATAGCCCAGCTACACTTCGTCAAGCACTTATAATGTCGCTATACCAACAACCAACACAACCTGGTATTTACTAGCAACTTAGGACAAAGCTACACCGGATCTCGGTACAAGAAAGAGCCTCTCCTTAAACGTTTATCTGCATATTTGGTTATAACTTGATCTAGTTACGTATTAGGTTATAAGTTATTACAAACATTGACTGGTTTTGACTTTATATTAATTGATAGTACTTAGCTGTATAGCTTTTATAATAATTCTAATTGTGTTTTCACGGTGAGTGAGGGGGTCTTCACTGCTCTTCCTTACGGATCTGTGTACGTATTTTTATATATTTACAGAGATATTACTGTTTCTCTGTACTTTAGAGTGTGTTTTGTAATAAGGGACTTAAGTTGTATTCATTGTGTGTGTGTGTGTTTTGCTTTTAAACTTGTAATTACGCATTGTTGAAATGTCTAATAAGTACGAATACTGGCTCAGTAATAATGGGCTCAGAATCGGGCATGTAAACATATGCCATCTATTAGGGAAGCTGCCCGAACTATCACTTATACTTAATCAAAATTTTCACATGTTTGGCGTTAGCGAAAGTCGATTAAATGGCATCATCTCAGATGATGACATCGCTATCAGAGGTTTTAAAACCATTAGAAGAGATCCCTATCAGAAACAAGAGACGGGTATTGCAGTTTATATTTCCAACTCGCTTAACGCCCACCGCAGGCTAGACTTTGAAACCTGTGAGATTGAGTGTGTATGGATAGAGGTTAAACTTCAAAATTGCATACCGCTAGTAAGTAGTTGGCTATCTTTATCGAAACCCCAGTGCAGGAAATATCTGGTATGAAAAATTCACCGCTATGATGGATGTAGTCTTTAGTAATGCTAGGGAAATAATATTGCTAGGTGACTTCAACATAGACGCTAACAAATCAAACAAAACATGGGAAAACATAATAGAGTCATATAATTTCCAACAGTTAGTCAAACAAGCCACTAGAATCACTAAATCATCTGCAACACTTATAGATCATATTTATACTACGTGTGCTGATAACATCACAGAATGTAGTGTACCTATCAATGCAATGAGCGATCACTATCCAGTATGTTGCACGTGGTCGAAAAGGGGCACCAAAACTCCCAAACACAAACATATAAGCATAAAATATAGAAATTACAAAAATTTCAATCGAGACGTCTTCTTACAAGATTTGGTCAACTCATCTCTAGATTATGTTTACCAGCTTCCTGACCCAGACGATGCTCTGGACCACTGGCTAAAGACCTTTCTAAGTATATTTGATAAACATGTTCCATTTAAGGAAGTTCGTGTTAAACATCACACAAAGCCCCCGTCGATCACACAGGAGGTAGTTGAACTTATGAGAGATCGCGACAGGGCTCACAAAAATAGAGATCTAACTATGTACCGTAGTCTGAGAAACAAAGTTCAATATGTTATTCGGAAGGAAAAGAAAAACTATTTTAAGAACATAGTAATAGATAAAACCAACACTAAAGATATATGGAAAGCAATTAATACCTTGACAAACAAACACAAATCATCACAATCATTACCATCAAATCAGGTTACATGTGATCAATTCAGTAGATACTTTCAGTCCGACATAAACCAACTGAAGGCTGCAATACCAGATGCGCCTCATGACATATCTTTATTATCATCATTCTGTGAGAACAAATGCTATGGACACATTTCCTCCAACATACCGCTAATGACGACAACTGAAGTATTTACTCATCTCCGTAATCTAAAAAACAATAACTCATCAGGACTAGATGGAATTAGTAGTCGGATCCTTCGCCATGCTGCACCGGCGATCTGCGAGTCACTAACTTTTATATATAATCAATGTCTAACCAGAGGTCACTTCCCATCAGCCTTTAAAATCGCTAAAGTGTATCCTCATTTAAAAGCTGGTCCTCTAGACGATCGTCTCATGAGTAATTATAGACCAATTTCCATATTATCCTCATTATCCAAACCGCTAGAAAAGCACATCCACAAAACAACACTAGATCACTTAGTTCGCCATAAACTGATAGTTGACAGCCAGTCAGGATTTCGGCCAAAATATTCTTGCCATACGGCACTAACAAACATGATAGAAAACTGGCTTCAAAATATTAACAACAATACTCTATGTGGAGCGGTGTTTATAGACTTTAGGAAAGCATTCGATATGATAGATCATACTATTCTAATTAAAAAACTAGAAACAATGAAAGTAAGTTTTAATATAGTGACATTAATAAAATCATTCTTATTAGACAGAAAGCAAGTAGTATCACACAATAAAGTTTTATCTCAAGCCATTACCATTAATATTGGAGTACCTCAGGGGTCTATTCTTGGCCCTCTATTATTTGCCATTTATATAAATGATCTTCCATTAAATCTGTCGTCGTCCTGCGATCTATTTGCTGATGACTGCACAGTATATACAAACGCTGTTGATCGTAATGTGCTAGAATTATCCTTGCAACAGGAAATAAATAGTGTAGTTAACTGGAGTCATGCAAACCGCATGCAAATTAACATTACTAAAACAAAGTCTATGTTAATAGGAACCAGGCAAAGACTTCACACTCTAAACTCGCAGAGAACTCTTCAGCTGCACATTGGCAGCACGCCTGTAGAAAGTGTCACCGAGCACAAGACACTGGGTGTTATCATAGATCAAAATCTAACTTTTAACTCACATGTTCATGCTCTAGTTAAACAAATAGCCAAAAAAGTATACCAACTTGCCAAAATTAAAAATTTCCTTGACGAAAACACAAGAAAGATATTCTATACTTCTCATATACAAACACATATTGATTACTGCTCCACAGTCTGGGATGGATGCTCCAAATCAATAACAAAACGCCTATATTCACTCCAGAAAAGGGCAGTGCGTTTAATTAATGGTGAAAAGCTTACCGACAATGCTAACCTATATAAACGTCTCCGGTTACTGCCACTCCACAAGCGCCTGCTTTTTAATAAGACCAAACTAATTCACAAAATCCTATTTCAAAATGCTCCAAGCTACCTTTGGCCATTGTTTAAATATAACGCTAGACATAGCGAACGACTAAATATACTTCATGTCCCTAAACCTAGGATAGACTTATATAAAACAAGCTTAGCATACTCTGCCGCTCAGTTGTGGAACAATCTTCCACAAGAAATCAAAGACACCACCAATCATGATACATACATTCGCAACCTGTTTGAACACTACCTTAGTACAGACTACATGCCCCCATAACAAATAACACAAAAAAGACAATAATGGTAACTTATCTCAAACGACAACTAGCCAAAAAACATTCCCTTATGTATGGCACGTTACACCCTCCTTAGGTATTTATAATGCCCATGTTAAACACTGCCTCAGTGAGTCATTTGTTATTGATTATTTTTCATGCGTTTTAATGTTCTTTTGTTGTCAAAAGTTGCTTCATAAGTGATGTTGAATGAAAGAATGTATGAGAGGAAATAGAGAAGAAGGGCAGAATGTCAGACGGGCCTGCGTGCCCAATTCTTAACCCTTTGAAAATAAAGACTTATTATTATTATTATTATCTCCTTGTCCACTAACTCTCCAAGTTCCAAATATTTCGTCTGTTTCGTAGTTTAGCAATCGCTGTTCGTTTGATCGGCGTGTTTCCGTTGAGAGTGCAGAGTTACGCTTTTCTTTCATTGTCCTAAAAAATTATTGTGTGATAATATATACATAAATGCATGTCCTTTCGGTTTCTTGGACCTGTAGTAGGTTTATCCTCATTTGAACATTTTGATGTTAATATCACATGAAACACATATTTATTTAATCCTAAAAATCACAACAAAACCTTGGAAGGAGAGACAGGCGTAGACAGAGATAGTAAGTGCCCTTGTCTATTGCATATAAATGAAAGGGGTCCAGGTGACTGGTGCTCGGTACAGTAACATGCGTGTGAATAATCAGAAGCCCAAGATACCATCGGCACGCTGTTGATTTCTCTTGAAAGGAGTATTGCTGCTGCACCACGATGTAGATGTGCTATGTGCTCTGAAATTAGAGGTCTTGAAACAGCAAACAGTCCAGACTTGATGCCATCGCACTTTCACTTGTTTGGACCCTTGAAACAGCATACAGTCCAGACTTGATGACATCGCACTTTCACTTGTTTGAACCCTTGAAACAGCATACAGTCCAGACTTGATGCCATCGCACTTTCACTTGTTTGAACCCTTGAAACAGCATACAGTCCAGACTTGATGCCATCGCACTTTCACTTGTTTGAACCCTTGAAACAGCATACAGTCCAGACTTGATGCCATCGCACTTTCACTTGTTTGAACCCTTGAAACAGCATACAGTCCAGACTTGATGCCATCGCACTTTCACTTGTTTGAACCCTTGAAACAGCATACAGTCCAGACTTGATGCCATCTCACTTTCACTTGTTTGAACCCTTGAAACAGCATACAGTCCAGACTTGATGCCATCGCACTTTCACTTGTTTGAACCCTTGAAACAGCATACAGTCCAGACTTGATGCCATCGCACTTTCACTTGTTTGAACCCTTGAAACAGCATACAGTCCAGACTTGATGCCATCTCACTTTCACTTGTTTGAACCCTTGAAACAGCATACAGTCCAGACTTGATGCCATCGCACTTTCACTTGTTTGAACCCTTGAAACAGCATACAGTCCAGACTTGATGCCATCTCACTTTCACTTGTTTGAACCCTTGAAACAGCATACAGTCCAGACTTGATGCCATCGCACTTTCACTTGTTTGAACCCTTGAAACAGCATACAGTCCAGACTTGATGCCATCGCACTTTCACTTGTTTGAACCCTTGAAACAGCATACAGTCCAGACTTGATGACATCGCACTTTCACTTGTTTGAACCCTTGAAACAGCATACAGTCCAGACTTGATGCCATCGCACTTTCACTTGTTTGAACCCTTGAAACAGCATACAGTCCAGACTTGATGACATCGCACTTTCACTTGTTTGAACCCTTGAAACAGCATACAGTCCAGACTTGATGACATCGCACTTTCACTTGTTTGAACCCTTGAAACAGCATACAGTCCAGACTTGATGACATCGCACTTTCACTTGTTTGAACCCTTGAAACAGCATACAGTCCAGACTTGATGACATCGCACTTTCACTTGTTTGAACCCTTGAAACAGCATACAGTCCAGACTTGATGACATCGCACTTTCACTTGTTTGAACCCTTGAAACAGCATACAGTCCAGACTTGATGCCATCGCACTTTCACTTGTTTGAACCCTTGAAACAGCATACAGTCCAGACTTGATGCCATCGCACTTTCACTTGTTTGGACCCTTGAAACAGCATACAGTCCAGACTTGATGCCATCGCACTTTCACTTGTTTGGATCCTTGAAAGAAGATTTGCCGATTCATCTGACAACGAGGTCTAAGGACACACATACAAACTTGTTCCTAGAAGACAAAGACCAGATAGTTGACAGTTGGACCAAGTGTGTTGCCAGGTAGGAGGACTATGCTGAGAAATAACACACACACTTTCACTAGTGGGTATAAACATCGGATATATGGCAGGGAGGATGTACAATGGCCAATTAACGTTCGATATTCATTCATTTTGTTTTGTACATTCTTATTCTTATTTTACCGGGTTTTTTCCCCCCTATAGATCGAAACGCCGGATTTATTGTGTTTTAGTTTATATTTACATGCTTCACTTTACGTTAATTTAGTATTATTAGTAATGTTATTTTTCTCATTATGACTTCTGTTATCCTGGTTTAACTTAGCTGTAAGGTATATACAAGGTATGCATGTGTGTGTTTGGTATTTCTATATTGTTCGTAGGAGTCGCACTTACCAATTTTTTTTCCCATTTTATACCATAATATGCATCCCTTTACTGTGAGGTAGTTTTATGTTAGCAATTGTTGTTTGTCGGAAAGAAGTTAATCTACATACAAAACTGATTACTCGTACCAGACGGAGACAGCCCATATCTTGTGGACATGTCACTAAAAGGGAAATGATGGAATACCTTGTAACAATGGGACACTTAGAGGGGAAGAGAGACAGGAGTAAGCATCAAGAGAGGATTCTGGACATTTTGACATCATCGCATGGAGGGACCTCAGTAGCAGAAATGATAGGTGGTACACGAGATAGTAGGCAGTGAACAAACACGGTCCCCAACGCCATACGGCAAGGACTGTAAGAAGCTCACCTTGCAATTAGTTAATCTTTCCTCTTGAGCCTAAGGCGGCGCATAGGGCAGAAGTCCTGACTCTCCATGCTTGGCTGTTCGCTGCTACCTGTTTTAGATCTTGGATATTTACTTGGCCATTGAATGAGCCTTCTCTAATGATGGTTCTACGCAGGGTCTCTCTTGGTCTTCCCCGTTTTCTTTTCCCTACCGGTGACCATATGAGTGCTTGGTAGGGGAGTCTTGTCTTGTCCATTCTGAGTACATGGCCGATGTAGTTCCACCGGCGTCTTCTTATGAAATTGGATACTGTATCTTGCTTAGTCTCTTGTCTTATTTGCGTATTGGTTCTGAAGTCTGTCCAGTGGAAGTTTAGAAGTCTTCTAAGACATTTGTTCTCAAAATTATCTAATTTTTTATCTAAAGCTACCGTTGATTTCCAACTTTCACACCCATACGTTAACACTGGAATCACACAAGAGTTGAAGATTTTAAGTTTTGTGTGTTTTCTGAGTGTCTTTGACTTCCAGATGTTTGACAGTTTATTGAAGGCACCAGATGCCAGTGCGATTATAGATGATATTTCTGGTGTTGAGTCCCCTGTAGATGTCATTTTGCTTCCTAGGTATATGAAGCTGTTGACTTTTTCAAGAACGTAGCTGTTCAATTTGGTGTCATCTGAACTGTTAGTAAGATCAATAGTCTTTGCTTTTGTGGTGTTAATTTGGAGACCAATTTGCCATGAAACATTTTGGAGGTGGTTTACTTTCTCTTGGGCATCCGGGTGTGTAGAACTCAAAAGCACTATGTCGTCGGCAAAGTCCAGGTCTTCTAGAATTTTGTCAACCCAATGGATATCCATACTTGTGTTGCAATAACAACTTGGAATACTATATTGCTATACTTGCAATAACAATAATAAAAACAATACGGTTTATTATTGTTAAATGAAATATGTAACAACTGGCAAACATGAAACAGAGTCACCATCCAGTTTGTAATGCTATCAGATGTGAAACATGTACCTTGTGTATGCAGGAGACAACCCGTGCCAGAGTCCCGTGTCCCCGTGTGGAAACAACAGTCAGTGCATTCACACAGGTCCAGGCAGATACAGGTGTGTCTGCGATGATGGCTACGCTGGAGATGGGACAGAGTGTGCTCCCATAAACCCTTGCCAGAATAACAGTGGTGGTTGTCATGTCACAACAGATTGTATATACACCGGACCAAATCAGGTATTCATTAATTAGACTAAGCCAGGTATGCATCAGTTAGACCAAATCAGGTATACATCAGTTAAACTAAATCGGGTATCCATAAGTTAAATAAAATAAGATGTTCATAGATTGCCAAGCAACAAATAATCCAACCAACCAACCAAACAACCAGTAAACAAAAAAACAAACAAACAAAAAACAAACAAAAACAACTAATCAACCCAACAACAATTCAGTCGACAAACCAACAAATAAACCGATCAATAAACCAACCAACAACGAAACCACTGCCCAATCAACAAATCAGTCAACCAGCCAGTGAACCAACGAATCAGCCAACCAACCAATCAACCACCTAACCAATCAATCAAACTATCAACCAAACAACTAACCAATTATCCATCCACCCAACCAACCGTCCACCAGCCGACCAGCCAACAACAATTACATCAAGTTACATAAAGCAACCAACCAACGAATCAACTAATAAACCCATCAATCCACACGACACATTGCGTGCATCTACAGTCGTCATTCAAATGTTTACCTGACACCTCTGGCTGGTGTTGCTAGCCATCACTGCTGCAGGAAGCGTTCTGACTACTATATATATATAATGGGTTAGCTTGATTGAGTCATGTATTATTAATTATTGCACATTTCTGTGCGTTTATAATGCATATATTACTTTTAATGTGATGGCTGTTGTCAAAATTCAGCTTTATGTGTGATGTATGAATGAAATAATGTATGAGAGCAGAAAGATTAGTAGGGTAGAATGTCAGACAGGCTTGCGTACCCAATTCTTAACCCTTTGAAAACAAAAAGTTTCTTCTTTCGTTCGCTCGTTCATTCTTCTGACTACATATAGTCTAACATGAGCTGCGGTAACGCAGTGTGTAGTTTCACTATATACACACCTTGTCTAGCAGCATTTCACGTGAAATTCACAGCTCACATTGTCGCGCCATGCACTCAACTCATTGGCAGGGCTGGCGGAACCATACACTTCTAGTCCAGCATGAGGAAAATGCGAATGCAAACGGTAGCCACGAGTATAAACACACCAGAGGCCTTAACCGTGTAAATGCCTATCCTCCATGTTTTACATCTGTCCTAGGTTGTTTGGAGCGTTAATTTGAATGTTCGGAGAAATTGCGGTCGGCTGTGTCGCAGAACTGGCTGGGTTTCCCTAATGCAAAAATGTGTGGCTGTTGGTTGTCTAGTGACTGCCGCTTTCATCGACGACGAACTGCATTTTTCTTGGAGGACTTTTGTGTTGTCATTCTGGCGATGACATTATGTACAGTGAAATACTTTTACATCTGTCCGCGGTTACTTGTAGCGTAAATTGCGTGTTCGGAAAAAAATGACGGCTGGCTGTGTCGCAACAGGGACTGGTTTGACTTATACAGTAATATGTGGCTGCTGGTTTTCTGGGGACTTTCGCTTCCATCGAAGATGAACAGTATTTTTTGTGGAGGACTTTTGTGCTGACATTCAGGTGGCGGCATTATGCACAGTATACCTGTGCGGGCTGTTGGTTTGCCGAGACTCCTGTCTGTCCCACATTACACATGAAGCAGTGAGGGGCATTGTGTGTGATATTCATTTGCATAGGAACGGAACATAATTAGGATGGCCAGTTTCTGTGACGTTGGAACCTCGACTAACTTACTAACATACTAATTAGTCCAGCAGTAGCCGTGGTAACGTTGTGTGTAGTTACACTATATACACATCTAGTCCAGCAGTAGCCGTTGTAACGTAGTGTGTAGGTACACTATATACACATCTAGTCCAGCAGTAGCCGTTGTAACGTAGTGTGTAGTTACACTATATACACATCTAGTCTAGCAGGAGCCGTATTAACGTAGTCTGTAGTTAAACTATATACACACCTAGTCTAGCAGGAGCCGTATTAACGTAGTGTGTAGTTAAACTATATACACACCTAGTCCAGCAGTACCGCGGTAACGTATTGTGTATTTACACTATATAAGTACCTATTCTAACAGCAACTGTGGTAATGTAGTGTGTAATTACACTATTTACACATCTAATCTAGCAGGGGCTGTTGTAACATAGTCCGTAATTACACTATATACACATCTGCCATAGCACTAGCTGTGGTAACGTTGTATGGAATTACACTATATACACACCAAGCCTAGCACGAGCTGTGGTCACGTAGAATGAAATTACATTATATACACACCTAATCTAGCCACGTGTCATTTCGTGTGTTCTCTGTCGTGCTGAACAGCCCCTGTCTCATCTTCAGCAAGCCTTACATTACTGTCATGTCTAAAACAATGGGTTGTTTGATGTGTCCGACATATTTCAGTTTCTGAAGCTTGATCATTTTTATGGGATTGTCTTCTACAATGTTTACATTATTTAGAATATCTGTGCTTATGTCCTTCTTAATCCACTGTATTGTAATGTGTTTGTTATTATCATATCCTGATGCAGCACAAATGTCAATGCAAGGCGGGTTATGAAGGAGACATCCCTGACAAAGGTTGCACAATCAAGGACATGTGCAGCCCAGGTATTTGTGACCCCAATGCTGTCTGTGAGACCAGAGAACCTCTTAAACACAGGTACACTCACTTACAGTGTCCTACGTGTTTGTCTAGGTATTTAGGTTTGTATAGGTTCACTTTCATTGCACACTTCCTTAAGTCGTTTTCTCGTCTAAATAACGTATTGACCATCTCAGAACAGTGCACGACGTCCATGGAGGATCCCAGTAGTTGCACCCCAGCATGTAGGGCGATTTAACAGAATGGTTTAACGCAGTTACACGTTCTGTGAATCTGCCTTTAGTTACTTATAATTGTCATGTCAAATTTTAGTTTGAGTGGGTCATATGTTATTGATTATTGCACATTTCCATGCGTTTGTAATGCGTATATTACTTTCACTGTTATCGTTCTTGTCGAAAATTAGCTTCATCTGTGATGTATGAATGAAATAATGTATGAGAATAGAGAGATCAGAAGGGAAGGATGTCAGAAGGGCCTGCGTGCCAAATTATTGATTCTTTGAAAACAAAATTTTTTTCATTCGTTCGCTCGTTCTACTGACCACGGGGCATTGGGTTAATTCTCCTCACGGAACAGTTGGACTTAAAATGCTGATTTCTTGACTTGCGGATATAATCTACGCGTACCTCAAACATCGTGTATCTCCCGGTGGCGAGGGACACTGTTTCTAGGGAAAGCTGGCGCTCACCCAGAATCAGCCCAGTGCACTCCCTAGTATAGCACGTGTGTGGACTACGTCCCAGTTCAAGGCCAGTGAACAAAACACACAAGACAGCCCATCATCACACAGATTCTAATGTGGCTAGACTATTTGTCTGTTCTAATGTGACTAGACTATTTGTCTGTTCTAATGTGACTAAGCTGTTTGTCTGTTCTAACGTGGCTAGGCTGTTTGTCTGTTCTAAAGTGGCTAGGCTGTTTGTCTGTTCTATTGTGTCTAGGCTGTTTGTCTGTTCTAATATGGACTAGGCTGTTTGTCTGTTCTAATGTGACTAGACTGTTTGTCTGTTCTAATGTGACTAAGCTGTTTGTCTGTTCTAATGTGGCTAGGCTGTTTGTCTGTTCTAAATGGCTAGGCTGTTTGTTTGCTATAATGTGGCTAGGCTGTTTGTCTGTTCTAATGTGGCTAGGCTGTTTGTCTTTTCTAGTGTGGCTAGGCTGTTTGTCTGTTCTAATGTGGCTAGGCTGTTTGTCTGTTCTATTGTGTCCAGGCTGTTTGTCTGTTCTAATATGTCTAGGCTGTTTGTCTGTTCTAATGTGGCTAGGATGTTTGTCTGTTCTAATGTGGCTAGGCTGTTTGTCTGTTCTAATGTGGCTAGACTGTTTGTCTGTTCTAATGTGACTAGACTGTGTGTCTGTTCTAATGTGACTAGACTGTTTGTCTGTTCTAATGTGACTAGGCTGTTTGTCTGTTCTAATGTGGCTAGGCTGTTTGACTGTTCTAATTTGGCTAGGCTGTCCCTCTCTCCCTGTCCATTACCGTTTTGTTTCGTGTCAATTGGTCCGAGGAAAAATTTAAAAAAAAAGAAAAGAAATGTAGACCGAGTGAGAAAGAGAGGCAGATATAGAAACATACAGACATCGTTTCCTGTATTATATAAATATATATATACGTGTGTGTGTGTGTGTGTGTGTGTGTGTATGTGTGTATGTGCGTGTGTGTGTGTTCCATAAAACATGTATGACACCAATGTGAGGCTGGGACGACCTAGGAGACCACATAAATTGTGACAAGAAAACCACGGCCTTCTTGAGGGACTCAGACACTTGAAAACCTGGCCGGCATGCCACTGCCCCCCCCCCCCCCCCCGCTCTCTCCCCCCCCCCCCCACACACACACCATACTGATTAGTATAATGGTACATATAAACACGTACAATTGTTTGTGTGGAACATGACCGTTAGTTCCATATGTTTATTATTTCATCTGTAGATGTTTGTTAACATTACATTTCATCTACTGTGTCTAGTATTATTTCATATACATTAGTGTTTCAGATGTTAATGTGACCTGTAGTGCTTAAAATTATTTCACACACGCTTGTATCTGAAACCTTATATATATAATATATATATATATATATATATATATATATATATATATATATATATATATATATATATATATATATATATATATATATGTATATATATATATAATTAGCCATTAGCCATTAGCCATGGGTGTAGGTGGTGGATGAAGATGGAGAGCAGCCGACAGATAGTTGTAGGTTATGGTCTTCACCTTCACGGCGTTAGGCAGAGGATCTCTTTTTTGAGGAGACAATGGCTACGGTCACTGACCAGAATGGTTACTGCTAGGAAGGAAATCAATGGCAATCTACCTTCTTTATAGATGCCAAGAAAATCATGTTGTGTGGAATATTCTTCAACAAGTGAATAGGTACAATTACCTCGGAACAGTAATAACATCTGATGGGAGATGCCTTGAAGAGATTAGAACAAGAATCGCCATGTCTAAGGTAGCTTTTAGCAAGATGAAAAACATACTGACCAATAAAAAGATGTCAATTGAAACGAGAACAAGAGTGTTGAGGTGCTACATAGAACCTGTACTTTTATATGGATGTGAAGCTTGGACAATGAGCAGTCAAGCTGAAAAACATCTGATGGCTGTAGAAATGTGGTTTCTGAGGAAAATGCAAAGAATACCATGGACAGCCAGAAAGACCAATGAACAGGTCCTTCAAGAAACAAACGAAGATCGTAAACTGATTAGAGACATTAGACGCAGACAGTCAAAATTTTTTGGGCATGTTATGAGAAGAAATGGATTGGAGAACTTGGTGACAACTGGTAAGATCGAAGGGAACAGACCAAGAGGAAGACCTAGAAGCAAATACCTGGATGGCTTGGCCACATGGCATGGTCGAGACAGGAACACGGAGCTGATCCACGACTCTGGTGATGGAGTGAGATGGCAAAACATGACCGCCACGCTTACCGGCATGGCACATGATGGATGGATGGATATATATATATTCATCCAATAAATTAAATTGTCTTACTGCATCCATTTTCGATCTCGTCTTTTAATTTGCCATTTGATGATATTACAATTCCTACATACTTGAAGCTCTTTACTTGTTCTGTTAGGTGAATCTTTGTTGTTATTTATTCTGTGATTATTAGATACAGGAGGTCAAATGTAATGTTTCAAAGAAAAAGGTATGTGAAATATTAGAATGTATATATATATATATATATATATATATATATATATATATATATATATATATATATATATATATATATATATATATATATATATATATATATATATATATATACATATATATTCATACATTCACATATTCTTCCGCTGTTTATGCTTCATCCAGACACCACGAGTTACAAGAGCAACAAGATGAGATGGGGTGAGATGAGTATCTAGTATTATTTCACACACAGTTTTACTTAAAACATTATATTTGAACTGTCGTGTCTATTATTATTTCATCTATAGTTGTGTTTGAAACATTACATTTGAATTGCTTTGTCTAAATTTATTTCATCTACAGTTGTGTTTGCAATGAAGGCTACACATGGGATGGAACATTGTGTGAGGGAAATATAATTAAGGTTGGCTATTATACTTTTTATAAAGACTCTTCAAGATTATAAAAATAAATTAAAGCAATAAGACACATATTACTATACTATACCTGTTATAAAGAGGAAGCGTATAGAAGAATATTAACAATGCGATGTAGAGACGACCGTTGTGTTGGGTACAAACCGACGCCCTGCGTCTGACCTGGGGCATTAGCGTGGTCTCTGCTGGTTGTATGGAACCCCGTGCACGACTTCTGCCATACTTCCTTGACCTTCACCACGGACACATGGTCATCACAGGCCCTAAAGAGACTTGATGGGAAGGTTTGGAATTTGCAACCACATCAATGCAGCGATCAGACACCATGTCTCTGACACTCATCAGCCCAGCACACATCTGTAATCAATGATGTCAATCGAAGGTCTATTCTACACATCTGGCAAATAGGTTATGATGTCTAACGAGTAGAATTGCTGCTGATTGACAGTTACGTTCAAATATAACTCGACTGTAACTATATTGTAAACACAAAAGCCACAAACAATAAGTTGCACGAGTTATTGCCTGGAATAGTTTGCTGTATGTCGTCTGGTGCATATTGCAGGGTTGTATAGATGAAGTGGGAAAGTGAATAATACGTTAGCAGAGCACAGTCACTTAAAACACAAAATCACAGATATTGTTGAAATATTGAGCATGTCTTAATCCCGACGGTAATTTCAAATTTAAGACGAACTATGTCTGTTTGCATAAAAGATAAACAAGTGCATACAAATCACAATTACAATTTAAATAGAAAATAGACATCTTGACTGGGAATCAAACTCAAGATTGCATGATCAACAGGGAAACTCGTCAGCCATTTCACCACCGCGTCCCAATAATGATTAGTTTCAATTGCATTTATTTACAAGACATCCTGGTACTTTGAGCCTCAATGTTTGAGATACCATTTCCGGCCCATATTTTCTTGGCCAAATGAGATGTAATGGCAACAAATGTAGCTATGTTTGGGGTGATAGCCAGAGTTTCTAAAGAAGTATATTGGTTTCTGATGCTGTAAGACAAGCCGTAAGAGAGACTAGGACAAAGAGTTTGATTAGAGTCTGTTCTGATCTGCCTGATTTCACGTATCGTGTGTAGATATATTTTAGGGCAGCCTTCCCCAACCTCTTTACTCTGAAGGACTATTCACATAGTTACCACGATTGCGCAGATCTTTATTTGTGACGAGAGATCGTCGTCCGCTAACAGAGGGTAAGACAGGCCACCAGTGTCTCCGTCCAGTCAGGCCTACAAAGCATGAATGCCTTATGACGTCACAGAACCATAGGGTGGTTTCTGCTGCGGCGCATGTTTTTTAAATGTTTATCTATAGCAGGATGCGTGTATGTGTGTGTGTGTATGGGGGCGGGGGGGGGGGGGGGGTGCGTGCGTGCTAGTATGTGACAACGCGCATATGCGTGTGGGGATTTTTGTTTGTGCACAAGTGCATAATGAACGCGCGAGTGTGTGTGTCTGTGTGTGTGTGTATGTGTGTGTGTGTGTGTGTGTGTGTGTGTGTGTGTATGTGTGTGTGTGTGTGTGTGTGTGTGTGTATGTGTGTGTGTGTGTGTGTGTGTGTGTGTGTGTGTGTGTGTGCATGTGTGTGTTTCTTTCTGCTACAGAATTGTGTGTTTTTCGTATTGTGTACCACCTAACCACTGTTTTCTGATGTGTGTGGTATAAAGAGAATGGAGCGATAAGTCTACTTATTTTTTTTTTTTGGTATCTGTATGAGAAAAACCTATTTGAACCTTCCATATATTTAATGTCCCCAGAGACTTGAAGAGCTCAACACCCAAGACACCAGATTCAAGGACAAGCTCCAGTACATGGTCAACATAACTACCAGACTTTATAGTGAAGTTCTCACAAGACCTGGACCATTCACCATTTTTGTGCCCACTGATCAAGCTTTCAGGTGATCTAGTTTTCTGATGTTGTGTTAATGATACCCCATGTGCTCATAAAACTGCTCCCCCCCCCATGTTTTCAACAGTAATTGGTGAGTATAATGAGTAGCCAAAGTGGCAGAGTTATTAGTGTGCTTTCCTGTCAGGACCATGATTAGGGTACAAATCCTAGTAGTGACAACATCATTTTATTATTCTGGTCAGTAGAGTTCTTAAGTTGACCTAGTCTCATAAATTGAGTGCCAGGCATTTTCAGAATTGACTGGAAAATTATGGCGATGAGAAGGGAAATGGCCTCCCCACCTCATTATGCAATGACTTAGAATATGCGAAGGCCTAATACTTTATGACCCAATGGCAGAACATGTCATTACACCACGTTTACCTGTCATTACACCACATTTCCCTGTCATTACACCACGTTTCCCTGTCATTACACCACGTTTACCTGTCATTACAACACATTTACCTGTCATTACACCCCGTTTCCCTGTCATTACACCACGTTTACCTGTCATTACACCACGTTTACTTGTCATTACACCACGTTTACCTGTCATTATAGCACATTTACCTGTCATTACACCACGTTTACCTGTCATTACACCACGTTTACCTGTCATTACACCACGTTTACCTGTCATTACACCACGCTTACCTGTCACTACTTCACGTTACCTGCCTTTACCCCACTTTTATCTGTCAGTACACCACATTTACCTGTCATTGCACCACGTTTACCTGTCATTACACCACGTTTACCTGTCACTACATCTCGTTACCTGTCTTTACCCCACTTTTGCTTGTCATTACACCACATTTACCTGTCATTACACCACGTTTACCTGTCATAACACCACGTTTACCTGTCATTACACCACGTTTACCTGTCATTACACCACGCTTACCTGTCACTACATCACGTTACCTGCCTTTACCCCACTTTTACCTGTCATTACACTACGTTTGCCTGCCACTACACCATGTTTACTTGTCATTACATCACGTTATCTTTCATTGAATCACGTTCATCTGTCGTTACACCACGTTTACCTGTCGTTACACCACGCTTACATGTCGGTATACCAAGTTGACCTCAATGACGAGGTCAATAGACATGGTGATTCATTCACATTTCCAGTTACGTATGATTTATGGCAGTTGGGTCATAATTGTGCTAGCACCATGGTCTGGGTTTGGGTGTGTGAAAGAACTCTGATGAAAGACTGAGCTCTAACCCTTGTGTCTGATGTGTTGGCGTCCAGATCACCAGGGTTGTGGGAAAGGTTTGCATCTGTCGGGGTGAGATTATTGTAGTGACCTTCTTCTTGACACGGCCTCAAACTATCAACTACGCTGAGGCCTTACGTTTTACTTGTTCATGATACAAATGTCTTTTGTGAATTGCTAGAAATGTGATGAACGACACTCAACTGGCCAACCTTCTGGGAGATGACAACAAGCTGCAACAGATCCTTCGTCAGCACATCGCGGCTGGCCAGTTCATGACTACTTCATCAAGTTCATTTTACAACCTGCAAGGAAATCTTGCCAATTTGGTAACCAATACGTCCCTGACATCTGGGGTGAGAATGTTGCATTTTTTAATTGGCATTATTATATTTTATTAAAACACGGACAGTCCTAGAAACACACAGACGCAAAATTACATCATTTGAAATAAGAAATACAGCTGGAAAAACAAAACAAGATGGATACAAATGAGAAACTAAGAGCAAATAGTGGGGCAACACCTATTACCGACTTTATAGAACATCAAGGAATTACATTAAATATTTAGTTAGAATGGAACAAGATCAACTAGTGACTATTGCGCACTACATGAGAGCATCGGGATACAAGGTGAGGGGGACGACACAGAAAGTGTTGGCTATAATGTGTAAAAGTGACATTGAAGAAATCAAATCTGTCGTTAGCAATAAGCAACAAAACAAGCGAAACACAGAACATTACATCTGCCTCCTGTCTGTGATGCTTCACGGCAAAAGCAGTAGGACAAAAGAAGATGAAGAAATAGTATATTTAGTGCATGGTAGTGAAACCGCGTGAGGTAATCTTGTCAGGCTTTCGTCATGGCATGAACAGTTATCATAGCATGAACAGATTACATGGCATAAATTGACGGAGTGGCCACGGGAACTCCTTTTGGCCCTATTCTAGCGGGCATCTTCATGGCAAATTTAGAAGAAAAGAGATCCTCAGACATTAAATATTAGGTCTTCTACCATCGTTACGTGGACGATCTAGTACCTATCACCACAGACTAGCTACAAGCAAAATTGCTTCAGGCCGCAATGAACCTGGCGCCTAAGAACATCTCCCTGTCTAAAGAACACGAACATAACGAAGCGTTGCCGCCCCTACATATTCTGATAAGACGTAGATAAAGACTGCATAACTCAAAGATAAGTGTAACGCAAAGAAACGTGGACTGGCCAATGCGTAAATGTCCACAGCTTCTCCCCCACCCAGTACAAACGTGGCTTAATAGGGCCATGTAAGACAGGGCCAGGAAGATATTCACACAGAACAGACTGACATGGGAATTTACCATGAAAAATGCCTTACACCTGAATGAGTGCTCCACAGGATATATAAAGCGCCATTGATAACAGCCGAATCCAAAACCCGACGAAACATCCGTACCTAAACGCATGGTATTTATCCAGCTAACATTTGGAGGGGATGACGTAATGCACCTTCTACAGGACCGACTGATTACACCAGTCAGTCGAACATTCTCCGCTGCAGCTCCAGTTATTAGGTACAGAATCACAGCTATTCCCACACTGGCAGTAAAGGCACCTCTTCCTCTGTAGGCCAAATCCAATTGTATTTATTTATTTACATGCAGGTGCCAGGCTACCTTCAAAGGCAGAACAGAGAGGCAGTTAAACATCAGGGTGGTCGAACATATAACCAATAGGATTGACATAATAATACACAGAGACGACGGCAACCTTGCCAAACAGACACACCACAAACCTCCTGGGTCATCGATTGGACAATTTTGGAAACCAGACAGATGGTTGATATTGATAATGAGTTTCGCGTGTTGTTTAACACACAGAATGATCGAATGTTAAGGGTGGCAGAAGCAATCGTAATTAATCGGCAGTCTTCCAGTTTTGTGCAAACTGGAAGACATGATAGTCAGTTTAAAACTATTGTAGCAGACAACTGAAATTATTTTGTGAATGTGTGTATATTTCCGCTTGAGGGATTTATCCAATTACCTTAATCTATGTCGTGTGATTTCTGCAGTATGTACCTGACTACATTTAGGGAAATACGCCAAACAATAAATCGCGTAATCTATTGTTTGTGTCTTTATTAATAATAATAATAATAATAATAATAATAATAATAATAATAATAATAATAATAATAATAATAATAATAACTAGCACAAAACAACAACAACATAACATTACACAAATAATATAATAAATAAGACAAAATTAAAAACAGAAATCTGACGTTTCGATCCCAATAACACTATTTAAGAGCCGCATTAACAGGGCTTGAGAATAAAATATTATAACTATACTTAAAAACGAAAACCATGTATAAATAAAGAATACTAACTGATAAGTTGTGCATAGGAAGGTTATGCACAGATTTAAGTGTTTTAGTGGCAAGAAAGGAATTGTTACAATATTGTCAGCACACTCTAACCGAGAATGCTATCGTTACGTATGGTTATACGATAAGCTTTACTATTAGTGTTGGAACTCTTCGCTGGCTGCTGATGATGGGGACGGAGCACTTATGGGAATGTCCCGAATGCTGTGATGTCGGTTCCTAAATCAATCAATCAATCAATCAATACGATAAGCTTAGACACACTCTAGTGTGTCTGCAGACTCAGACCGAACAGCTCAGGAGCACAGCCCGATCATCCCGGAGAGGATCACACCACATCATCATTCAGTACACGATAACCTCACCAAATGACGTGTCTCTCCTGCCAGATGTTGACTTCCCCCGGTAGCTGTTTGATAACTCAAATACCTGGTCACAGTCTGACACTGATCCTGAATAGATCACACACCGTTATTACATGTCCCTATTGTTCTGAGACTTATAATATCCTTGCCTAGTGAGAACACGAAAACACTGTTCCTTGAAATAAACGTAATTCCTTTCTAAAGTTTCTACTGTTCACAAGAACACTGTGAAAAAACAAAAACACTATTGTTTACAGTCTCATAGGAATCTAATAATTTCCTAAACAGTTCCTAATGTTCTTTTCCCATGTGACGTGGGAAAATAAATACTATTGGTCTGTTCCCTTGTGATGTGGAAAAACAGTACCTATTGGTCTTTTCACATGTCGTGTGGAAAATAATACCTATTGGTCTTTTCCCATGAGGTGTGGAAAAACAATACCTCTCAACTTCCGTGATCCCTATCACTAAGAAGTCATCTGCCGAAACAACTTACATGTTCCGGCTCAACAGAGCCATGTTCTCTCCGACCCTTTGTCTCATGGGCCCAGTGCAAAAACCGCTGATTAGATCTTCTTGCACTTATTTCTCCATAATAGTAAACTGTGATGTTTCAGCTTTTCTTTACAACCTGAGGGAACCTTATGAAAACTCTACTATCCCAAATTGAATCTAAACCTTGCCATAAAAGACACATGTTCAGCAATATAAAATCGATATAAAACACGCTAGATTCTTTTTTCTACTAAAGGATAGAGCTATTCAAAATCCGTCAGCCTAGGTCGACTTCCTTGTTTACACTAGCAGCAACAATTCTACGTTTTCTGCAGTCGGGGTTTGTTCTAGTGACGTCATTCTCCTGTCAACAACAGGTGTTCTCAGGGGCAGACAATCCGTCCCTAACTTCACAAGAATATTCGTCTCCCCTTTCTACAACTAAAGCAACCGTCTGTCCCTTCATCTCGCGATCAAGGACTGGCGGTTCCCTTGATCCGACGTGAATGTTTCTGTACTAGTAATAAACAATTGCAGCTGTGACAACAGGCTGTATCTGTTAGTTTATCATCTTATCGTTAACTTACAGTGGTTCCGCGACAGAGAACAATGTGTTTAACATGTTATCTATAACAGTATTCATTGCAGATAGGTAGACAAATCACAGGCTGTTGATTAAATGACTCTCCATTCTAGCCATGCAGTTCAAATAGCATGACCTTATGACAGTGACACATTCATCATCGACATCCATGTGATCAGGAGAATTACAATCTGTATCCACACGTTTTTTATTCAATATATTTTTTATTTGTAGCCACTCATTCTCGCTTCCCTGAAATGTCATGGCAACCACATACTATAATTTTATCAGGCCTTAGGCTAGTCATAGAGCCTCCTCACCAATATATTCAATTGTTGCCTTTCTTATGCCGCTCTCTCTAATTCCATGGATGTCTAAATTGATCGATTAGTGCATGATTGTTCTACACATGATTTCCTTGCCTACTCCTTTCTCTTTCCATGACTATTTTGAATCCAAGATATCCCTTTAGTGTTTCTTCATAGCATAGGGTGCGATTTGACATTACTAGCCTTTGTATCACTGTTTTATTTAATTTAATTCCGTTGATTTCATATTGAACAGAATATAACCTACTACGTGCTGAGCTGTGACCACTCCACAAGCAAGGATACATCTCATGTAGTAGAAGGCAACATTGAGGCATGGAATGGAATCATCCACGTCATAAATGACGTGGTGGGAATGCAAGATGTCATGTCTGGAGACACGCAGGTAAGATGTACATTGTTGCAGTCAACACCAGCACTGTTTGCTTTTGTAATCGCTTGGCAAGTTTATGTTCAGTAGTTTTTCATTCCTTTCTGAACGACCAGCACCCATACCAATTCTTAAAAAGCCAACCCGACGCGGTCTGCTGCCACATCGCAGATGTGGTTTGACCGCGGGCATGCGGGATCACAAACAGCGTCCATAACCTCTTTACCACGGAGTGCGCTTTACATTGTAAACAAAATATTTATTTTAAAGGAAAGACATAAATAACAAGAGACTATCAAACCAGACGAACATGTCAACAAAGAAATCGACAGTTGTCTTCTTTGGTGTACTTCCAGTAAAATGACTACGGAGTAGCTGTGTTTTCTTCAGAGGAGGTTTGTATATTTTTCTGGGGAGGATGCGCTATTATTTTGAATTCGTTTTCGGAAGTTGTTCACAGGAAACCACGGAAGGCAGGTGGTGGATGAAATTGTGAGGGCAGCCGACAGATAGTTGTTGGTTATGGTCTCAAGTTTCGCGACGGTAGACAGATCTCTTTCACGAGACAGTGACAACGATCACGGGCCAGTATGGTCACTGCCAAGAAGGGTAGCAACGGCAAACTACATTATTTAAAGTTGTCTAGTTAATCATGATTTGCCTAATTATATATCATTACAAAAAAAAAAATGACAGGAACACTGAAATTAACAACATGGGATGTGCGGACGTTAAGAGACGACGGAAAATTAGATAACATCAAACAAGAAATGGAAAGAGAGAAGATATTAGGAACTTGCGATACGAGATAGAAAGAAGCAGGGATGAAGGCATGAGAGGATTGTAAGATAATTTATTTTGCGGGTGAAGAACGCACAGTGGTGTAGCCATTATAATTGGATAGTAAAACATAAAATTCTGTTAAAGAATATCGGGCTGTATCAGACGGGGTTCTCTTGGTAAAAATCGACAGACCTTTTAACATAAACGTCATTTAAATATATGCATATATGCAACAAGTGAATGCAGAGGAATTTTATAGTGATATAGATTCTGTTTGTAGAAATGTAAAAAAATCAGAAATAATTATCATCATAGGTGACTTCAATGCAAAAGTACGCAATCAAGGCGATGGATGCAATGTAGGCAATCATGGTTTGGGAGAGAACAGCGAAAGAGGATACCGACTTGTAGAATGGGCAAAAGAGCAGGCATGTATTGTAGGAAACATCCGGTTTCTTAAACAACATCCATGAAGATCATTGACATGGAGGAGTGCAGACAGCAGGATTAGAAACAAGATAGATTACATCCTGATTAGCAGGTTTTGAAATAATTTAACAATCTCAAAAACAGTTCCAAATACAGACTGTTACAGTGATCACATATTAATTACAGGTACATTGGGGGTAAAGTTAACGTAAATCAAGTATACAACATGAAACACTACATATGATTTGTTGACATTGAACAATGGCAAAGAAATACGAGACAATTATAGCATAGAAGTAAAGAACAAATATTATATATTGTAGAGATCCTATTTCAAGATACGGATGATCAATGAACACTATTAAAGAATATATTCAGATTGCTGCAGAAACAACTATTCCAAATTTAAAGAATGGATGACTGAAGACATTTTACAACTAATGGAAACAAGAAGACACAACAAACTAATCCTACCAAATATGAAGGCATTCACAGAAAAGTCAAAACATTGCGCAAGGAAACAAAAGAAGCCTATGAAAGCGTGAAAAAACACGTATACCAACAGGCTGCCTAAAAACAAAAGACGGAAACACCATAATAGAAAAAGATAAGACTTTACATGAATGGTCAGATTATGTGAAAATCCTTTATGATGATAACAGAGAAGAACAGTATGATATTCGAAAGAATAATCAAGGACCATCAATTTTAAAGATAGAGGTTCAGAATGCCCTTAACCATTAGAAAACTAGCAAGAACTCCGGTTCAGACAACATCACAACAGAAATGTTTAATTCTTTAGAAGAATGTGGAATAGATCAAGTCACCAAACTGCTGAACACATTATATGATACTGAAGATATACCTCATTTATTAAGTAATTCTATAGTTATTGCAATCCCAACGAAATCAGAAGCCTTGAAATATGATCAACATTGAACAATTAGTATAATGAGTCACATTAGGACGATTTTGCTAAGAATTATCATGCAAACAGTTAGGAAGAAAATATAACCTGAAACAGGAGAAGAACAATGTAGGTTTGTAGAAGGCAAGGTTACAGTAAATGCTGTGTAAATGCTGAGGACACTAATTGAACGTTCTAAAGAAGTAAACAAAGATCTATAGTTTTGCTTTATTGACTATACAAAGGCTTTCGATAAAGTGAGACATGTCAACATGATAAAGATACTTGAAGATCTACAAATTGATGGGAAAGACATTATGGTTGTAAAAAACATATATTGGAAACAACAAGCTGCCATAAGAACTGATAATGAAGTAGGTCAATATCAGTCTATTAAGAGAGGTGTGGGACAGGGATGTGTAATGTCTCAGATCTTATTTCCCTTACAGTGACATATGTTAAGACATATAGACGATATGGACGAAGTCATCATTAAGGGACGATGCATCAATAACATTGGATATAAAGATGATACAGACTTGATTGCACACAATGGGCAGGATCTGCAACATTTGGTAGATGCGGTTGTTGCACACCGTGAACAACTATGGTTAGAATAGAACTGCAAGAAGACACCGATTATGCTTGTCACTGGGACAAAAGAAATACCGCCATGTAATGTACAAGAAAATGGGCATATTCTTCAACAAATGAATCGGTACAATTATCTCGGAACAGTCATAACATCTGATGGGAGATGCCTTGAAGAGATTAGAACAAGAATTGCCATTGCGAAGGTGGCCTTTTGCAAGATGAAAAACATACTGACCAATAAACAGATGTCAAATGCAAGAAGAAAAATAATGTTAAGGGGGTACATAGAGCCTGTGCTTTTATATGGATGTGAGCGTGGACAATTTGCAGTCAAGCTGAAAAACATTCTTTGGTTGTGGAAATGTGGTTTCCGTGGAAAATAGAAAAAACGACATGAACAGACAGAAAAAGAAATGAACAATTCCTTCAATAAACAAATGAAATTCGTAAACTTATTAAAGACATTATTCATTCATTCATTCAGTAGCATGTCCTTTTGCAGAACCTAGAATCCGTCAAAATCTTCCGGAAAACTTATCCCTCATAATCAAGATGCCCCGCATCTAACACACCCATCTAGAGATCATCTGCTACATCCTCCACCCATCTTTCTCGTTGGCCTTCCTCTTCTTCTCTTCTCAGGCATATACCCCTCCATCATTGTTCTCTCCAAACTTTCTTGACGTATCAAATTACCAAAGTATTTCAATTTTCTGTTTTATCTTATTTAATAGCGAACTTTGTTCAATATTTAAGATAAAATTGTGTGGGTATGTTATGAAAAGAAACAAATTGGAAAACGTGGTGACAACTGCCAAAATTGAGGGGAAGAGATCAATGGGAAGGCCGAGAAGTAAATACGTGGATGGCCTGATCACGTGGCATGGTCGAGACCGGAGCACGGAGCCGATCCACGACTCTGGTGATCAAGTGAAATGACTAAACCTGACCGCCCACGCTTATCTGCATGGCACATGATGGATGAATGGCCTTTAGATTCATTCATACTGACGTCTGAACGTGAACGACGAAGAAGAATATTTTCTAAACATAAAGTACCACCGCTAGGGTCCACAGGACTTATTTTATATCCAGGTATGTCGCTTTAAACTCGAGCGTAATCTCCAGACGTGCAATCACTACTAGTATTTGCAACTGCTAGTGAGTGCATTGAATTGTTTTTGCGAGAGGGTTAGTTATCCTTTTCACCATGCCCCTCCCCCGCCCCCGCCACCGGGCGAACCCAGGTGAGTAATTTACGTATTAACATTAAGGACAAGAAGTCAAACTTTAAATGCATATGACCGATGTGGAGAATGAAGTCACAACGCCTCGGTCACCAGAAAAAGTTAAAGCACGAGCGCGTTAAACCTCTCGGTCACGCCGGCATCTCGAATTACTGTGAGAGATGACTGCCCGAGGTTGCCTGGCCAGTTTTCTTGTTATCTAGTTCCGGCCAAAACGATCTTGTCCAGTGGCAAAAACAGGATATGAGTCAACATAATGCGCCTGAGGCAACAATTAACGCATTGAAAGATGACACTGTGGCCTCATCCCAGGCATATTTATTTTAATACACATGCACAAGTAATGTGACAATGATTGATTGGTTAAGCCAAAGCCACAGGGTGACATTAATATTATATCTATCATAATAATATATAGTAACACTGGCTGGCAATTCAAACAATGATACTAGGATATCCGTCTCTAATCATCTTTGCAACATCTTCAAGCATCCCCTTTTACCCGAAGTGTTCCGTTAAATGTTGCATATATGACATAATATACTACTGTAGTGTACTTACTGAATGTCTATGCAACAAATCCTGCATGTTGTCAATATAGGAGGGAGCATGGGCACTTCTCCTAAAACTCTCACATCGTAAATTCTTGCATTATTAAACCCTAATATATATTGGCCGGTCTCTCTGGCCGTGGGGTTACAACACTTTCTCCGTAATCCCGTTTATCACGCAGAGTCTCGTAGCAGGGCGAGAGCTGGGAGCGGTTCGACCCCCGCTGGTGACTTGCTGGATAACTGAGCCGACCGCTCAGAAAGCAATGGCAAACTACTGAGCGTAATCTTGCCAAGAAATCAACATACAGCTGAAAGATGCTGATGTTGACAGCGATGTCCTGTAAAGGATATGAAAAACATTTAATATATATTGATTGTGAAATGGCTCCTGTACTTCCTAGAAAAGTCATGATACTAATTACTAATAATAGGTCAGTGAAAACAATTCCCGGCTACAATAGGATTCGAACACATGATGATCGGGCCGACAGGCAATAGTGTTAGCCACTGTACAACAACAGCTCCCTGTGTGGCCACGAGTAGATGACATGACACTGTCTGAATTAAACTCTCTGGCTGAAACCAATGCTGGGTGTTTCTTCTTGTTCGCTTCCAGGCTCGGTCTACCTGTGTATGTAATCACATATTCTTCATTGTGCCCGTTAAATAACGTTTCTGTTTACCTGACCTTACAACCGTCTGTACATGTCAACGTGTCTCTCTATGATTGTCTGCCTGTTTGTAAATATATACACTTCAGTCACCATCTTCTATCTTCTAACTTTAGGAAACTGCCATGGACCTCATTAAAAACCAGGCAGAATACAGCACAATGTACTCAATGATTATGGTAAGTATGCTGTAATTTACACAGGGATTATGATTCATAAGTGTAAGTTCCATATTCTCTGTCAATGATTATTGTAACCACAGAATATTGTATTAAAGTTTAAATATTGAGCACAACCTACTACTGGCAACGCTGATCGTATTCTGGTATGAACCTAAGGCCTATCCGCGTCAATGTGAAAGCACTAGACTCGAGTTTCGCTCTCGTTTGAGCTCGTCAGTAGTGCACATCCTTGACCGGATCCGGAAACAAACCCCGGATCACTGGCGTGTGAATCGGGTGTGTAAACACTAGACCACGGGGCACACGCTGGACACTGTCAAATTATAACAACGGAATATTACAACGTCACCCATCGTAATCAGTGGACCATCGTAGAAAGACACTAATCAGTGGAACATCACAGACGCTAATCAGTGGACCACCGTAGACAGACACTAATCAGTGGAACATCGCAGACACTAATCAGTGGACCATCGAAGACAGACACTAATCAGTGGAACATTGCAGACAATAATCAGTGGACCATCGTTGACAGACACTAATCAGTTGAAAATCCTGGGCAGACACTAATCACTGGAACATCGTAGACAGACACTGATCAGTGGACCGTCGTAGGCATACACTAATCAGTGAACCATCGTAGGTTGACACTAATCAGTGGAACATCATGACAGACACTAATCAGTGGAACATCAAGGCAGACACTAATCAGTGGAACATCGTAGACAGACACTAATCAGTGGAACGTCGTAGGCATACACTAATTAGTGGACCATCGTAGGTTGACACTTATCAGTGGAACATCATGGCAGACACTAATCTGTGGAACGTCATGGCAGACACTAATCAGTGGACCATCGTAGCCAGACACTAATCAGTGGACCATCGTAAGCAGACACTAATCAGTGGAATATCCTGGGCAGACACTAATCAGTGGAACATCCTGGGCAGACACTAATAAGTGGAACATCCTGGGCAGAAACTAATCAGTGGAATTTCATGGCAGACACTAATCAGTGGAACATCGTAGGCAGACACTAATCAGTGGAACATGAAGGCAGACACTAATCAGTGGAACATCATGGGCAGACGTTAATCTGTGGAACATCCTGGGCAGACATTAATCTGCGGAACATCCTGGGCAGACACTAATCTGTGGAACATCCTGGGCAAACACTAATCTGTGGAACATCGTAGGCAGACACTAATCAGTGGAACATCATGGAAGACACTAATCTGTGGAACATCCTGGGCAGACGTCAAATTGTGGGCAGAAACTAATCTGCGGAACATCCTGGGCAGACACTAATTTGTGGAACATCTTGGGCAAACACTAATCTGTGGAACATCGGTTGCAGACACTAATCAGTGGAACATCGTAGGCAGACACTAATCAGTGGAACATCCTGGGCAGACACAAATCTGTGGAACATCGTAGGCAGACACTAATCAGTGGAACATCGTAGGCAGACACTAATCAGTGGAATATCATGCAGACATTAATCTGTGGAACATCCTGGGCAGACACTAATTTGTGGAATATCGTAGGCAGACACTAATCAGTGGAACATCGTAGACAGACACTAATCAGTGGAACGTCCTAGGCAGACACTAATCAGTGGAACATCGTAGGCAGACACTAATCTGTGGAACATCATAGGCAGACACTAATCAGTGGAACATCCTGGGGAGACACTAATCTGTGGAACATCGTAGGCAGATACTACTCCTGTGGAACATCGTAGGCAGAAACTAATCTGTGGAACATCATAGGCAGACACTAATCTGTGGAACATCATAGGCAGACACTAATCAGTGGAACATCCTGGGCAGACACTAATCTGTGGAACATCGTAGGCAGACACTAATCAGTGGAACATCGTAGGCAGACACTAATCTGTGGAACATCGTAGGCAGACACTAATCTGTGGAACATCATGCAGACACTAATCTGTGGAACATCCTGGGCAGACACTAATCTGTGGAACATCTTGGGCAGACATTAATCAGTGTAAGATATAGGGCAGACACTAATCAGTGGAACATATAGGGCAGACACTAATCAGTGGAACATATAGGGCAGACACTAATCAGTGGAACATATAGGGCAGACACTAATCAGTGGAACATATAGGGCAGACACTAATCAGTGCAACATCCTGGGCAGACACTAATAAGTGGAACATCCTGGTCAGACACTAATCAGTGGAACATCATGGCAGACACTAATCAGTGGACCATCGTAGGCAGACACTAATCAGTGGAACATTGTAGGCAGACATTAATCAGTGGACCATCGTAGGCAGACACTAATCAGTGGAACATCCTGGGCAGACACTAATCAGTGGAACATCCTGGGCAGACACTAATTAGTGGAACATCCTGGCAGACACTAATCAGTGGAACATCATGGCAGACACTAATCAGTGGAACATCGTAGGCAGACACTAATCAGCGGAACATCATGGCAGACACTAATCAGTGGAACATCATGGGCAGACGTTAATCTGTGGAACATCCTGGGCAGACACTAATCTGGGGAACATCATGGGCAGACACTAATCTGTAGAACTTCCTGGGCAGACACTAATCAGTGGAACATCTTAGGCAGACAATAAACAGTGGACCGGCGTAGGCAGACACTAAACAGTGGACCGGCGTATGCAGACACTAAACAGTGGAAAGTCCTGGGCAGACACTAATCTGTGGAACAACGTTAGCAGACACTAATCAGTGGAACATTGTAGGTGGACACTAATCAGTGGAAAGTCCTGGGCAGACACTAATCAGTGGAACATCGTAGGCAGACACTAATCAGTGGAACAACGTAGGCAGACACTAATCAGGAAACATCGTAGGCAGACACTTATCAGTGGAAAGTCCTGGGGAGACACTAATCAGTGGAACATCGTATGTGGACACTAATCTGTGGAACATCCTGGGCAGACACTAATCTGTGGAATATCGTAGGCAGACACTAATCAGTGGAACATCGTAGGCAGACACTAATCAGTGGAACATCCTAGGCAGACACTAATCAGTGGAACATCGTAGGCAGAAACTAATCTGTGGAACATCATAGGCAGACACAAATCAGTGAAACATCCTGGGGAGACACTAATCAGTGGAACATCGTAGGCAGACACTAATCAGTTGAACACCCTGGGCAGACACTAATCTGTGGAACATCGAAGGCAGACACTAATCAGTGGAACATCGTAGGCAGACACTAATCTGTTGAACATCGTAGGCAGACACTAATCTGTGGAACATCATGCAGACACTAATCTGTGGAACATCCTGGGCAGACACTAATCTGTGGAACATCTTGGGCAGACATTAATCAGTGGAAGATATAGGGCAGACACTAATCAGTGGAACATATAGGGCAGACACTAATCAATGGAACATATAGGGCAGACACTAATCAGTGGAACATATAGGGCAGACACTAATCAGTGGAACATCCTGGGTAGACACTAATCAGTGGAACATCCTGGGCAGACACTAATCAGTGGAACATCATTGCAGACACTAATCAGTGGACCATCGTAGGCAGACACTAATCAGTGGAACATCGTAGGCAGACATTAATCAATGGACCATCGTAGGCAGACACTAATCAGTGGAACATCCTGGGCAGACACGAATCAGTGGAACATCCTGGGCAGACATTAATAAGTGGAATATCATGGCCAGACACTAATTAGTGGAACATCCTGGCAGACACTAATCAGTGGAACATTATGGCAGACACTAATCAGTGGACCGTCGTAGGCATACACTAATCAGTGGACCATCGTAGGTTGACACTTATCAGTGGAACATCATGGCAGACACTAATCAGTGGAACATCATGGCAGACACTAATCAGTGGACCATCGTAGCCAGACACTAATCAGTGGACCATCGTAAGCAGACACTAATCAGTGGAATATTCTGGGCAGACACTAATCAGTGGAACATCCTGGGCAGACACTAATCAGTGGAACATCCTGGGCAGAAACTAATCTGTGGAATTTCATGGCAGACACTAATCAGTGGAACATCGTAGGCAGACACTAATCAGTGGAACATGAAGGCAGACACTAATCAGTGGAACATCATGGCAGACGTTAATCTGTGGAACATCCTGGGCAGACATTAATCTGCGGAACATCCTGGGCAGACACTAATCTGTGGAACATCCTGGGCAAACACTAATCTGTGGAACATCCTGGGCAAACACTAATCAGTGGAACATCATGGCAGACACTAATCTGTGGAACATCCTGGGCAGACGTCAATCTGTGGGCAGAACCTAATCTGCGGAACATCCTGGGCAGACACTAATTTGTGGAACATCTTGGGCAAACACTAATCTGTGGAACATCGGTTGCAGACACTAATCAGTGGAACATCGTAGGCAGACACTAATCAGTGGAACATCCTGGGCAGACACTAATCTGTGGAACATCGTAGGCAGACACTAATCAGTGGAACATCGTAGGCAGACACTAATCAGTGGAATATCATGCAGACACTAATCTGTGGAACATCCTGGGCAGACACTAATTTGTGGAATATCGTAGGCAGACACTAATCAGTGGAACATCGTAGACAGACACTAATCAGTGGAACATCCTAGGCAGACACTAATCAGTGGAACATCGTAGGCGGACACTAATCTGTGGAACATCATAGGCAGACACTAATCAGTGGAACATCCTGGGGAGACACTAATCTGTGGAACATCGTAGGCAGATACTATTCCTGTGGAACATCGTAGGCAGACACTAATCTGTGGAACATCGTAGGCAGACACTAATCTGTGGAACATCATAGGCAGACACTAATCAGTGGAACATCATAGGCAGACACTAATCATTGGAACATCCTGGACAGATACTAATCTGTGGAACATCGTAGGCAGACACTAATCAGTGGAACATCGTAGGCAGACACTAATCAGTGGAACATCGTAGGCAGACACTAATCTGTGGAACATCATGCAGACACTAATCTGTGGAACATCCTGGGCAGACACTAATCTGTGGAACATCTTGGGCAGACATTAATCAGTGTAAGATATAGGGCAGACACTAATCAGTGGAACATATAGGGCAGACACTAATCAGTGGAACATATAGGGCAGACACTAATCAGTGGAACATATAGGGCAGACACTAATCAGTGCAACAGCCTGGGCAGACACTAATCAGTGGAACATCCTGGGCAGACACTAATCAGTGGAACATCATGGCAGACACTAATCAGTGGACCATCGTAGGCAGACACTAATCAGTGGAACATCGTAGGCAGACATTAATCAGTGGACCATCGTAGGCAGACACTAATCAGTGGAACATCCTGGGCAGACACGAATCAGTGGAACATCCTGGGCAGACACTAATCAGTGGAACATCCTGGGCAGACACTAATTAGTGGAACATCCTGGCAGTCACTAATCAGTGGAACATCATGGCAGACACTAATCATTGGAACATCGTAGGCAGACACTAATCAGCGGAACATCATGGCAGACACTAATCAGTGGAACATCATTGGCAGACGTTAATCTGTGGAACATCCTTAGCAGACACTAATCTGTGGAACTTCATGGGCAGACACTAATCTGTAGAACTTCCTGAGGAGACACTAATCAGTGGAACATCTTAGGCAGACAATAAACAGTGGACCGGCGTAGGCAGACACTAAACAGTGGACCGACGTATGCAGACACTAAACAGTGGAAAGTCCTGGGCAGACACTAATCTGTGGAACAACGTTAGCAGACACTAATCAGTGGAACATTGTAGGTGGACACTAATCAGTGGAAAGTCCTGGGCAGACACTAATCATTGGAACAACGTAGGCAGACACTAATCAGTGGAACAACGTAGGCAGACACTAATCAGGGAACATCGTAGGCAGACACTTATCAGTGGAAAGTCCTGGGGAGACACTAATCAGTGGAACATCGTAGGTGGACACTAATCTGTGGAACATCCTGGGCAGACACTAATCTGTGGAATATCGTAGGCAGACACTAATCAGTGGAACATCGTAGGCAGACACTAATCAGTGGAACATCCTAGGCAGACACTAATCAGTGGAACATCGTAGGCAGACACTAATCTGTGGAACATCATAGGCAGACACTAATCAGTGGAACATCCTGGGGAGACACTAATCTGTGGAACATCGTAGGCAGACACTAATCCTGTGGAACATTGTAGGCAGAAACTAATCTGTGGAACATCGTAGGCAGACACTAATCTGTGGAACATCATAGGCAGACACTAATCAGTGGAACATCGTAGGCAGACACTAATCAGTGGAACACCCTGGGCAGACACTAATCTGTGGAACATCGTAGGCAGACACTAATCAGTGGAACAAACTGGGCGGACACTAATCAACTGAACATCGTAGGCAGACACTAATCTGTGGAACATCGTAGGCAGACACTAATCAGTGGAACATCGTAGGCAGACACTAATCTGTGGAACATCGTAGGCAGACACTAATCTGTGGAACATCGTAGGCAGACACTAATCAGTGGAACATACTGGGCGGACACTAATCAACTGAACATCGTAGGCAGACACTAATATGTGGAACATCGTAGGCAGATACTAATTATTGGAACATTCTGGACAGACACTAATCAGTGGAACATCCTGGGCAGACACTAATCAGTGGAACACCATGTGCAGACAGTAATCAGTGGAACACCATGTGCAGACAGTAATCAGTGGAATATCCTGAACAGATACTATTTAGTGGAACGTCCTGGGCAGACAATAACCAGTGGAAGATCTAAGGCATGCTCTAGTTGTGTACCGAAATAAGCTAATCCCCAGTTCTTTAAGTTGTTTACCACAAGTGAACTAACTCATCACCAACCCTTATTTCGTCACATTGTTTACCGAGACGATGCTACGTCAATATCAGCCCCAATCTTTAACTTGCACAGGAATATGTATCTTGAATCAACAGAGGTCCACATCGATAGCAACCACACCCATCATTATTCATATATGCATTCATGTATCCGCCGGTCTCTCTGGCCGAGGGGTTACACCACTTTCTCCGTAATCCCGTTTATCACGCAGAGTCTCGTAGCGGGCGAGAGCTGGGAAGGGTTCGTCCCCCCTTGGTGACTAGCGGGATAACTGAGCCGGCCGCTCAGAAAGCAATGGCAAACTACTGAGCGTAATCTTGCCAAGAAATCAACAGACAGCTGAAAGATGCTGCTGTTGACAGCGATGTCCTGTAAAGGATATGCGAATTTTAAAAAAAAAAAAAATTCATGTATCCATACATCTACGCATCCATCCTTTCATCCTTCCACCCATCCATCCCTTTACTATCTCTCCCTCTCGCTCTCCCTCCCTCTCTCTCTCTCTCTCTCTCTCTCTCTCTCTCTCTCTCTCTCGCTCTCCCTCTCTCTCTCTCTCCCTCTCTCCCTCTCTCTCTCTCTCTCTCTCTCTCTCTCTCTCTCTCTCTCTCTCTCTCTCTCTCTCTCTCTTTCTCACTCTTTATGCAAGATTGTGTTTATCATCACCCACCCAGGCACATCATCTCTTTTACATTAAATGTCTCTCTACTTGTCATTGTTTATTCTTCTCTGTTAATTAAACTAAATCGCTTCTCTTTCATTGCTCTAAATATTGAAGGCTGCAGGACTTTCTGAGCTGTTCTCTCGACCAAACACAACCGTACTCATCACCAACAATAAAGCTTGGGACTCCCCGAGTCTGCTAGAAAAGTACTACTTGAAAAACGAGACAGTAAGTATGTGAACTCGTCTCAAGGCGACGTAGACATATATAAATCATAATTTGATTCATTCTAACTGGTTATTTTAAGATGTAGGTCTTGTCTGTGATTAATTTAGTGTCCACAATTTCTTTCTGTAATTATATGTAGGAATACTTCTGCTCTAAACTACCTATCCTGAGGAGCCGAGCGGCTTAGAGGTGTGGCATCTAGCTCTAACTCAAAAAGTGATATGTTTAAATCCAGTTGTGGAATGTTTGTACAATATAAAGAACTCTAAGAAAGTATACTCCGCATGGGGACTTGATCAGCCACTTATCTGTCATAGATATGACAATTAAGATGGGTCGTCCAGCATGTATTGGTTAAACATAGTCACCTGTTCTTATTGCTTAGACACATTCATCTGTACTGATTGGTTAGGCACAGTCACATGTACTGATTGGTTAGACACTGTCACATGTACTGATTGGTTAGATATAGTCACCTGTACTGATTGTTTAGACAAAGTCACCTGTACTGATTGGTTAGAAACAGTCACCTGTACTGATTGGTTAGATACAGTCAACTGTACTGATTGGTTAGACACAGTCACCTGTACTGATTGGTTAGACACAGTCACCTGTACTGATTGGTTAGACACAGTCACATGTACTGATTGGTTAGATACAGTCACATGTACTGATTGGTTAGACACAGTCACATGTACTGATTGGTTAGATACAGTCATCTGTACTGATAGGTTAGACACAGTCATCTGTACTGATTGGTTAGATACAGTCACCTGTACTGATTGGTTAGACACAGTCATCTGTACTGATTAGTTAGACACAGTCACATGTACTGATTGGTTAGACACGGTCACCTGTACTGATTGGTTAGATACAGTCACCTGTACTGATTGGTTAGACAAAGTCACCTGTACTGAATGGTTAGACACAGTCACTTGTACTGATTGGTTAGACACAGTTGTCAGAATCTGGAATGAGATGCAGGAACATCGTTACGCCCGCCAGGCGAATAATTCCCAACTGGGATGCAGTGACATCGTTACGCCCGCCAGGCGAGTATTAGTCACTTGCCCACAGGTTGCTGGCTGACGCAATAGCCAGGGGTCAGGCAAGGACAACGCAAGACGCACGCAGGCCTCGTGAAGCGAATCCACAGAGGGCAAGTGCGTTGCGAGAAACAGACAGACAGCTTGGGGTACTCGGACCAGACAGGACGTCTAGAGAGAGAAAGGCTTGTGTAGTTCTCTGCCCGAAAGTCGAGTGCTTGTGCATCTTGTGAGATAGACTGTAAGCTGTGGGTTGTCTGTAAGTGTATTGATGTACCATATATGTAATGTAATGATTATCACATGCCAAACTAGATCGTATTGCATGTGATCGGTAAATAAATCTATTGAACTTCGTGTCGTTGTGTCTCAAGTCCAATCATGTTGTACTTGTACTTGTCTCACATGTGTTAGGGATAACGAGCCAAGTCTAAGACTCTGACATGTGTGAACGTGGGTGCTCGTCCGTGTTTGAACCATAGTTGTGAACGTGGTGGCATCGTCCGTCTTTAAATGAACGTGAGTAACGCGTCCTCATTGAACGATTGAAATTTATTTAAGATTGGACCTAGATTTGTGAACGTGACTTTCGTCCAGAGTTAATGTACATTTAAATGTCAACGTGAAGTCTCATCCTCATATAGTATTATATTAAATTGTTTAAATATGGAGGCTAGAGGTGAACGTCAAGTACATACATTTGTTTGATCTTGTAAACGTGTAAAACATCAGTGATTGTGTAACTTGTCGCCATTTTGACCTTGTCGACACTGTGAAACCGTCGCCATTGTAACCTTGTCGCCATCTTGTAAACTTGATGTCTATGTCCTTACTGAATGTCATCTTGATGTAAGTGATGTGTCATCAGTGTTATAGAGTGTTAAGATATATTTAGATTGTCTTTGTGAAGTTGTTTGTGGAAAGCAAAAAGTTTCGGAAAGAAAGTGACTTGTGTTTTGAAAAAAAAATTGTTGATTGACGACATTACGACCTACAATTACACTCAACGCCATACAAACCTAATCAAAACTTAGTGACAAGCATACACACCACATCAAATAGACGCTAATTTATTTCCTCCAAAACAAAGCAGGTTTTCTGTGCCATCTGAAACCCTTGCCCGTAGAGGTCAAATTGTGTTTTGAACTAGCGACCCTACAGTTCCTAGCCCTAGTGTGAACCGTTCTTCACCGCATCCAGTACACTTGAGTATATTTTTCTTTCTATATACTTTCGGATGCAAATTTGGGCACAAATTGTAAGTTGAACAAAATTGTAAATTTTTCACTATACTAACAACTTATAACTAATTGTGTATCTGACCACTCATTTGCATTTATTATTACCATCATGTCTTCATTAAACGACTTCATAGAGATGGGTTTGAAGCTGAAGTTAACTGGTGATGAGTTAACAAAGTGGAGTGAAAGGAAATACTCTGAATACCACAAACGCGAAGAAAGAGCGGCTGAAAGAGCATTAAAGCAAGCAGAGACTGAAAGAGCTGCCAAGCAAGCAGAAGCAGAACTATCTGCGAAAACAAAACAGGCAGAGTTAGAGAATGAATTGAGAAAGGCAGAGATCTCAGCTCAGAGTAAGCGAGAAGAGCTTGAGTTACAACTAAAAATTAAACAACTTGAGACTGAAACTGCCATAAACAAAGAGTCTAAGAAATCTGAGAGACTGGAGAAAGAAAACCAGTATAAAAAGTATCAAGGTATTGTAAGAAATTATACCTCAGGTGACTGCATTGCAGCCTTCACCCAAAATTTTGAAACTTTAATGGACCATTACCAGGTCCCAATGTCTGAATGGAATATTATTTACATGAGGAGTTTGTCAGGGGAACCTCTGAAAGTCATAGAGACTATCCCAAAGACCTCAGGAAAGATTACCATTATCTAAAATCAAAGATTATGGCACATTTTATGCTAGATGAGGCAGGCTACAGAGAACAATTCAGCAAGTTGAGCCCAAAATCGACTCAAACGTTCTCTGACTACCTCTGCTTAGTCCGAGACATATTTGCAAAATGGACTTCAGCAGCCAAAATAAATAAAGATTACCAGAAATTAGAAGATCTAATTATCAGGGATAAAGTCATCTCATCCCTTCCATCAGCATTTTCGAAATTTTTGCAAGAGAATGAATGTACGAGTGTAGATCAGATTGAGAAACGTGGTTCGGCTTATTATACAGCCAATAAACATTGTTTTGCTAGTGAAGCTATTGATACAAACTTTGTAGCATCGGCTAACTATGAAAAACCTCGATCAGAACCCTATCATAGGCAAAAACCATATAAGCCTACGTCTGAGAAATACAATCATTGTAGATATTGTAACTATTCACACCATCAAGGTGAGATGTGTGACAAGAACCCCGCATATCTTACATATCTACAGAACATCGTAAATAGACAAGATAAGGAGCGTAAAGCCTTCAGAAATGAACGTAAATGTTTTCTCTGTAAGGCGTACGGGCTTTTTCGTCATGCTTTTAAAGGAAGGCAAATGACCAATAAAGCAAATGCCGCCTTATTTGATAGTTCATCATCAGATGAAGAACAATCAGAGAAACACCCTGTGAACTCAGCACAGCCTTTTGACATGTTTAACGCAAATAAATGTACTGTTTGTAATACCTTTTATGAAGATGGCGTTTTAACATGCGGCCACTCCATTCCTATTGCCAATGAAGAAGCTAATTTGGTAATAGACTCCAAAGGCAGAATAAACATCCATCAGGGATATGTGAATGGCAAGCCCGCTACAGTCCTTCGGGACACCGGAAGTTCACTTATTGGACTAAAGAGAAATTTCATAATGCCTACAGACTATACAGGCAGGCACGTAACATGCAGAACATTCTCTGGGAATATTGAAAAGTACCCATTAGCATGGGCATATATTCAGACACCTTTCCTCACTGGGAAAGTAAAATGCGCAGCATTAACTAACCCTGTTTGTGATATCATCATTGGAAATTTACCAGAGGTAAATGATATACCTCATGATATAACATCTGTTTGCATTGATGAGAACTTAACATCATCACCATCAAATATCATCATTGATAATGCTGTACCACCAAATGAATGTATGGTAGCTAATGTAGCACTAAGATCTCATGACATCATTGATCAAACTGTTTCATTACCATCTGATATCATTGAATGTGTGAACGCAGTAACTAGATCTACTGGTAGAGTGCAAGATGAAATTAATCAAACTGAGGCTATAGAAATGATTAGCCCAGTGATACTACCTCCTAAAACTATGAAGGAGACTTTTGTAACAGCCCAAAAAGCTGATCCTTCATTGTCTAAATATTTTAATCTGATCGGCCAAAAGCCAAAGGTAACCAAAAATGCAAGATGGCATTTTGCTTTGAAAAATTGCATCCTCACCAGGTACTATACCAGAGGTAACAGCACAACAGAGCAAACTGTTTTGCCAGTTGAATACCGTAAGCAAGCCTTACATCTTGCCCATGATATACCTCTTGCAGGGCATATGGCATACTCTAAGACCAGATCAAGATTACTAACACAGTTTTATTGGCCCAAATTCTGCAATGACATTAAGCAATATTGCAGAAGTTGTGACATCTGCCAAAAACTGGTAAAGAAAGGTAAACACCCACAGGCAAAGTTACAAATCACTGACTTAGCCAGTCGACCTTTTGAGAAAATATCTGTCGACATAGTGGGCCCTCTTAATCAGATAACAACCAGAGGGAATAAATATATTATTACCATCATTGATCTATGTAGCCGCTGGCCTGAAGCGATTCCGCTAAAGAACATAACTGCCAATGATATAATGGAAGTTTTCTTCCATATATTTTCACGGATAGGATTTCCAGACACTATCCAATCAGATAGGGGAAGTCAGTTCATTGCCGCATCTACTCAAGCTTTCACCAAAATGTTAGGGGTGAAGCAATGTTTCAATTCTCCGTACCATCCTCACTCAAGTGGAATCATAGAAAAATTTAACGGTGATTTAAAGCATATGCTTGCTAAAGTCACGCAAGAACACCCCAACAACTGGGACTTGTATTTGCCTGCTATACTTTTTGCTTATCGCGAAGTTCCACATTCTAGTACTGGGTTCTCTCCTTTTGAACTTATCTATGGTGCCAAACCACGTGGCCCATTGACTATCTATCATCAAATGTTAACTGAAGCCACTCCATTACTTAAACCCATATCATCATACGTATACGTTACATCATTGCGTGAAAGAATCATCAAATCTTGTATAATTGCAAAAGAAGCACTAAAAGTATCTGGTGCTACATATAGACAATATGCAGACAAAGGTAACAGGACAATAACGTTGACACCTGGACAGGACGTACTTCTTCTCTTACCTAGTGACAGACACTTATTGACTGAGTCTTGGCAAGGACCTTTTAAAGTTATAAGACAGATTTCAGCTGTAGACTATGAGATTAAAATAAAAGACAAACACAAAATATTCCCACATCAATATGCTAAGACCATATTACAACAGAGATACCGAACAAGACGATACAATAGCTTGTACAGTAATAATAGACCATGAAGATGACGAAGATAGTGACGAAATTCCAACACCTGCAGTAGACACGACGAACTGCTTGAAAGAAATCAAAATAAACCCAAACTTAACTCAAGCAGAAACAGACAGCTGCAAACATCTCATACAACAGTACAACACCATCTTCTCCAACAATCCAGGACAAACAGAATTAGTACAGCATCACATCACACTCACTTCAAACACACCCATAAGATGCAGACCTTACACCATTCCAGTGCATTACAAAGAAAACTTACATCAGGAAATCATTAGTTTAGAGAAAAACAACATCATTAGACGATCCCAATCACATTTCTCATCTCCAATGGTCATGGTACGCAAAAAGGACAATACGATAAGACTCTGTATCGACTATAGGAAATTAAACAAAATAACTCTTCTTGATCTAGAACCAATGTCCAACTCTGAAGATCTACTGACAGAACTGACAGACTCTAGATTCTTTACGAAGGTAGACATGACGAAAGGTTACTGGCAGATAACGGTAGACGAACAGAGCAGACACCTGACAGCATTTGCCACACCTTGGGGACTGTACGAATGGTGCAAACTTCCATTTGGGCTGGTCAATGCCCCAGCGACATTCGTACGTATGACACGACTTTTACTAGTGGACATACCAAACATTATCTGTTACATGGACGACATTTGTGTTCACACAAAGACAATGACAGACCATATAAAGACAGTACAGCAGACATTTGAACGGATCAGACAACACGGACTGACGGTAAAGCCGACAAAAGTAGACATAGCCTATCAGGAAATATCCTTCTTGTGGTACAAAATATCTAATGGCTTTGTCACGACAGACGATAACATCGTGTCCAAAATACTGAAACTCTCACTTCCGACTACGAAAAAGCAAGTCAGAAGTGTGTTAGGATTACTAAATTATTATAGACAGTTCATACCTGATTTTGCTGAACTGACTGAAAAATTTACTAACCTACTAACGAAAGATCAACCTGAAAATATTGTAAACAATCAATGCCTAAAATTTGCATTCCAGAAAGTTTTATCTTATTTCTCTGAGAATAGTTTAAAGAATCCCATTCTCAAATTGCCAAATTTTCTTATTCCTTTCAGATTACGCACAGACGCGAGCTCCGTAGCGATTGGAGCAGTTCTGTTACAGGAACATGATAATATCCTACATCCTGTATATTACTTCTCTAGAAAATTAAAACCTAGAGAACGCTCTTGGTCGACACCGCAGTTGGAAGCCCTTGCTCTAGTTGAGGGTATAACTAAATTTTCCAGATTCCTTCTGGGACGTCATTTCATTGTTGAGTCCGACAATAGTCCGTTGAAATTTATTACTTCAGGAATGCCTACCAACCAAATGATAGCGCGCTGGTCTCTTAAACTCCAAGATTACAGCTTTGAAGTTCGACATATTGCAGGCAGAACCAACACAATTGCCGATCTGTTGTCCCGTTGTCCGACCGACCCAGTAAGCACTAATGTCTGAGTGCAGTGTGTCAAATACACTCAGAACAACACAGCCATCAGTGAAGATTTTTTTTCTTCCACGAAAAGCTGTGTGTCTACCATTTGATGTGATAGGGTTTATTCCCATTATATATAGTTTTCTTATTTTATTATTACTGTATTAAGTGTTTTGAATAATTGTGTAGTGTGTGGTAGAAAGCGAACAATATTAATTGTACATATACTACGAAACAAGAACAGTGCCACATTCGCTCTGAACTTACCGCAAGCGAACTATCCAATTTATCAGTGGTATCTGTGAGTGGAACATTTCCAGTGATATTTTTAATCCGTGTGTGAAAGAGTGAACTGAACTTTGACATTTACACCACTGCAGTCAACGAAATCCAGAAGTTTTCCAGCGAAACATCCAACACATGAACGATCAGAACAGTTACATTCCGAGTTGCTACATCAGACCGGAACAAGTGTGTTATAGAATTTTTCAACATCAGCTGTTCGTGTGTACTTCCGGATAATTTAGAAATTTAGTCCAAAATTAGCAGACGACAAACAAAACCTTAAAAAGGTATGACGCTTCTAAAATGTTTAAGAATCATCAATGTCGAATACACGAATTGTGTATTAATAGTGTTTCATCTAGTGTAATCTTAGAATCATATCTTGATTAACTTATTCATACTATCGACATTTTTTCGCTAGTATGGAAAAGCATCAAGCGATGACGCTGAGAAATAGAAAAATAATTGTAAATTATTAAATTTAATATTGTTTAAAATTATGTCCCTTTCATTTAATTGTTATTACATTATTACACCAAGGGCGATAAATTGAAATGTATTTGAATATGTGTTGTATATAAATAGCCATGGTGTTGCCAGATTGTTAACACTCCAAGGAAGTCATCAACTGGGCATGGTATAGAGTTACCGACGTTGTAGACCGACGGAAGAGCTCATGGCCAAATGAGGTCGGAACTCCAACGTTGAATACGGCTTATAAATAGGTCGTATTACGGTCTTACCAGATGTTTTTTGTTTACAAAGAGCATATTATTACTTTTTTTTTCGAGGTTGCGAGGTAGTTGCTTGGAAAGCTGTTGCTACCGATCTGACTGGGTCAATATTGCAACTTAGGTAATCATCCATCGAGAGGATGTAACTTGGCAAGTGGTAAAAATTGAACACCACATGTCTTAAAATACAACTTGCATTTCTTATGTATTTCTATGCCATTATATGTATTATTATGTATTTCTATACCAATGTATATAACAACACAGGGAACGATTCTGACATGGTTAAAATATTAACCCGCTATGTATATAGAGTATACATGAAAGATGACATCTTTCATGAAAAGCCCCGGGGGAGCGTGTCAGAATCTGGAATGAGATGCAGGAACATCGTTACGCCCGCCAGGCGAATAATTCCCAACTGGGATGCAGGGACATCGTTACGCCCGCCAGGCGAGTATTAGTCACCTGCCTACAGGTTGCTGGCTGACGCAATAGCCAGCGGTCAGGCAAGGACAACGCAAGACGCACGCAGGCCTCGTGAAGCGAATCCACAGAGGGCAAGCGCGTTGCGAGAAACAGACAGACAGCTTGGGGTACTCGGACCAGACAGGACGTATAGAGAGAGAAAGGCTTGTGTAGTTCTGTGCCCGAAAGTCGAGTGCTTGTGCATCTTGTGAGATAGACTGTAAGATGTGGGTTGTCTGTAAGTGTATTGATGTACCATATATGTAATGTAATGATTATCACATGCCAAACTAGATCGTATTGCATGTGATCGGTAAATAAACCCATTGAACTTCGTGTCGTTGTGTCTCAAGTCCAATCATGTTGTACTTGTACTTGTCTCACATGTGTCAGGGATAACGAGCAAAGTTTAAGACTCTGACAACAGCCACTTGTACAGATTGGTTAGACACATTCAACTGTACTGATTGGTTAGACACAGACACATGTACTGATTCGTTAGACACAGTCAACTGTACTGATTGGGTAGACACAGTCAACTGTACTGATTGGTTAGACACAATCACCTGTAGTGATTGGTTACACACAATCAACTGTACTGATTGGTTAGACGCAGTCAACTGTACTGATTGGTTAGACACAATCACCCGTACTGATTGGTTAGACACAGTCAACTGTACTGATTAGTTAGACACAGCCAACTGTACTGATTGGTTAGACACAGTCACCTGTACTGATTGGTTAGACACATTCAACTGTACTGATTGGTTGGACACAGTCACATGTACTGATTGGTTAGACAGTCAACTGTACTGATTGGTTAGACACAGTCACGTGTACTGATTGGTTAGACACAGTCAACTGTACTGATTGGTTAGACACAGTCACATGTACTGATTGGTTAGACACAGTCACATGTACTGATTGGTTAGACACAGTCAAATGTACTGATTGGTTAGACACAGCCAACTGTACTGATTGGTTAGACACAGTCACATGTACTGATTGGTTAGACACAGCCAACTGTACTGATTGGTTAGACACAGTCACATGTACTGATTGGTTAGACACATTCAACTGTACTGATTGGTTGGACACAGTCACATGTACTGATTGGTTAGACAGTCAACTGTACTGATTGGTTAGACACAGTTAACTGTACTAATTGGTTAGATACGGTCAACTGTACTGATTGGTTAGATACAGTCACCTATACTGATTGGTTAGACACGTCAACTGTACTGATTGGTTAGACACAGTCAACTGTAATGATTGGTTAGACACAGTCAACTGTACTGATTGGTTAGACACAGTCACCTGTACTGATTGGTTAGACACAGTCACATGTACTGATTAGTTAGACACAGCCAACTGTACTGATTGGTTAGACACAGTCACATGTACTGATTGGTTAGACACAGTCAACTGTAATGATTGGTTAGACACAGTCAACTGTACTGATTGGTTAGACACAGTCAACTGTACTGATTGGTTAGACACAGTCAACTGTACTGATTGGTTAGATACAGTCACCTATACTGATTGGTTAGACACGTCAACTGTACTGATTGGTTAGACACAGTCAACTGTACTGATTGGTTAGACACAGTCAACTGTACTGATTGGTTAGACACAGTCACATGTACTGATTGGTTAGACACAGTCACCTGTACTGATTGGTTAGACACAGTCACATGTACTGATTGGTTAGACACGGTCACATGTACTGATTGGTTAGACACAGTCAACTGTACTGATTGGTTAGACACAGTCAACTGTACTAATTGGTTAGACACTGTCAACTGTACTGATTGGTTAGACACATTCACGTGTACTGATTGGTTAGACACAGTCAACTGTACTGATTTTTTAGACACAGTCACATGTACTGATTGGTTAGACACAGTCAACTGTACTGATTGGTTGGATACAGTCACCTATACTGATTGGTTAGACACAGTCACATGTACTGATTGGTTAGAAACATTCACATGTACTGATTGGTTAGACACAGTCAACTGTACTGATTGGTTGGATACAGTCACCTATACTGATTGGTTAGACACAGTCAACTGTACTGATTGGTTGGATACAGTCACCTATACTGATTGGTTAGACACAGTCAACTGTACTGATTGGTTGGATACAGTCACCTATACTGATTGGTTAGACACAGTCAACTGTACTGATTGGTTAGACACAGTCAACTGTACTGATTGGTTAGACACAGTCAACTGTACTGATTGGTTAGACACAGTCAACTGTATTGAATTTTTAGACACAGTCACATGTAATAATTGTTTAGACACAGTCTCCTGCACTGTGAAGACACTTTTGGAATAATCGTGCATGAGGCGAAAGTAATTACTAGAAATGGTGAGCGTCGTTCTTCTTAAGACTTGTAACATGATGATGGTAATGAACTTATCGATAATCTACATATCTGATTGTGTATTGGTTTAATAATCTATACAGTCTCTCAACTTCTCTATTGTACATTTGACAGGAAGGACGTAGAAAACTGGAGGTGATTTTGAAAAACCACGTGTTCCCTGGTGTCATTGACGTCACTGACCTGATTACTAATCGCAATATGAAATCATATGCAAATATTGATATCAAGTTCCACCTATCGGATGAGGTGAGTATATTTGAGCAATTGTTGTCGTTGTTGATATTTCTGTTCCAACAATAAATATTCCATTTTAGGCCGGGCCAACCTTGGAGCCGGGATCTATTACAACAATAAATATTCCCACCTTGATGTGGATTTCAACACCTGATAACCGGTCACGCAGGCCAGCGCGCCAACCACTGACTGAAGTGGTTCCCTGGTTGTGCTTTACCTTCTGCACACCCATTGCTGATTCCTCATTTATTCTCGTTATAATTGTCATACATGTTGTAGTAATATATGAGTCCTTAAACTAACAATGTTCTCCGCATTCTAGGGCACAAGATATCTTTTGGATGAGCTAAGAAAATATTTTTCGAGATAATAGTTGAAGTTAAATAATATACACCTCGATAACTTTGTTTGTTAATACAAAAGTCACTGCACAAAATAACATATAGCGTATCTTGAGATCTGGCAGAGAAACATTAATCACAGACTGAATGTAGACTATGTCTTCATTTTCACTGAACATACACATTTTGTTACATAATGGTATTATTAAAAGTATTACTAGCATTTTCACAGCCAAATACAGTGGTACCTCGGGTTACGAACTTAATTCGTTCCAGAACTCGGTTCGTAGCCCGAAACGTTCGTAACTCGGAACGTTGAAATCAATGAAATAGAGACAATCCGATTCAAGATGAATGTGATATGCGATGGATGCGAAACAGAGCAAGTGTGTAAACTTAGGTCACTAAGACACGAGTTGAGAAACCAACCCGACACCGGGACACGAAGGGGCGGAGTTATGTGGTCACATGATGGCGCCAGGACAGAAGCCGGAAACGGGCTCGCTCCTCGTGAAAAGGAGAAGGTTGGTTAGGAGATATTTTGAGAAGTTTGAAAGCGGTTTGCGATGGTTGCAGTTATTCAAGATGCAGTCGAGTAAAGAGTGTTCCTGTTAAAGAAGGCTGTGATTGCAGAAGCAGTGCACTGAATCTACGACTGACGAGGGGCCAGTAAATGCCGGCCAGCGGTGGTGAGAGAGGTGACCCCGCTTGGGCAAGAATGGCGGAGAGAGGCACGCCGTGACAACTACTGGTTGGTCACACGTGTAATGTGCGTGAGTAACTAACAGTGTTATTAACGTTTACCAGTAAAGTGTGAAATCTATATTGTGCAGCAACAGAAAGGTCCAAGTGACGATTAGTTGTACCATGTATTCTCTATTGATAGACAGTAGGTGTGTTGGTCATACACAGAACGCTGAAAGGCAGGAAGCCGGCGGTGTATGATGGGGCAACCACGGTGATAACTGTGCTACAATAAAGTGATCGTATGCTCTAAGTACGCATTGAACTTGTTGTGTGCACGAAAGATTCGTACAGTGTTTATATGAGCCAGTAGAGATATGTTCTAAATCTTCTAACCCCTAGAACAAAACCAAGATGTCGGACATGACCAGTGATTCCGGCACTTGGCAGAAAGAATCGTTCTTTTTTGTTTCATTAACATCCGGTCGTTTATCTGACAAAACGCTAACAATGCGTGTGCTTCGCGTATTAAATAAAGAGAAGGAAAACAACAAAATAAATTAAATGTAAATAAATTTTAAAAAAAGTTTGAGTCTATCTTTCTTACCAAGAAAACGATCATGCGAAAGTGGTCACTTTCTTTCTATTCTAAACCATTAGTTTCAGGAGTTTCTTGTCGCTGTTTCTTGGCCCGCCGACTGAGAATCTTTCTGCACCAAGAAACTATCAAGGGAAATTTGTCGCTTCCTTTGCTGGAGAATCTTTCTGAAGTTGGCCATCACGTTATCATTCATCAGGTTTACTGCCCTGTTAGCAACAAGTTTGTTTGGATGATGACTCACAATGAAGTCTTCGACATCTGCCCACTTGCTGCAAATTTCTTTAATTCTGACAGTTGAAACGGTCACTGGCTCCTCATCAACGGACGACTGCTCATCCTTTAATGTCTTTAGCTGTTCATTCTGACGACCCACAGGCTCATCTGTGTGACTGTAGAATGTATTTATTGCCGCACATGAACGCCATTTTCATGTTTCATAATTATTTCCTTCTTTAATCAGATAGCGGTGGGAACGATTAGTAGTATGACTCTTCGCTGGTTGTTGAACGAGGGGACTGAGCACGTATGGGAATGTCCTGAGTGCAGTGATGTCGGTTGTTAACTCAACTCAACTCATTGCTTCTTTATCTCGACTGTTATACGTTTCTGCTTCCTAGCGGCACCTCTGCCGTTCCTCGAACTCATAATTGATGGGGTTAACAAGAAAAATAATGAAAGAGATAAACTAAACATAGTGCCACTGCTAAGAAATCTTTTACTGCTGTGTAGTAAAGCCAATGAAAGCGAGGCTGCGCACGCGTGCAAAACTATGGTACTGAGTGGCACCTTGCAGTCTTGACAGACCAAAGTATTTGAGTTGGAATGTGGTGCCCAAAAGACATGTCCCCTCTCTCGGCCTAGCACTTGTGTATTCCAGAGGAATGGGTAACCAATACGTCTGGCACAAGGTAGGCTGCAGACGCTGGCGGCTACAGCGTCAACCTCCGAGACCTCGCCTCCACGAGCAGTTGGCGAGTGGTGGCCAGACCCTGTAAACCAAGGGACCCGACTTAGAGGCGTTCAGCCAAGTCCCAGAGGATAGGGCCTCGTACGCTTCTGTATCGCAGGACGCACACATTTGTCAATCACAAGTGTCTGGACCTTATAAAGCGTGTACTACCGTCAGACTTCCCGCCTGACTTGTGCGGATCCCGCGACCACCGGGAATAGGCCAAAACTTACTAGGCTAGCGCTAAACGATGTTAGTACTATGTGGCCTTCGTTTGTGCTGTACTCGATCGTTTCTCTCCAACGTTAAACCTTGCTCTCTCTCTCTCTCTCTCTCTCTCTCTCTCTCTCTCTCTCTCTCTCTCTCTCTCTCTCTCTCTCTCTCTCTCTCTCTCTATTGCCTTCGTTCGTAACCCGAGGCACCGTTCGTTACCTGGGTCAAAATATTTTCGAGGTTGTTGTCCGTAACTCGAATTGTTCGTGACCTGAGGCGTTAGTATCCCGAGGTACCACTGTAGTTCAGAAATTCAGCTGTACTTTCTAGCTACCAGTACTTGAACAATCGAGGTGGTGGCTGTGACAATGGTGTTATATTGATTATAAATGCAGGACTACGCACATACGTTAGTTAATACATAGTGACTCATGAACATATTGAAAAAAATTATGTCTAGATACGTGAGTAGACAATGACTTGAATTAATGCAGAAATCCATACCAGGACACACGGTGTAAAGGGAAATGAACAGACAGATGCATTGGCGAGTTCTGAGACTGTTGAGGATAGTGAATTTCTGGAACAATCAGACATCTTTAATACTGTTAAATATCTTGGCGTTAACTGTTGATTTTGTTGGCATGTGAGTGCCAGTGACCTTGTCAGAATGAGAGATATTTGTGTCTCGCAGGATTGTGAGATATGAACGTTTAGTGAGGGACTCCATTCGTCAACAGGAGATCATCGCAGGCGCCCCGCAGTTTCTATTCCACTTTATTTCTCAAGACCAGGTTTGCGCTCACAAGTCATCAAAATCATCCTGATACAAGTGAAGTGCGTGTTCTGAAGTCTGGGTACATTTTCGTACATTTTGGGTGGTTTTCATTTGGTTGAAATGGGCTTAAAGTCAAGTGTCCTGTGTGGAGTCTGAAACTGGCGATGTTGCTGTGCTATGTCCAGTTTTAGACTGGTCTCATTAGTGGGGCGTGACTGTGAAAAGCAAAAACATTACCATTGATTTCCACTCTACATTGCAAATGAAGAATGCTGTTAACTACTATTATTTACTAAAACAACTTTCGAGAAATGTATGTGTGTATCCCAGGGTCAAATACGACTAGATGGCGACATCAGCATAACCAAGGCCAACATTCCAGTCAAGACAGGCCTTTGCCATCGTGTGGATAAAGTCCTGGTGCCTTCTTACTTAATCCCCCTTGTCAATAATGTCTGTCAGGTGGAGGAAACACAGAAAGTTGCGGTAGGAATGTTTAATGGACAACATACATGTAGATATTACTATAATATTGTTTTGTATGGATAATATAAAGCACAGCGCGCGCGCATGTGTGTGTGCATGCGTGCGTGTGTGTGTGTGTGTGTGTGTGTGTGTGTGTGTGTGTGTGTGTGTGTGTGTGGTGTTAACGACAGCAGGGAATGGAAATAATTTGAGAGCATCTTTTGTAATGCTATGTTTCACAAAGAAATAATTTGAGTCCAGTTGTTTTAATTGTGTTCTACAAGGAAATAATCTGAGAGCAGCTGTTATAATGGTGTGTTCCACAAGAAAATAATTAGAGTGCAGCTTTCGTAGTACTATATCCCTCGATGAATTTAAATATATGCGCCTGAATGATGATCGTGTTCTCATCATTAAGTTTCATCTTCACATTAAAAGAATCACGCCGGCTGCCTTTACTTCCTAGGGAATGTCCTTATGCCCAGTTTAGGCTAGAATGACATTGAAGACCTGGTCAGTGAACAAAATGCTCGCGCCGATGAGTATTCGAACACTTGACCGCTGGGCCGTCAGGCAAGCATAACTGGTTTGTATAGCTCACACATTTTTGGCCCTGTGTCTTCATGGTGCATACATACAGACCTCCTGCAATCCACCTTTTGAGTATCCAACATCGCACGTCCTCTGCCTTCACGGGGCTTTCATACAGCCCTCTTGTCTTTACCGTGCTTTTATACAGTTATCTTGTGTTCATGTCGCTTTTATACAGACCTCTCTCTTTACGTTGCCTTCATACATACCTCTGTCTTTACGGTGCCTTCATACATAAATCTTGGAGTCCGTGTCTTCAAGTTGTCCATCCACATGTAGCATTATCTTTCTCTGGCACTGTTTCTCTTCAGAACAATGTTAGTAAGGAACCCTGCCTATTAATGTTGTCGAAGTTCTTTAATTGTCTGACCTTGATTTCATTCAGTAATGTTTTCTCTTTCCCCCCCCCCCCTTTTCCGTGTTTGTAGCACTTCTTTGATTGTCTTTGATCATATACATTAGATTGATGTCATAAGCTAAGTTCATGAATGAGTAATAAGGCAATAGCGACATTTTTAGTGAGTGACCGTGGGCTGAGGTCTAAATCGTCAGTTTGCATATATGTCTCTTTCTTTAACGTTGTCTAATCTGTACTCAACCGGTTTGCAGTGGTGGGTGTAAGGACTACAAATGAAATCACTATATGGTTCATGGTTGGTAGTGAGATATATGCATGTCAATCTTTAACTGGAATATTGCAAAAGTAAATGTTTAGTCGTTTTCCCACGAGAGCAGAAGCAAAATGCCTGTAAATCTATATCTATAAAACAAAGTGTATGTATATGTGTATGTATATATGTATGTATGTAAATATGTATGTCCTTTATTTGTTCGCGAACGGCCCATCCGATTGAGATGAAATTTTCTACACGCCTTCCTTTCATTCCAGAGCTGTCAACTGTCATAGTTTTTTTTTCTTCTTCCTCCTCCTCCCTCCTCCCCCTCCCAAAATACGTACGTAAATATATGATGATGATGATGAAAGAATCCCCGAACCAAAACGCTAGGGAAAGGGAAGAAAATGACGTGACTACACAGAATCGTCACACGGCAATCATCATCATCAAGTGCCGTGCCGGCTGGCGTAGGCGTTCATGGCTCTCTGTAGATCTCAGTCTTTGTTTTTTTTAATCAACTCTGCTGCTGATATTCCTCCATGCCACGGCAATATCAATAACAATTCATCTTTTTATGTGTAAGGAAGTTATCTACAGTCGTGTAGAAGGGAAGAACTAGACGAGTATGAATTCGGAATGGCGAACTCTCTCCCCCTCTCTTCTCCTCCCTCTACCTCCTCCCTCCACCCTTCTCCTCTTCCTCCTCCCTCTCATCCCTCTCCCTCCTACCTCCTCCTTCTCCCTCTTCCTTCTCCCTCTTCCTCTCCCCTTCTCCTCCATCCTCCTCCCTCCTACTCCCTCCGCCTCCTCCCCCCTCCTCCCTCATCTTCCCTCCTCCTCCCTCTCCCTCCTCATCCCTCCTCCTCCTGCCTCCCTCCTCCTCCTCCTGCCTCCTTCTCCCTCATCATCCTCCCTCCTCCTTCTCCCTTCTTCTCCCTCTTCCCTCTTCCTCCTCCTACCTCCTCCCTCCTCCTCCTCCCTCCACCCTCCTCCTCCCTTCTCCTCCTCTTCCTCCTCCCTTTCCTTCCTCCTCCTCCTCCCTCTACCTCCTCCTCCCCCTACCTCTTTCCTCCTCCCTCCTCCTCCCCTTCCACCTCTCTTTCCTTCCTCCCCTCCTCATTCTCCCTCCTTCCTCTCCCTCCTTCCTCCTCCTCCTTCCTTCTTCTCCCTCCTCCTCCTCCCTCCTCCTTCCTCCTCCTCCCTCTCCTCCTCCTCACTCCTCCTCCTCCCTCCTCCTCCTCCCTCTACCTCCTCCCTCCTCCTCCCTTCACATTCCTCCCCCTCCCTCCTCCTCATCCCTCCTCCTCCCTCCTCCTCATCCCTCCTCCTCCCTTCTCCTCCTCCCTCCTCCTCCTCCCTCTACCTCCTCCTCCCTTCACATTCCTCCTCCTCCCTCTTCCTCCTCCTCCCTCCTCCTCCTCATCCCTCCTCCTCCTTCTTCCTCCCTCCTCCTCCTCCTCCCTCCTCCCCTCCTCCTTCCTCCTCCTCCCTCTCCTCCTCCTCACTCCTCCTCCTCCCTCCTCCTCCTCATTCTACCTCCTCCCTCCTCCTCCCTTCACATTCCTCCTCCTCCCTCTTCCTCCTCCTCCTCCTCCTCCTCCTCCTCCTCCTCCTCCTCATCACTCCTCCTCCCTCCTCCTCCTTCTTCCTCCCTCCTCCTCCCTCCTCCCCCTCCTCCTTCCTCCTCCTCCCTCTCCGCCTCCTCCCTTCTCCTCCTCCCTCCTCCTCCCTCTACCTCCTCCTCCCTCCTCCTCCCTCTACCTCCTCCCCCCTCCTCCCTTCACATTCCTCCTCCTCCCTCTTCCTCCTCCTCCCTCCTCCTCTCTCCGCCTCCCTCCTCCTCCTCTTCCCTCTACCTCCTCCCTCCTCCTCCCTTCACATTCCTCCTCCTCCCTCCTCCTCCTCCCTCCTCCTCCTCCCTCCTTCTCCTCCTTCTCCCTCCTCCTTCTCCCTCTTCCTCCTCCCTCTTCCTTCTCCTCCTTCTCCCTCCTCCTTCTCCCTCCGCCTCCTCCCTCTTCCTTCTCCCTCCGCCTCCTCCCTCCTCCTACTCTCTCCTCCTCCTCCCTCCTCCTCCCTCTCCCTCCTCCTCCCTATCCTCCTCCAGCTCCCTTCTCCTCCTGCGTTCTCCTCCTCCCTCCTTCTCCCTCCTCCTCCCTCTTCCTCCTCCCTCCTCCTCGCCTCCTCCTCCACCCTACTCCTCCCTCCTCCTCCTAATCCCTCCTCCTCCCTCCTCCTCCCTCTACCTCCTCCCCCCTCCTCCCTTCACATTCCTCCTCCTCCCTCTTCCTCCTCCTCCCTCCTCCTCTCTCCGCCTCCCTCCTCCTCCTCCTCCCTCTACCTCCTCCCTCCTCCTCCCTTCACATTCCTCCTCCTCCCTCCTCCTCCCCTCCTCCTCTTCCCTCCTCCTCCTCCCCCTCCTTCTCCTCCTTCTCCCTCCTCCTTCTCCCTCTTCCTCCTCCCTCTTCCTTCTCCCTCCGCCTCCTCCCTCCTCCTACTCTCTCCTCCTCCTCCCTCCTCCTCCCTCTCCTCCTCCTGCATGGGCGAAATAGAGAACACACTGAACCGTTCAACAGGGATTCATTGTCAAAGAAATGTGGTTATTAAGACAAACGAAAGTGAGGGAAATGAAATACTTTGGGCGTGTAGAGTCTGGAAAAGATGTATATGGAGGGAGGCCTAACGAGTAAGCGGACAAGAGGAAAACCCAACATGGATGGGTATATCTTATATATAAAAGGCGATCTCCGTCCGTCTGTCTGTCTGTCTATATGTCCCTAATGCGCTCGCGAACGGCCCATCCCATTGAGATGAAATTTTTTACACGTCTTCCTTTCATTCCAGCGCAGCCCACTGTCATATTTTTTTAGTATGAAAGTTTGAAGATTTTATATT
>JACEFZ010026856.1:262500-275000 GCA_014155875.1 Cepaea nemoralis | reverse complement strand
ACATCCGATTTGTAACAAAACTCCCTGGCGTGAGGGGAAACTGATGCCACACCTTACTAACGGGAGGTGATCTGCCTGGGACGAGGTAATCTCAGTCTACTTTACCCCACCGGTCTCTAAATACCTATCTCACTGTTCAACCAACCAAGGGAGACTACCCTCTCACACCTCGTCCTGAATACATGACTCAACACTCAACTCTGGCATCTATATGGTAACAGGTGTGTATTGTACAAATGAGGGTGATGATGGTGGGGATGATGATGATGAGATAGATCTATTAACCGATAGGTCAGTCAAGATAGCAAGCCTGGTAGTAGCTTCAGAATGAAGCAGTCATCACTGGAAAGGCTTTGAGTAGACGCTACAGGTCATCTTGCTACTAGATCTCACCGGAGATAGCCAGTCTTCCATCAAGCTCTCGTCTTCGCACAGGTGAAAGGGTAATGGTCGGTCGACCTGGACTAGTTCCGGAAAACCGATTCCGTGATGATCCGAATGGGGGGTCCACACAGACGACGAAATGTTCAAGGTCTTGCGGGTGGCCACAATATGAAACACGTAGTTGCCCTCTCTTACAGAGTTCAAGAGAGTGTCAGAAATATGAGAGTAACTTCTCAGGTGATGGTGTGGGAGGTTGGTGCTGGAGATACAGTCTCTAGACTCCCGCGGATTCATAGGCCAAAATGGCCCGGCACACAATGTCCAGATTATCTGGTTCTAGCTGGTGGTGGATCTGTCGATAGTTGTGATACAAGACACAATCACTCCATAAAGTTACTTGCCGTGAGTGTAGTCAGTCAGCAGATAGCGTGGACATAGTGAACACACTTTGTAATGACGATGGCCAAGGGTTAGCAGGACTCAACCTTCAGTGTAGTAAACTTTTGTGATAAGTACACGGTAGGATTCATATGGGAGTTCGTGGTCCGCTACTCTCACTTGCCTGGTCCCAATCACTGGACCCGTCACCAACTGATAAGACTTCACTCAAGAAGGTAGAACCTGTGAAAGTATCTGGAACCAAGCTTACGCTAAGGGAGCTCCCTCTCACCACCTCCTCAGCCATATGGAATCTTCCCATGAGAGTCCCGGTCCCTACATATGCTGCTCATATGTGCCGGAGAGGAACTTGGCCCAGGACTTGGCAGGCTGCTAAGTGTCCTGCTTCATCTTCCCCGGACTGGAGTATAGCTTGGGCCAAGGTGGCTGGTCACTCGTCACTGAGGTGTCGGCCTACTCTGCAAAACTTCTACATGACATATAGGGTTAGTGAATCATTAGTAATGGTAGGCAGAATAGCCCTGAAGTAGGGCCGGTGATGAGCATCTGTACCCTATCCTGGTTCACGCCAATCTCCATGGTTCACGTCCCTATTGCCAGCCAGCGCAGATATAGTACCGTGCCTCAGGTACGAAATCCAAATCCAATAGTATATACATGGTCTTAATCATTCTCCATGTAGCATAGATCCACACCCTGGTCTCTCCTCCCTCAACCAGAGCCGAAGCATTTAGAACTGTGTCACTTCTCTTACATAACAGCCCTGTCCCGTCGGTCAATTCTCACACATGGTCCACCTCTCCTGGATCCATTAAATATTAAGCTGTCATTCCATTGAGAGACACTATCTATAAGACAGATGAGAGAAAAGCCAAGAAGAAAAGCTAGTGGTCGCTCGACCAGATGACAACGAACTTCGACTCAAGTCACGACCTTGAAACGACCTCCGATAGTTCTACCTATCTTCGCACTACATTCGCCTCGCCGAGCTGCGTCGATCGAGACCGCACATGCCCTAGTATAGGCGACGTCCTACACTACTTCCGGTTTCCTCCTCGTGACGTCATTCCCCATCGACGACGTTCGATTTCCGGAAGCTGGGTCATGTGTGAACTCAAATTAAAGCTCTCGTTGTCCTGAGCCACTTAACCCAACCTAGAGTAGCTGTGAATAACCCCAACGCCGCTAACACAATAAATATCCCTGTTTACACTGCTAGCAAATAAGCGCTTTCAACAGGTTTTGTCTTCAGGCAATGCCAGTTGTCTGTTCACACGTGCCCCACTTTCCCGCGCCACGGTTAGTGCACACCACCTAGCACTATCGGATCACTGAGTACCAAAATTAAATAAACTAAAGGGTATACATACCTTCAGATAGCTGAACACCGTTTCATTCTGGAGTAGCTGCAATTCAGCAGGACTAGACGTCTGGTTTCTTCAACAACCTTGAGACATCGGTCGCCCCAGCTCTCCATAATGAAAACACACTGTGCATCAAAAAAGACGTCTGTTCACGAGCCCTGACAACCAGCACCTGCCGTCTTTGTCCACCCGGCCTAATCAACTGCGCATGCGCCAACCCTGCCTTCCTCTGGTGAATCATGTTCACACGGTCGATAATTTAGGGTTAGAATAATTTAGAATTTAGATAATTTAGATAATTTAGAAAATAATAAAGGGCGATAATTTTCCAGAGAACTGGGTCAGGTAATTGTAGGGTTGTCTGCCTTATACCACACGTCCGAATCAAATGGCGTCTATTTCGTGACACGATTGGAGGTGCCTTAAAGAGATTAGAACAACAATCGCTATGGCAAAGGTAGTATTTTGTCAGATGGAAAACATACTGACCAATTAAAAAATGTCAAATGCAATGAGACAAAAGAGTTTTGAAGTGTTTAGTAGACCATACACTGCATTATGGACGTGAAATATGATCAACATTTAGATACGATACGAAGTTATAATGTTAGTGGACATGTGGTTTCTGAGAAAAAACGCAAAGAGTACCAAGGATACACAGAAAACATACAATGAGCAAGTAAATAATAACAAAAAAAAAAAACGTCAACAACTGAGATGAATGAACCTCAGAAAGTAAAGATTTTGTTAACACATTGTGAGAAGAAATTAATTGGAGAAATTGGTGACAGCGGGCAGGATTGAGGGGAAAGGAAAATAGGGAATGCAGAGAGGTAAATACATAGCTGGTTTGGCGACATGGCATAATCGAGACACAAACACAGATCTGATCCACAACTCTGGTGATTGTGTAAGATAGCGAAAAATGACCGCCCACGCTTATCGGCATGGCACATGGTGATAATGTTGTTATTTTGTGCGTTTGATGTATGTGAATCAGCGTATCTTTTATGTACAGTATGTTCGTTTATACGTATATGTGCGACTGCGTACATTTATGTATAAATGTTTATTAGTATGTCACTATGTCATGTAATATTGTTGACTGTGTCATCTGAACTCCTCACTGTTGTCTTCTGCAGAATGAAAGGAAATACTGTGATGATTTGTATCCCTGGCTATCTCCAAGTTTCTATGATACATTGCATTTTCCATTGCCTGGCTATAGAAGAAGACCTTTTTGGACTAATTGTTTTGGGACACATGATTTTGAAGAATCGTATTGCTATAGAATATGTCTAAGAACAGTCAAGGTAAGATTTTGTGTTAACATACAATTGGTTGGTTGGGGCCGCCTCTGAAGGGCTAAGTTTTAATTTTAGCGGTTGGTACATTAACGTTCCGGTCATAGAAAAGGTTTGAATCTATTAGGGTGAGGCTGCTGAGGAGATATTTCTCCCAACCTGGTATCAAATTCCTACCTCCGTAGGGACTGTGTGCCAGAGGTCTCCATCCCCTCTCAACGCTTAGAAACCAGCAGGGTTGACCTGGAACTTCACATCTGTAAGGATCACATATTAGAATGTAACCAGCAGGGTGTCCTGAATCTTCACACCTGTGGGGACACATATTAGAATGTAACCAGCGGGTTGTCCTGGAACTTCACATCTTTGGAGAAACATATTTGAATGTAACCAGCGGGGTGTCCTCGATTTTCACATATGTGGGGACACATATTATAATGTAACCAGCGGTGTGTCCTGGAACTTCACGTATGTGGGGACACATATTATAATATAACCAGCGGGTTGTCCTGGAACTTCACATCTGTGGAGACACATATTAGAATGCAACCAGCGGGTTGTCCTGGAACTTCACATCTGTGAAGACATATAAGAATGCAACCAGCGGGATTCTTGCAACTTCACATATGTGGAGACATACTATAATGCAACTGGCGTGGTGCCATGGACCTTTAAATCTGTGGATACATATATTAGAATGTAACAAGGTGTTGATTCATCGCAGCACATACGGGCGTCCTGGGGTTGGCCTAGTTTGGTATGTTAAAGTGGATGCGTTGGTGTCATGTTTGATGCCTGAGTATGTTGCCCGTTTAGAGTAGGAACAAAGGAACGAACGAACTTTTTTTTCAAATGATCACAAACTGGGCACGCAGTCCCTTTTTACATTCGGCCCTCCAATAACTACTCGTTCGTACATCAATTATCTAGTTTGCATATTACGTTTACATAGGAAAGACAAACATTGTCGAATGAATGGTGTGAACATGAAGAACGTATATTACCAGATTACGAAACAGTCAGGCGGTCAGACATACATACTCACGAACATCCATATATAACTGATTACATAATACATTAATTACACCAACCCTCAAAATAATGCACCCACTCAATAACACACACATACTCACTACATTCCACACACCCCACACACCTCGCACACCACCCACACCAACCATATCACCCTCACCCCCCCCCCCCCTCGCGTACACATATACTCACTCAAACATACGTTTACTTATACATACATAATTTTTAAATCTCTCTCTCTCTCTCTCTCTCTCTCTCTCTCTCTCTCTCTCTCTCTATCTCTCTCTCTCTCTCTCTCGCTCTCTCTCTCTTTCTCTCTCTCTCTGTTTCTCTCAAGTGATAAACACCACGCACCTTCTACAGAAAGGCCTGCGCGTATATTTACTCCATCATTGTGTTCGTTGGATGTACATACAACTCAACATGTCATGTTTATGTTAATGTTCATTTAGTTAAATGAGGATTTCTTTGTGATTCGTGACGGTAAGATCATCCATGTTTGAATTTTACCAATTTTCGATTCACGACAACGTGTGAATTAACCATGCGTGACTAGCAAGGTAAACGTCACGCACGACCTACAGAAAGGCCTGCAATATTATTTTATTCCTTGCCTTATAGAGCTGCCTATATTGCCAAAATGTCCTCCAACTTGCGGTCATCAACTGTGTTCAAGCTGCACAATGTAAACGAAAAAAAACAGAAGACCGGGAGCAAATGTTGACGAGCACGCCAGCTCAGCGAATGAATCGATCATCTTCATCGCCAACCTTAGTCGTGTTGTCTAGTGAACAATTAGACACTGAATTCCAGCTGGACATACAACAGAATTCACCAGTTCAATCTGATCAAACAAGCACATCACATTCAACACTCTTTCTTCGGCCGAACCACAGAGCCACAATGATTGTCATGAACTAATTCAGGCTTTGGAGATGAGGTTAAAAGAGTTTATTACCAGCAACACCACTAATATTATTGCTGTGCTTAAAAACGAAAACCTTCTTCTCCGAGAAGAAATCCGCCTCCTTAGACAAGAGAAGGAAACTTTCAAAGCATCCATACATGCTTTAAAACTAAAAAAAATGCACAGTCATTTAATAAAAGTGCACAGACAGAAACTATCCTTGGTGTTGTGGATGCGGGTATGACCAGTGATGTTCGTCGCATAATGACATACCGACAGTTTCTACAATCAACAAAACTACTTCTTAACCTGTAGAACGCACACCATCCATCTACCCCATTGATGTGCATATCAGCAACAGGTTCCATGCCTTAAGTGTAGACTCACCAGCAGCAGACAAGGAATCACAGAGCTCAATCGTTACCACTACTGAATATCAACAACCAACGCAAGCAAGATATAATAAACAAAAACACAAGAAAGACGACAGTGACCAGTGGCAACAACAGTCCAAGCGGACACGCCAGCAGCGTGAAATAACCATAGATCATAGTGCAACACATGTTGTCATTGCAGACTCCCTGCTGAAGGGAATCTATAGTGATCGTATGTCATCTTCTGACAGCGAATCAACTTCAATCTACCCTGTACCAGGCGCTGACATTGACAGGCTGACCGCTACACTGCGACGATTCCAAGTGAACGACCGAATTAGGAGAGCAACAGTCCACATTGGTGTTAATGACATAATGAATAATAAAATCATCAGCACCTCACAACTAGCTACATTGGAGGTGCTGTTGCGCAATAGATTTCCGAAATCATCCTTGTTTATTTCATCTATCATTCCACCATGTTACGGGTTCCAGCGCCGTACTGCCGATGCTGCTAATCTAACGTTATATAAATTCTGTTAAAATAATAACATGAATTTCATAAATAACACCCCTTACTTTACGTCACCGTCCGGAGCAACTAAGAAAAAACTATACGGGGATCAAATACATTGTTCAAAGCTAGGAAGTAGCTTCCTAGCGAAGACCATAAAATATCCCGAACGTGCACAACAACCAGCAGCAGTTACAGGAGTAAACCGAACTTCACCTCCGGCAACAGCCATCTCACTTTGTTCAGAAAACACTCCTTCTTTTCTCACACCACCCTTGCCTGTACCCCAGGAACACAATGTTGTGAATAGCAACTCAAGCTCCAATCCAAATGTTGCTAAATATGATACTTTGTTTCCTACCTTGCCTGTAAAAACAGTCTCCCTCTATGATGTCAAAGGGGACACCGTTAAACAATGGTGCTGTGCCGCCGATGCCTGCTTCCAATGTAGGCACTTCCAGTGACACTCATAGCAATCCCTCGCTGGTCGGTAATCTACAACCCTATGAGTGGAACCGTCAACTTCAGCAGCTAATGCGATACAATCCTGCAGCCCTACACCAAGTATTCATGATATCACTCCAGCAAAGACATTTTCCTGCCGCCTCTAACAGCCTTAACTATTTCTAAATAAAGTTTCAAAATCCCTGCAATATGTATACCACAAGCGACATCTTATTTTTAGTTTATAATGTTCGCCAATCACGATCAGTGGCTCAACAAAAATGGTCTATATATAGGCCATCTCAACATCTTTCATCTGCTCAACAAATTACCTGAGCTCTCGGTAATACTGTCCAAACAGATCCATGTGTTTGGAATCACAGAAAGTCGTCTTAACGACAAAATAACCAACTCCGAAATCTCACTTAAGGGGTTTAAAGTAAGTCGGAAAGATGCAAATCAAAAATTAGAGACAGGTATTGCTGTATACATTTCCAATTCCCTCAACTGGTCCCGTAGAAGTGATCTCGAGACAGTAGAGATAGAATGTGTTTGGTTAGAGGTGAAGCCAGCCAGCCAACAACCGTTTCTCATTGGATACCTATATAGGAATCCTTGTGCCGGGTACAGTTGGTATGACTGCTTCACTAAAATGATGGATAGAGTGTTTACAGCAGGTAGAGAAGTTATGATACTAGGTGACTTCAACATAGATATTAGTAAATCCAACAAGACATGGGACGATATCATTCTTTCTTACAATTTCAAACAACTAATAAACCGTCCTACAAGGGTTACTGACACATCCTCAACTATAATTGATCATATATATGTTACTGGTCCAGATAATATTATTGAATGTTCTGTTCCTGTTAGTACAGTTAGTGACCACTACCCGGTATGTTGTACATGGTCAAGAATTGGGTTCAAATCTCTTAAACATAAACATGTAAGTATCAAATTTAGAAATTTTAAAGCATTCAACCAAGATTTATTTTTGCAAGACTTAAGAAAAGCAGCCCTTGATCACGTTTACCAACTTCCTGACCCGGACGATGCATTAGCTTTCTGGACGAAGACAGTCTACAATGTGTTCGATAAACACGTGCCAATCAAAGAAGTTCGAGTCAAAAATCTGTCATATTATCAGTTAAATACCATTTGATTTTATCATGCATAATATAAACTCATGTTCATTACTGTAGTTTGAGTGAGAGAGTCAGTGAGTGTGAATGAGAGACAGAATGAGTGAGCGGGAGAGTAAATGAGTGAGCATGAGAGTGAATGAGAGAGCATGAGAGTGAATGAGTGAGCGTGAGAGTAAATGAGTGAGCGCGAGAGAGAGAGTGTGTGTGGTGTGTGTGTGTGTGTGTGTGTGTGTGTGTGTGTGTGTGTGTGTGTGTGTGTGTGTGTGTGTGTGTGTGTGTGTGTGTGTGTGGGTGTGGGAGCTTCACTATTTTTACGTCACATACTTTTTATGTACACATTTTTCTCCATGTCTAACATTTTTATGAGACTGCTCATGACAAGTGTCAGTGTATGTGTGTGAGTAAAGTGTGGGAGTTTGTTCATACTAGTTTCAATGCTAACTTGAGACATTTTGTATGTGTCTAGATGTGAGGAGGTGTGAGTGTGTGTGGAGGATGTGTGTGAGTGTGGGGATATGTGTGGGTGGGGGTATGCGTTTGGATGGGTTGGGGTGTGTGGGATTTGGTGGGTAGTGATATTTGTGGGTGTTGGTGGGATGTGTGGATGGATGTGTGGGGGTGAAAGTAGGGGTGTGGGAATGGGTGTGGGGGATGTGTATATGGGTGGAGGATATATGTATGGGATGGATGCGGGGGATGTGTGTTTATGTGGGTGGAGATGTGTGGATGGTTTGAGGAAGTATGTGTGGGTGGCGGGGTTGTGTGGGTAGGGGATTGTGTTGGGTGGATTGGGGATGCAAGGGCGGGTGGGGAGAAGTGTATGGTGTGTGGGTGTGAGATATGTGTGCGGTGTGTTGTGCGGGATGTGTGCATGATGTGTGGGTGGAGGGTATGTTTGTGGTAGTATGGGTGAGGATATGTGTGTGGGTGGAGGATAGTGGGTGGTGTGGGGGATGTGTGTGATGAGTGCGCGGAATGTGTGTATGGGTGGGGTATATGTGGGGTATATGTGGGGGTGAGTAGGGGATGTGTGGTGGTTGGGGGAAGTATGTGGGGGTGTGTGGGTGGGAAATGTGTGCATGGATGGGGAATGAGTGGGTGAGGGTGTGCGAGTGGCTTAGGGATGTGTAGTTCGGTGAGGGAGTTGTATGTGTCGGGATGTGATGTGTGAGTGGGTGGAGGATGTGTGTGGGTAGGGGTATTGTGATCGAGAGATGTTTGGTTGGGGGTGGGTGGGTGGGTGTGTGGGTGGGGTGTTAGTGCGTAGTGGAGGATGTATGTGTGAGTGAGTGTGTGTTGGTGGACGGGTAGGGAATGCGTGTGTTGGTGGGGAGAGGTGTGTGGTGTGTTGGTTGGGGATATTGTGTGGGTGAGTTATGTGTGTGTTTTGTGGTGTGTGAGTGGGGGTATGTGGGGTGGATGGGTAAGGGTATATGTGTGGGTGTGGGTGGGAATATTGTGTGGTATCTGGGTTGGGGATATGTGTGTGGTGTGTAAGTGGGGATGTGTTGGTGAGGGATATGTGTGTGTGTGGTGCGTGGGTTGGGAATATTGCGTGGTAGGGGGTGTATGTAATGTGCGGGTGGGGGATTGGGTTAAGGCATGCGTGGGTGGGTGGAAGTTGTATGTGTGGGTGGTGGGGTGTGTGTAAGTGGTTTGGGGATGTATGGGTGGTTAGGGAGATGTGTGTGTGTGTGTGCGGGGGGGGGGGGTGGGTAGGGACATGCACAAGTTCGTGGATGTGCGATGTGTGGGTTGGTAGGGGATTGTGTGCGTGGGTGGAGAATATGTGGTCGATGGAGATGTGGCTGGGGGATGGGTGGTTTGAGGTGTGAGTGGGGAGAGGATGTGTGGGTTGAGGATGTGGATGGGCGTGGGATGTGTGGGTTAGTGGGGGAATGTTTGTGGGTGGCGAGTGTGTTTTGGTTGGGGGATCAGATGAGGGTAGTGTGTGTGGGTGGGGGATGTGCGCGAGGGGGATGGGTCGGTTGGTGGGGTATGTATGTGTCCCTGGTGTGCGTGTGTGTGTGGGTAGGTGGAAGTGGGTGTGTGGGTGGGGTGATGTATGGATAAGTGGGAGATGGGCCTCATAACATGGTAATAAGCCTTGTTTATGTTTACAACATTCATTTCACAATGTTTATTTTTCTTCCTATGTAAATGTATAATGCTCTTGATGAACAAAAGACGAGTGATTGGAAAGGCCGAATGTAAGACGGGCCTGCGTGCCCAATTTGTGACCCTAATAAAGTTGATTTGATTTGATTTGGTATGACTGTTTCTCTACAATGATGGATAGTGTTTACAGCAGATAGAGAAGTCATGATATTAGGTGACTTTAACATAGATATTACTAAATCCAACAAGACATGGGACTATATCATTTTATCTTACGATTTCAAACAACTAATAAACCGCCCCACAAGGGTTACAGACACTTCCTCAACTATAATTGATCATATATATGTTACTTGTCCAATTAATATTATCGAATGTTCTGTTCCTGTTAGTGCAGTTACTGACCATTACCCAATATGTTGTACATGGTCGATAACTGGGTACAAAACTAATAAAAATGAACATTTAATCATCAAATTTAGAAATCTAAAAGCTCTCAACCAAATTGTATTTTTAGACGACTTATAAAATGCAGCCCTTGAACATGTTTACCAACTTCCTGATCCGGATGATACACTAGCTTACTGGACAAAGCACAGTCTACAGTGTTTTTGATAAACATGTGCCAGTCAAAGAAGTTCAAGTGAAGAATCAACATAAATCTTCATGAGTGACTAGTGAAGTTCTCGAAATCATGAGAGAATGAGATACTGCGCACAAAAATAAAGATTTTATCTAATACCACAGACTAAGAAATAAAGTTAAATATGAAATTCGTAGAGTAAAAAAGATCATTTCAAAAATGCGATTCTAGATGAATCAAATAATTCAAATATATGGAAGGCTATTAACTCGCTAACCAACAAGAAACACTCTTCAGAGTCAGCAATACGAGCACTATAACATGCGAGGAATTCATTTGCTTCTTTCAATCAGAAATAGAGAATCTAAAGTCCTCAATACCAAACTAGGCTTGTAATTTAAGCTCTCTGTCATCATTATGTGAAGAGAAATGCTCTATAAATGTTCCCCTGAGATTCCATTGATGTCTGTTGCAGAAGTATATAAATATCTCTCAAATCTCTAAAAGCAACAAATTCATATGGCCTAGATGGTATCAGTAATAAAGCTCTTCGCAGTGCTTCACCCATTATTAGTGGGTCCTTGACGTTCATATAAAACCAGTGCTTGTCCAAAAACTACTTTCCATCCATCTGCCTTTAAAATTGCTAAAGTTTATCCTCTACTTAAAAATGGCTCAACTGATAATAGCGTCTTGGGTAATTATAGACCTATGTCCTTACTATCGTCGCTATCAAAGCCATTAGAAAAACGCATACATAAAATAACATTACGCCATTTAATTAACAACGATCTAATAATTGACAGTCAATCTGGGTTTCGACCTAAATATTCTTGCCATAGTGCCCTAACAAATATGACAAATTCCTGGCATCTTTGTATCAACAATGGCAAAATGGGTGGAGCAGTATTTGTAGACTTTAAAAAGGCCTTTGATATGGTAGATCATGATATTTTAATTAGAAAATTCAAACAAATGAAGACTAGCACTAGTATGGTGAACCTAATTACGTCATTTTTATCTGACAGACAACAAGTAGTATCCTTCTATAACTGTCTATCAAGACCCACACAACTTAATATTGGTGTGCCTCAGGGCTCAATACTAGGACCGCTGCTTTTTGCAGTTTTTATTAGCGATCTTCCTTTATATCTCAATACTTCGTGTGACCTATTTGCAGACGACTGCACTATATACACTAGTCAAGAGAACCTTAGTGACTTAGAGAGCTCTTTACAAAACTAACCTGATAACCTTAGTAGATGGAGCAATGAAAATCGCATGATTATTAACATCGACAAAAGCAAATCCATGCTAATAACGACCAGACAACTGCAGACCCTAGTCATAACTGGGGCTCCGCTCGATCTCCACGTGGACACGTTTACCTATAATTAATGTAAATGAACATAAAACATTAGGTCTTTTAATTGACAGACATTTAAACTGGAGCTCTCATGTTCACTTCCTTACCAAGAGAAAAGCACAATCAGTTTACCAACTTGCTAAAATTCAGCACTTTTTGGATGAAAGTACACGAAAATTATTCTATACATGCTATATCCAATTACTTCTCGACTATTGTTCGACAGTCTAGGATGGGTGTCCCAAATCTAATATGAAACGACTGTGTTCGCTTCAAACCCGCGCTATACGTCTAGTTTCTGGCATAAACCACGTTGAAAGTAATAACTTATATAGTCATCTAAGACTTCTACCACTTCGAAAGCGATTCCTTTTTAACAAAGTCAAATTAGTGAATAAAATTATATCTGAAAATACCCCAGAGTATCTTCTACCGTTAATTCAATCTAATGCAATGAACAGTAAGCGCTTAAATTTATTACAGGTTCCAAAGACTAGACTGGACGTATACAAAACATGTTTCGCGAATTCTGGTGCTCACTTGTGGAATAGCCTTCCACCAGA
>JACEFZ010026856.1:82500-257500 GCA_014155875.1 Cepaea nemoralis | reverse complement strand
AATGGTAATATCCATTGTTTATGTTTGCACAATTTATTTGACAATGTTTTTTTTTCCTATGCACTATGATGAACGAAAGATGAGTGATTGGAAGAGCCAAATTTAAGACGGGCCTGCGTGCCCAATTTGTTACCCTTAGTAAATAAAGTCCTTTCGTTCGTTCGTTCGTTCAATGACTTCAAAATTATCGTTTATTGCTCGAACAAAAACTGCGACCTGAGTTGTGTCTGAAATGTCAGTGGATAATCCATTGCCAATGAAACAAAAAAATTACAATTTTTGATATGTACTGCTACTTGACGATGAACATCGTTGCTTAATTCTTCAACTCGGCTGACCATAGTATTATTAGACATATTAACCTGATCAAATTTTGTTTCACACTTTTTATCGCCAAGCAGTCTAGCAGCAGTTGTAAGGGAAGACTTGATTATTTCTTCTGCATGCCAACAGACCCAACAGAAGAGCCAACAGAAGAGCAACTTCGTACGACGCAACTACGGCACTTTTGCTCTGTTCGTTAGCCTTGGTGAAAAATGACTGCTGATTTGTCAGAGAACATTCTTGTTTAGCTATTAAATCTTTTCTTAACTCCGAAATGATCGGATGTTGAGCATTTATGACTGAATATGTGGTCGTGAAGTGTCGTTCCAGATAAAATTTTGTTGTAACAGAAATACAAAATCAGCAGATTAAGCAAACTGGTTTACCACTACGGCTAGGCATAAACATAAATTTCTCCGTTCAATCTTTGTTGAATTCACGCCAAAGTCTTCACATTTTCGCATTTTACCATTGTATGATGTTAGATTTTCCACACTCATGTTTATAGACTTTAACGGTAAATTTTTATTTGAAACAATTTAATTTCAATACAATACTATCGACTCTGCTAAACAGTTGTAACAGACGACAACATGGCGCCTTGCGCACTCTGATTGGTAGACAAGGCTGGGATTTGGGAACTTCATAACGTTTCGTTGCGAACTGAACAGGCTCATTCGATAATATCTGCGCATAACAACCACGAGCAGAGTTAATTATCGCACGCTGACGGGTTGCTCCGAGTGCATTTTTGAAATTATTAAAATATATTATATTAAATAACGAGGCCTCGCGTGCCCCTTTCTGATATCTGGCGGGCGACAAGAGGCCCGTGGGCGGTGGTCTGAGAACCTCTGGTATAGAAGGATGTTTTATAACAGTTATTGAACGTGCTATAGAAGTAAACAAGGATATACATCTTTGCTTTATTGACTATACAAAGGCTTTTGATAGCGTTAGACATGTCAGCATGGTGGATATGCTTGCAGATCTACAAATTGATGGGAAAGACATTAGACTTATAAAAAACATATATTGGAAACAACAAGCTGCAATAAGGATTGATAATGAAGTGGGACAGTATCAGCCAATTAAGAGAGGTGTTAGGCAGGGATGTGTGATGTCTCCAGATCTTTTCTCCCTGTACAGTGAAAATATTTTCAGAAATGTAGAGGATATAAATGGAATAAGCATTGGAGGACGAAACATCAATAACATTAGATATGCAGATGATACAGTATTAATTGCAGACAATGAGCAGGACCTGCAACAATTAGTAGATGCGGTTGTTGTACACAGTGAGCAACTGGGGTTAGAATTAAATTGTAAAAAGACTCAGGTATGGTCGTCAGTAGGAAGGAAGAAGTGCCACAATGTAATATACAAGTAAATGGAAATATTCTTCAACAAGTGAATCGGTACAATAATCTTGGAACAGTTATAACAGCTGATAGGAGATGCCTTGAAGAGATTAGAACAAGAATCGCCATGGCGAAAGTAGCCTTTAGCAAAATGAAAAACATTCTGACCAATAAGAAGATGTCAATTGAAACAAGAAAAATAGTGTTGAGGGGATACATAGAGCCTGTTCTTTTGTATGGATGTGAAACTTGGACAATGAGCAGTCAAGCTGAAAAGCATCTGATGGCTGCAGAAATGTGGTTTCTGAGGAAAATGCAAAGAATACCATGGACAGACAAAATAAACCAATGACCAAGTACTACAGGAGACAAATGAAAATCGTAAATTGATTAGAGAAATTAGACGTAGACAGTCAACATTTTTTGGACATGTTATGAGAAGAAATGGATTGGAGAACTTAGTGACAACTGGCAAGATCGAGGGGAACAGACCAAGAGGAAGACCGAGAGGAAAATACCTGGATGGCTTGGCCACATGGCATGGACGAGACAGGAACACTGAGCTGATCCACGACACTGGTAATCGAGTGAAATGGCGAGTCATGACCGCCCACGCTTTCCGGCATGGCACATGATATATATATATATAACATGTTTTGCGTATCCTTTTACAGGACTTAGCTGTCAGCATCTTTCAGCTGTCTGTTGATCTCTTGGCAAGATTACGCTCAGTAGTTTGCCATTGCTTTCTGAGCGGCCGGCTCAGTATCCCGCAAGTCACGAGCGGGGGTCGAACCGCCTCAGCTCTCGCTCCGCTGCGAGACTCTGCGTGATAAACGGGATTACAGAGAGAAAGTGTTGTAACCCCACAGCCAGAGAGACCGGCATATATATATAAGCATCAGCTAATATGCACAATCCCCATTGTGCATATAAAGGAAGCAAAGAACAGCAACGCTGTTGTTGTGTTGTTTCATGCATATTCCTTACTGGATATTGCAATCAACTTCAGCATTTTTCAGCCGCTGTTGATGTAGGCCTACTAGGCAAGATTACGTTCAGTAGTTTGCCATTGTTTCCTGAGGAACCGGCTCACATACGCCGTAAGTTACCAACGCCGCGAGAACAGCTACCGAATGCCGCACAGGTTACGTTCCTCACGAGGATATACGGAATTATGGAGAAAGACGTTAACACCTAGGCCAGGGAGACCATGTAGCGATACATGGCAGTTTTCATCACAAATTATGTTGTTATTGGAGTGGTACATGCAAGCATTCATCAGCTCTTGTGTTTGGTATCATGTGAAGCGATATGTGCTTGTGTTAAATGTTTGTGTAAAGAAGACAGTCTGAATGTGTTAGTGCTATTCACATAATAACATTTGTAAAATCTACTACACGCCACACAGAAACAGACATGTTGTAAAGGTTTCTATGGCCACAGCTGTCTTCCTTGTCCTGGAGGTTCCAGAAATCCTTGCAGTGGAAATGGAAAGGTCAGTAGGCGTATTTTTGTAAACACATACTCTGATACTCAATGTCTTCTTGTGTAAGTTGTTGAATGTTCATCTATATGTTGTTTTAATGGAACATAGATATACTTATTTAATTGTTCTTCTTGTGTCTTACAATGCATACGGTGGGTAACATCAAAACATGAATCCGAATACAAACATACAGTTTGACTGGGAATCTCTACAAATGTCTTTAACAACAAAATAACAAGAACAAAACAATGAAACATTATATATATATATATATATTGACAGTTTATTCCATGCTCAGTCTTCGTAGACTTAGATGGATAAGACATCTTAGGAGGATGGATGATGGTAGAATACCAAAGGATATATTTTTTGGTGAATTACAGATGGGTAAGAGATCTCAGGGTCGGCCTCTACTACGATACAAAGATGTGTGTAAGTGGGACATGATTGATACAGGCATTGATAATGCACATTGGGAGCAAGTCGCCGCTGAACGTGTTGCATGGAGGGCAAATATCAGAAATGGAATAAAGACAAAGGAGAAAATTATTGCAGAAAAGTCACACACCAAGCGTTTGAGACGTAAGATGGTGCATGATGGTGGAAATGACCACGTGTTCACATGCACCCACTGTGAACGGACATTTACAGCGCAAATTGGCCTTATCAGTCACACTCGCTACCGCCATAGTTAAAAGTTATTATGCCTTTTTAAAGCACAAACTATCGTGTGTCAAGACGGCAAGGTGCCAATGTGTATATATATATATATATATATATATATATATATATATATATATATATATATATATATATATATATATATATATATATATTGTTTTAAAGAAATAATACAATTTAATACTTCCCTGAATACTTGTCCAATCTAATTACTGCCTGGTATACTGAATTAGACAGTCATTCTAGGAAGCACTAATGTGTGTTGTTCGTATCTATATTGTGTTTTATGGTTTCAGTTTTGTTATTCTGCCGATAAAGAGTTCGGTCAAAACGTTCGCCTGTATTTGCGGACTCATTCGCACAAGATAACAATATCAACATTAATCCAGAGAAACAACCAGAGATTCCTAGAGGTGTAATGTCTGTATCTATGTGCACTTTTAATAGTATATATACACATTCGACGAGTTTCTAAGTTCAGTTTTATGTTGTTTATTCAGATCCAGGTAAAAGCTCAGTAGTAGCAAACCACTATTATCAAAATGAAAGGAGGGGGACATACATAAAATATTCTTGAAAACATCAAGATAATGAAGCTTGCAAGATGGAGACACACATTATGCATTATGGGGAACATCAAGAAATGAAGCACGCAAGAGGGACACACACTAAATATTGTGGGAACATCAAGAAATGAAGCTTGTAAGAAGGACACACACATTAAATATTGTAGGAACATCAAGAAATAAAGCATGCAAGAGGAATACACACATTAAATATTGTGGGAACATCAAGAAATGAAGCATGCAAGTGGCACACACACATTAAATATTGTGGGAACATCAAGAAATGAAGCTGTTAAGATGGCCCTTTCTCGAAATGTTTCGTTTTTTACCTTACTTACACTCTCTGGGGGAGGGTGAGTCATGACTCCGGGAGTCTTTCTCCGGCCATACATTCATACTTTGTTTCGAAACGTTCCAGTTGATTTCCCCACTGTTCCCACACATGAGCAAGGTACCTACTTTTTGTCACCCCTCTCTCGGGGAGGACAATACAGTGAAGTCATATACTTAGTGGTAAATTAAACCATAGACTGTTGTAGGAGTAAAAAAGGTGTACTACCACCCAACCGCGGAGATGTTCGATATACAACATACATTTAATTTGTTACTTAAGCTTATGCATTTACATCTTTTAGGATTGTTTTGTCAAGCATGTTGTGTGTCATGACAGGTTGTTCAGTTCAAAGGCTGATGTGAAGTAATTGTGAACAGGTCACTTCACCATTAGCTTTTTGAGTGCCCATAAACTCAATCTGAGAGAATTAATATAATGTTTTACCCTGGTATTCTACATTTACATAAGGACTGGCATGCCAGAAATATTCTATTTTGTGGGTACATAAACATAGGACCGTATTTTACTCGGCGAAGTATATTGGGTATATCGAAAACCACTCAAGCACCCTGTCAACATGAGGTGTTCTGGGTATATGGAAAACCAGAGAAGCGCGCTGTCCCCGTGAGATGTTCTGGGTATATGGAAAACCAGAGAAGCGCGCTGTCCCCGTGAGATGTTCTGGGTATATGGAAGACCAGTCAAGCGCCCTATCCCCGTGAGGTGTTCTGGATATATATAAAACCAGTCAAGTGCCGTGTCCCCGTGAGGTGTTTTGAGTATATAGAAAACCAGTCAAGTGCTGTGTCCCCGCGAGGTGTTCTGGATATATAGAAAACCAGTCAAGCGCCTTGTCCTCATGAGGTGTTCTGGGTATATCGAAAACCAGTCAAGCGCCCTGTCCCCGTGAGGTGTTCTGTGTATACAGAAAACCACTCAAACGCCCTGTCCCCGTGAAATGTTCTTGTTACATGGAAAACCAGTCAAGCGTTCCGGTCCCCGTGAGGTGTTCTGGGTGTACTGTCCCCGTGAGGTGGTCTGGGTGTATGGAAAACCAGTCAAGCGCCCTGTCCCCATGAGGTGTTCTGGGTATATAGAAAACCAGTCAAGCGCCCTGTCCCCATAAAGTGTTCTGGGTATATAGAAAACCAGTCAAGCGCCCTGTCCGCGTGAAGTGTTCTGGGTATATAGAAAACCAGTCAAGCGCCCTGTCCCCGTGAGGTGTTCTGGGTATATGGAAGTAGAGGACTTTGTACACCCTTAACCACTTTGGGCATATGGTGCTCTACCCATCTTTGTATAGACACAATAGGCACTATGTCAGTGATGTGGTCAGTGATGTGATGTGGTCAATGATGTGGCCAATGATGTGGTCAATGATGTGGTCAGTGATGTGGTCAACGATGTGGTCAATGATGTGGTCAATGATGTGGTCAATTCTGTGGTCAGTAATGTGGTCAGTAATGTTGTCAGTGATGTGGTCAGTGATGTGTTGAGTGATGTGGTCAGTGATGTGGTCACAGATGTGGTCACTGATATGTTAGTGATGTGGTCAGTGATGTAGTCAGTGATGTTTTCAGTGATGTGGACAGTGATATGGTCAGTGATGTGGTTAGTGATGTCAGTGTTGTCGTCAGTAATGTAGTCAGTGATGTGGTCAGTGATGTGGTCAGTGATGTGATCTGTGATGTGGACAGTGATATGGTCAGTGATGTGTTCAGTGATATGGACAGTGATATGGTCAGTGATATGGTTAGTGATGACATTGATATGGTCAATGATGTGGTTAGTGATGTCAGTGATGTGGTCAGTGATGTCAGTGATGTGGTCAGTGATGTGGTCAGTGATGTGGTCAGTGATGTGGATAGTGATATGTTCAGTGATGTGGTCAGTGATGTGGTCAGTGATGTGGTCAGTGATATGGACAGTGATATGGTCAGTGATGTGGTTAGTGATGTTAGTGATGTGGTCAGTGATGTAGTCAGTGATGTGGACAGTGATATGGTCAGTGATATGGTCAGTGATGTGGACAGTGATATGGTCAGTGATGTGGTCAGTGATAGTGATCAGTGATGTGGACAGTGATATGGTCAGTGATGTGGTTAGTGATGTCAGTGATGTGGTCAGTGATGTGGTCAGTGATGTGGTCAGTGATGTGGTTAGTGTCTGGCCGGTCACCTTTAACTCCTCAGCATGTCCGTGTCCCCGGGTCATGTGAGGCTGGGTTGACCAGGGAGCCCAGGTAGATTTAATTAAATAACCGCGTCCGGTGGGATTACACCACACGTGACTGTCGGGCCTACAGGTGGGATTACAACACACGTGAATGTCAGACCTACATGTGGGATTAACACACGTGACTGTCGGGACTATAGGCGAGCATGCTAGCCATTGCTCAACCTCAGCCTCCTTATTTGTGGGTTTGTTAAAGTTAGATACATAACATTTACAGGACGTCGCAGTCAACCCCTGCATTTTGGGATATTTTGATGTCTGTACAAGTTTACGTTCAGTTATTTGCCCTTGCTGTCTTAACGACCAGCACTCATATCATTGTAGGAAAACCAACGCAAGGAGGTCTGCTTCCAAATTGCCCTCAACTGTTTTTCGAACGTGGTGTGCGGGATTACGAATTTCACCCTTAACCACATCGCCTCTTAGCCGATTAAAATGTGGGTATATTTTCTAATGTGTAAACTGTTGCTCACGTAATTTGTGGTTAATTCTTCTCATGTGTAAGGTGGTGCCCAAATAATTTGTTGTTAATTGTTATAATGTGTAATTTATCGCCCAAGAAATTTGTAGTAAATTTTTCTAATGTGTAAGCTGTCCGAGTAATTTGTGGATAAGCAGCTACCCAAGTAAATTGTGATTAGTTGTTCTAATGTGTAAGCTTTTGTCCAAGTGATTTGTGGTTAATTTTGTCAATGTATAAGCTTTTGCCAAGTAGTTGGTTGGTAGAGTTTCTAATTTGTAACAGGCTCGTTGGTGTAATCGCTAGGAGGTTACGCTGACAGTGAAATGAGCGAGGTCGAACGAAAGTACGCCTTAGAAGTGGAGGTGAAATCTTAGAGCCACTCATCTAACCGATATATGTAAAATATATATCACTGCCACCCCAGATACACATCAGAGATGTTATCATAAAATGGCGTCAATAATATTACAACTGTAAAATAATTGTTCCTTTTCTCTTTCGGTGACTTTTCCAGTGCTCAGATGGTGATAGAGGAACAGGCGTGTGTTCATGTAATAAGAATTTTGTTGGTACCACCTGCAACCAGTGCGCAAACGATACTTTTGGACCTCACTGTAATGAGCGTAAGTTCAAAACCTTCATCATCATCATCCAGTGGCATCATTGCATTACAGACTGGATGCACTGCTCTTCAAGACTGTCCTCTACGTCGCAGTCACACAGGCATGCTTTATTTCTTGATATTGCCCACTACATGCAACTAGTGTCTCCGTCTTGCATGCTTAAATTCTTGATAATGCCCACCACATGAGACCATTGCCTTCCTCTTGCAAGCGTGCCCACCACATTTCACTTCACCAAACCTTGTTTGGCTTCTGGGTTGGTTTGGTTAGTTAGTTGGAAACGTTTTGGCACCTTGAGTAAAATCCCAGCCACGGCCATTACTCAAAACCTCTTAAATTGCAAACATGTGTCAACACAGGCAGTTCATGTATTGTATTTGAAGAACTATACAAGAATAACAACATATGCTGATACCCCTACCATTATGAGTTTAAAACATGTGTTTTGAATACTCAAATACTTAGTAGTGAATCTGCAATTACGGTGTAGATAACAGTTGCTCTGCATTCCAACAGTATCATTGACTATGTGTGCTGTCTATTTCAGACACAATGTAATTCATCTATTCAGTTCATACCATATATAACTCTGCAGTATGCACATGACGAGATACCGCGAGATATGCCGGGCAATACATTGTTCAACCTATTGTTTATGGCTTTATTGTTTGCATATAGTATCATCATCATCATCATCATCATCATCATCATCATCATCATCATCATCATCGTCATCATCATCATCAGCATCATCATCATCATCATCATCATCATCATCATCATCATCAACTGCTTTGCCATCGGGTATAGGCATAACGCTTCTCCATATGACGTGATCTCCTCCAACACAATGTATTATGATTAATTTGTTTGATGCTATTTTTCAATTCCATTATTAAAATTCTAACCATCTTCTCTTCTTTTCTTTCTGTCTCTTTTTCGATTAATATTTCCAGCTGTTACATCAAGGCCTATTTTCTTCTCTAACATGCTGTGTAAATAAATGACTGCCTCTTTATGGTGTATGTGGTAAGTTGTCTTTGTGTCTTAGCTTCTTCCAAAATATTTAGTTTACCCATGTTTTCTGTAGGACTATATTTCTTGTGGCGTAAAAGGATTGTTTTCCTTGTTTGCTAATTGTCCAGGGTTTACAGCCATATGTCAGCATTGGTTCTATTTAACATTCAAACATTCTTGTTCTAACTTTCCATGAGAAGGATGTATTGCTGATATATTTACCAAATATCATTTATAATTTACAGCATGTACATGCCAGTTTGGCCAGTGTGACTCAGGTCCAGAAGGTACTGGCCAATGCCGGTCTGGAACTTGCAAGTTTCCATACAACGGGCAAAACTGTGATAAAGTGATGGTTCCTTGTGAAAGTGATGACCTCTGTCCTGTGAATGCCAAATGTTTTCTGGGAGAAGATGGCATTGAGAGGTACAGATATTGTGTGACCATGTTTTATATGGATTATAACTTTTTCAGTCCTAATAGTTTCCCAACTGACGCCGAAGGGAGAAAGTAAGCTTTATAAAATCACAAATTCATTATTGTCACAGATGGTAAAAACAGTGCAAGTGGACATTTGGGGAAGTCAGATTTCTTTAGCAGTCCAACAAAATGTTAAATAAAGAGACCACATTGAACATGGTTGAGATTCAAGGGGAAGATTCAGTCACTCGTCACTCTAAGAGAATGAAGTTGTCATCGCACTATGCAATTATTGAATTTAACAGGACAAGTGTTTTAGTCCAAAGATATCTTAGAAGCGGGAACTGACACATCACATGTTGATTACATATCACCGGATGTACACCTACCATCATGTGATCATTAAAACTTCAAAGAGATGCCATGGAATAACAGACATGTACATTAACATATTTTGTATCATTCAACTCCCCATTGGTTGATCCTACATTCGAACATCTCCAACCATGTATAATTGTTTCCGCCACTCGCTGTGGATCTGGACATGTCTCAAGATGGCTACAAACCTTGCCGTCTCTCTTCAAGTGTAGTAGATCTTTAATACATTCACCGGCTTCTCTATCGTCTCGATCTGTGTTTACTATGGGCGATCTCCAAATCAGGATTCTACTGAGTTCAACGTGTAGTTTCTCCAGTCGTCCACCTGTGTTGTCCGGGTTGTGATCACTGACATAGACAAGCAATACCAGGGAACCATAAGTGGAGAGAGATGAGAACCAGCGTAGCTCCTGAACATCCTTAGAGTTTAATCCATTAAGGAGCCTTGACCATATAAAAAGGCATATTCGCTTGCCAGTGGTTGCTGGCGAGAAACGTAGAGGGGAGCATGTGAGAGGAAGACAATGTTACAGGTGGGTAGAGAACATCTGTGATTTTGATAATAACAACGTCAGTTATACAAGGAAGGTGTTTATTAAACATACTTTGTCCCATGTTGGGTATATGGTGCTATCCCTATATTTGTACAGACGATTCGGTGCTTGAGGTGTGGTGTGATCAATATCTCACAGACCGTCTTTAAACATGAAGACATGTCCTGGTACTCATTGTAGGTTTCGATGATCCGGAAAGCCAATTCTGTAGTGAGTGTTCGCCTCCATGAAAATACAAAATTTCGCAGGTCTTCAAGTTACATGAATATTATATACTGTAAGTTATCTGAACATTCTATGTTGTAATTTAATCCAACATTCTAAACTGTAAGGTACATGCACTTTCTATTCTGTGAATTACATTAACAATATACACTGTAAGTTATCTGAACATTATATACTGTAAGTTACATTACCATACTATAATGTAACTTATATGAATTTCGCATACCTGTGTTGTATACATATTCTATACTTTAATTTAAATGAACATTACTATATTGTAATTTACATGAACATTCAATACTTTTAGTTATTTGAATATTTTACGTTATAATTTGTATGAAAATACTAAACTTAAAGGTATATAGATATTCTGTATTGTAAGTTATATGGACATTCTATACTCTAAGCTCGCATTGGGCGTGAGTGTAGGGAGTGTCCAGCAGGCGCTACAGAGGTAGAGATTCAGCAGTTAAGTCAGGAATACTCTCGTCTAGCGATGTGATTATGTACACCGACGGCTCTGTGTTAAGGGGAGTAGTATAGTAAGAGGTTTATCCACCTCAAATCTGGATCCAGCTCCGGAATATTTATTCTATACCTCAATGTGACGTCACACGATCCGGTGAAAAATTGATCCGGATTCTCAATCCGGATCCAAAGGGGTATAACTCATGAATTGATCGTTTTTTTTTCTGGCACTATTACATCCCTTTAAGATCCGGTGATCGGGCGGGTGGCGATCGGCGCGCGTGCGTGCGCGTGCGTCTGCGGGTACGTCGTGCGGGCTGTCGGTGTTCGAACCCAATAAAATATGTGACGTGGGTGTAAGACAGAGGCCTATAACGCATTTCTGGTACTTTTATGTAATTTAACAATTAAGATGGCGGCTATTATAAGTTATAGTGTTGTAGTGGAGGTTGGGAAGATTGAAGATGTGTGTTAAGTGGTGAGGTGGGGGATGGTTGAATTTTTTTAAAAAATTGTTAAGAGGTAGGGGCGGTTTGGTGGAGTCATGGTGGCCGAGCTGTCTATCGAGATTAAGGTGGGAGGTGTTGGGCTATTGGTTGTGTGTAATGGTTAGGAGTACGATGCTCTTCCATGGGGTAGCGTCGTGGCTAAGCCGGGAGGTTGGGAAAACGTAAATATTAATATAGTGAATATTATTAGTTGTAGTGGGGTGGGGGAGGTTGTGAAGATTACAGATGTTTGTTAAGTGGTGGGGTGGAAAGGTTGGAAATTTTTAAAACGGTGATTCCTTGTTAAGAGGCAGGGCAGTGGGGTGGGGTAGTGGTGATCGAGATGCCTATTGGGATTAAGGTGGGACTATTATTGGTGTGTATTGGTTAAGAGTACGAGGTGGCGTTGTGCAGTGATCAGACGGGTGGCGGACGACGATGCGGGCGCGCGTATGTGTGTGAGTGGTTGTGTTAGGGTTACAGTACTCGTCCACATGATGGGGAAGGTGAAGTGGGTGTAAGACATATTTTCGTTGTTAAGGAGGTGGGTATTTGGTCTGTAGAGACTATTAGTGACCTATACACTATCATCACACAAGGGTCACAGATATTCAAATAAAAAAATCGTAATGAAGTAAAGATGTTGATTATTAGTGGTCGGGCTGTGTGACTGGAGGCGGTCAAAGAATAGAGTATCAAGAGTATGTGTAAAGGTGGTGACTGGTTGCTGCAGTGAGGGGAGTGTGCTTGTGCGTTATCGGGTACATAGTGCGGGTGGGCCGTGTTCGAACCCAATAACATATGAGAAAAATACGACCGTTAACCGTTCTACAAACTGTCGAGTGTTTTTCCAGTTCCAATACTCTTTGAATCCGTAATGAATACATCGTGTGTTACAGTAGTCTCCTCTAGCCAACCGAATGCCACAGTTACTGCCTCCACCTCCATTCTCATGCTGGAGGTCGTAGTCTCATATTCCAAACTATCCTTTTTCAAGACTCGTCTATTAGCCCTTGCAATAAAGCTCCAAACACTACGTCTGTTTCTCACCACTGACCCATCGGTGTAGATAACTATGTCACCTTGATGTGTGTTACTCTGGATCAGCTGTTGCACTTCAAACTCATTGCGGCCCGCTGCCCATTCTCTGCACTCACGACCCAGTGTTATTATTACATTGTGCCAGTCCATCATGTCTTCTTGAACTTCTGAACGTCTCTAGATCACACACCTGACGTATAGAATGTTCTGCCTGTGCCATCCAGGACCTGCCTCGCCTTAAGTCTATGACCCGTGACTATATCCAAGGCTGCATGCAGTGGGTGATCCCTATCTGCAGCAACTCTCAGGTACTATTGGGCCTGAAGGACTCTATGCCTATCCCTCAATGTTGGTAGCGCCAGAATGTACCTCATGCATATAATAGGTGTGTCCTTTGTGCACCCCGGGATTACCCGCATGGCAACATTATATATGCGCTCCAACCTTTTGAGCTGTCCCTGTGATACTCTCAGTAGCCACAAACCATACTCAATGACAGAAATTATTAACTGCTGAAAGAGCCGGTACAACATCCTCTGATCTACCCCGATTGCGGCCATAGCCCTCAATGCATTAAGTCCCCTATCAGCCTTCACCACCAAAGCCTCCACAGGATCCTTAAAAGACAAACACCTGTCAAAGGTGATACCCAAGTACTTCGATTTACTCTCTTGACTAAGAGGGCATCCATTCAACATAATACCTGAGACATCTGCTTTGACGATCCGGTTATCCAGGGTGTACCACACAATCAATGCCTTGTCTGGGTGTATAATGGCCCCTGGTCCCTGCACCACACTGCCACCCTATTTACTGCCACCTGTAAGTCTTTCGGCAAACTGGCCCTGTCTTTGTCCTGTCTGTACACCAGCACATCATCTGCAAATGTCAAGATTCTATCCACACCTGGTGTCTTAATAGCTGCGATTTTGCTGGTGTAGACATTAAATAGCACCGGGGACAAGCCAGATCCCTGTGGCAACCCAGGTGTGATAGTACAAGGGTCAGAAGTCCAGGAACCCATGCGCAGTGCAACATTACGCTTAGATATGCGACAGCTGTGGACAGTATTATTACGTCTTGTAGCTGTTTGGTCTATATCGAAGCCGTGAAGATAAACACGATAAGTCACGCAGCTGTGATAATAAATAGGATAAATTATAGATGCGTTATCATAAAGATATTTAAGCCTGCCGCTGCGGTATTCAAAATGGCAAGTTCGACAGCCGGGAAAATATTCTAGCACAGCCGTGAACATAAGTTTTGGAAGCTTTATCGCTGTCGTAATAAAACTGTCTGTTCTACAACCGTCATAATAAAACGTATATAAACGATATAGCTGTAATGATAAATCTGATATTAACTATAGAACTGTATCGCTAAATCAGATATAATCTTACCAGCTGTAATAATAAATCGGATATAAACTGGACAGACAGCTATGACTATAAATGTGATAACCGTATGACATTGGTTTTGTTCCCCGTATACATGTATCTTCTGTGTTCGCCAGAAATGAGGCGCTGGAACCTCTTGTCCCCGGGCAGATTGGGCCCGTTAGCTATTACAGCGGCCAATCTAGGAGATGAATAACTCCGATTATAAACCCCCAAATTTAAGGTGGACCGATGTGCCGAAGACTGAATGGCTACAGGTGAGCTGGTCGTGAACGTGGAACGTCTGGTATGCGGGCGGGGCGGCGCCAGGCGTATGGACTCCTGAGAGACATCCCCTGCCCCTTCCCTAGCAGGCAGGCTCTACTAGGGTGACCGATATTATCCTGCCTTCACATCAAGTCAACTATGGAAAATAAAATGAATTATAATCGAAGCAACGGAGTACGTGCTTTGTGCTAGGAGAAGAGGTAGAGGAGATGGGGGAGGAAAAGGAAGAAGAGGACTGGAGCCAGAAATGCTATAGTTTACCTCCTATAATGTTACAGTTTACCTCCTCTAATGTTACAGTTTACCTCCTCTAATGTTACAGTTTACCTCCTCGAATGTTATAGTGTACCTCCTCTAATGTTATAGTTTACCTCCTCTAATGTTACAGTTTACCTCCTCTAATGTTATAGTTTACCTCCTCTAATGTTATAGTTTACCTCCTCCCATGTTATAGTGTACCTCCTCTAATTTTATAGTTTACTTCCTAGAATGTTACAGTTTACCTCATCTCTAATGCTACAGTTGACCTCATCTCATGTTATAATTTACCTCCTCTTATGTTAGAATTTGCGTTTTTCTCTTCTTATAGTCTTTTTCTTCTAAAGTTATAATACTTGTTACATGACTAAAATGTTCACAGATGTCATTATTTCCAATAATAATATAGTTTATCTTCTCTTGTATAATAGTTTAACCTCTCTAATGTTATAGTTTATTTCCTTTAAAGCCATACTTTGGATTCCACTAATGTTCTAGTTTATTTCTTCTAATGGCATATCACTTGTTGAATAATATAAAAATGTCCACAGTTGTCATTGTTTACCTGGCTATGAGGAAAACGGAGACAATTGTTCGATGATTGACCTCTGTGCAGTGGGAAGAAACCCTTGTCACCAGCAGGTCTTTATAAGTTTTCTGTTGTTTCTTCTGTTTACGTCTGTTATTCTGATATTTGTTATACAGACATTATGTAATGTAAATTATACAAACGTTCAGTGTTCTCAGTTATACAGACATTATCATTATATAAGTTATACGTTAGTTAGTGTAAGAAATGTCAGCATGATCAAGTGCTTACAGATCAACAAATTGATGGGAAAGACTTTAGACTTGTAAAGATATATATATATATATATATATCTATATATATATTATATATATATATATTATATATATATATATATATATATATATATCGATCATCGGTCGCGAGACATGTGCTCGAGAGCCGTCACGTGGTTGAAAGAGACAGTGCCTTCCGTGTGTTGTTCAACACACAAAGTAGTCGATTGTTAAAGTTTGCTGAAGCTATAATAATCAACCTTCGTAAGCCATCCTTGTGCAAGCAGAAAGACATGTTAATCAGTTTAAAATTACCGTTATAGACAATCGACATTACTGTGCGAACATGTGTATATTTCAGTTTGAAGGATTTATCTAGTTAATTCACGTAAGTTGTGTGATTTCTGCAGTATGTACCTGACGAGATGCAGCGAAATATGCCTGGCAATAAATCGTGCAATCTATTGTTTGTGTCTTCGTCATTTAGAATATATTGGGTCATTAAGTACCAACAGTAGCGACACAATAACAGAAAGTAAAAGACGAATATTTATTGCTTTTCAAAAACTAAACAAACTGAATAAATTGTGGAGTGGGACAGATAGAATTAAAAAACATGCCTCTTTCCCATTGCACCGTACGCCTGTGAGATCTGGACACATACTAAACAAGCTGAACAACGCATACATGCCTTTGAATATAAATGTTATAGACGAGTTCTAAGAATATCTTGGATACAGAAAAGGAGACATACATCCATACGACACGATCTGACTATTCAAGAAGGTGTGCTACTAAAGACGATAAACCAAAGACAATTGAAATATTTTGGTCACTAGAGACGTCGTAAAAGTCTGGAAAGAACAATCATTGAGGTGTATATGTCCGGGAAGACAGGAAGAGGAAGGCCAACGAGAAGATGGGTTCAGAATGGGGCAGATGATCTCCTGATGGGTGTATCGGACGCGGGACATTTTGCTTATGACCGAGTTTTCCGAAAGGTTTTAATGGGAACGCGGTTCTGCAAGGGAGATGCTACTGAATGAAATGAATAATATATGTTATATTGGCATTCTATAATATACGTTACACTGTATGCTATACAAACATATAATATATGTTACACTGTATACTATACACGCATTATATAATATGTTTTTTTGGCATTCTATAATATATGCTGCACTGTATGCCATCATCATCATCATGTGCCATGTCGAAAATCGTGGTCGGTCATGTTTCGCCATTTCACTCGATCACCAGAGTCGTGGATTAGTTCACTGCTCCTGTCTCTACCATGCCATGTGGCCAAGCCATCCAGGTATTTACTTCTCTGCATTCCTCTTCTTCTCTTCCCCTCGATCTTGCCAGTTATCACCAAGTTCTCAAGGTTATTTCTTCTCATAACGTGACTCCGTGATCAAAATGTTTGACTATCTACGTCTAATTTATCTAATCAGTTTACTATTTTCGTTTGTTTATTGTAGGGCTTGGTAATTAGTTTTTTTTGTACGTCCATGGCATTATTTACATTTTTCTCAGAAACCACATTTCCACAGTCATCAGAAGTTTTTTTCAGCCTATTTGCCAGTTTCCACGCTTCACATTCATACAAAAGTAAAGGTTCCATGTAGCACTTCAACACTCCTTCTCTCGTTGCAAATGACATATGTTTATTTGTCAGTATATTTTCCATCTTGCAAAAATCTACCTTCGCCATGGCGATTCTTGTTTTAATCTCTTGAAGACATCACCCATCATATGTTATGACTGTTCCAAAATAATTGTACTGATTCACTTAATTAAGAACATTCCTATTTACTTGTATATTACACTATCGTATTTCCTTCTTCCTAGTGACGACCATAATATGTGTCTTCTTACAGGGTAATTCTAGTCCTAAATGTTCACTATTTGCAACAAACACATCCACCAAATGTTGCACATCCTGCTCATTGTCTGTAATCAATACTATAACATCCGCATATCTAATGTTATTGTGTTTCTTACTCCAGTGAAGATTCCTTTCATATCTTCTACATTTCTGAAAATATTTTCACTGTACAGGGAAAAAAGATCTGGAAACATCACACAACCTTGTCTCACAACTCTCTTAATAGGATGATATTGACCTACTTCATTATCAATCCTTATGGCAGCTTGTTGTTTTCCAGTGTATGTTTTTACATCAATTTGTAGATCTGCAAGCATCTGTATCATGTTGATATGTCTTATTTTATCGATAGCCTTTGCATAGTCAATAAAGCAAAGGTGTATGTCTTTGTTTACTTCTATAGAACGTTCAATGACTGTTCTCAGCATATACAGCATTTACTGTACCATTGCCTTCTATCTATCTATCCATCATGTGCCATGCCGGTAAGCGTGGGCGGTCATGTTCTGCCATTTCACTCGATCACCAGAGTCGTGGATCAGCTCAGTGTTCCTGTCTCGACCATGCCACGAGGCCAAGCCATCCAGGTATTTACTTCTCGGTCTTCCCCTTGGTCTCTTCCCTTCGATCTTGCCAGTTGTCACCAAGTTCTCCAAGTCATATCTTCTCTTAACATGCCCAAAAATTTTGACTGTCTACGTCTAATGACTCTAATCAGTTTACGATCTTCATTTGTTTCTTGAAGGACTTGTTCATTGGTTTTTCTGTCTGTCCATGGTATTCTTTGCATTGTCCTCAGAAACCACATTTCCACAGCCATCAGCTGTTTTTCAGCTTGACTGCTTATTGTCCACGCTTCACATCCATACAAAAGTATAGGTTCTATGTAGCACTTCAACACTCTTTTTCTCGTTTCAATTGATATCTTTTTATTGGTCAGTATGTTTTTCATCTTGCAAAAGGCTACCTTCGCAATGGCAATTCTTGTTCTAATCTCTTCAAGGCATCTCCCATCAGATGTTATGACTGTGCCGAGATAACTATATCGATTCACTTGCTTAAGAATATGCCCATTTACTTGTATATCACATTGTGGTATTTCCTTCTTCCCAGTGACGACCATAATCTGTGTCTTCTTAATATTCAGTTCTAACCCTAGTTGTTCACTGTGTGCAACAACCGCATCTACTAAATTTTGCAGGTCCTGTTCATTGTCTGCAATCAAGACTGTATCATCTGCATATCTAATGTTATTGATGTATCGTCCCCCAATGTTGATTCCTTCCATATCTTCTATATTTCTGAAAATATTTTCACTGTACAGGGAAAAAAGATCTGGAGACATTACACATCCCTGTCTCACACCTCTTTTAATAGGCTGATATTGACCTACATCGTTATCAATTCTGATGGCAGCTTGTTGTTTCCAATATATGTTTTTTACAAGTCTAAGGTCTTTTCCATCAATTTGTAGATCTTCAAGCATCCTTATCATGTCGACATGTCTCACTTTATCGAAAGCCTTTGTGTAGTCAATAAAGCAAAGATATAGATCTTTGTTTACTTCTATAGAACGTTCAATTACTGTTCTCAGTATATACACAGCATTTACTGTGCCCTTGCCTTCTACAAACCCACATTGTTCTTCTCCTATTTCGGGTTGTATTTTCTTCCTAACTCTTTGCATGATAATTCTCAGCAGAATCTTCGTGATGTGGCTCATTATACTAATTGTTCGATGTTGATCGCATTCCAAGGCTCCTGATTTCTTCGGGATTGCAATAAATATAGAATTACATAATTCAGGAGGTATATCTCCAGTATCGTATATTGCGTTCAGCAGTCTGGTGACTTGGTCTATTCCATATTCTTCTAAGGCATTGATCATTTCTATTGTGATGTTATCTGTACCCGGGGTCTTGCCAGTTTTCATATGGTTAAGAGCATTCTGAACTTCCATCTTCAAAATTGATGGTCCTTCATTATTATTCCGATGATCATATTGTTCTTCTCTTGTATCATCATAAAGGTCTTTCACATAATCTGACCACGCATGTAAAATCTGATCTTTTTCTATTATGATTTTGCCATCTTTGGTTTTTAGGCAACCTGTTGATGTGTGTGTTCTTTTGTTAGTTATGTCATTAATTCTTTTGTGCATTAATTTGGTATTCCGGGTGTTGTGTTGGTTTTCAATTTCCTTGCAATGTTCATCAAGCCATGTTTCTTTTGCCTCTTTGCATAGCTTCCTAATTTTCCTGTGAAAATTTTCATATTTTTCCTTGTTATTTGTGTTATTACTTCTTACTTCCATTAGTTTCTCCCCCGATGTGTCTCCACCTTGACGTGGTGGGGGAGCTTGAGTGTCCCATAGACCCCATTTGCTTGCCGATGGGTGAAAAATTACATATCGGACAGCTTATGGGATAGGGACCAGACTAAGAGAGACACAACCTGCTGCTCTGCAGGCATAGACTGAGGATAGCAGTCAAAATTTAAATGAGGTGCACAAAGGCAGAATTTCTTGGTCCGGACAACTCTTAAGGCTCCCTGTCGAGGGCTGTGGCTGAACGCCTCTAAGCCACAAACCCTCGGATCTTAGAGCCAGGCTGATACCCGTCTACCGGAAAATAGAAACATGATACTGAGCAAGCTACATGCTCAGGTCTGATACATGTTCGAAGGCTCCCAGCTGGGGGATATGAGAGTTTCCCGGATGAAGGGGCCTGGCCGTTTCCCGTTCACTGCTGCACGAAGGTAAGGTGCTGAGCCGGCAGCACATGTAGCCTACCTCGTGAGCGAGTACAAAAAAGTCAGAAAAGTGCCCCAGTCGAAGGGTTACGGAAACTGTCTGTATCTAAATCATAGAGAGTGTAGACAAAAGTGGAATAATGTCTCATCAACGCGAAATGGAACGAACGGCGAGCGAACCTATTGCGTGGTCTGAAGTCACAAGCAAAAGCTTACCGAGTGGATGTCACTCGCAGTCTGACCGCTCCTGGTGTGTGATTGAGCGATCAGTGGCAAGTGGGATGCCCAACACATGGAAGTGAGGAACTAAAGCAGCCATGAGCAGGACGTGGAAACTCCTTGGGTGAGCCCAGTCTCAGAGCAATATGTGCCGGCTCTGCAATTATGGAAGCCTCCTTGGATAGCGAGATAATGCCCATGGTCTGCCCCTGCCTTCCCTTGAGGGCAGACCACGATATCGTTGATCGTTCTATCTTGACCAGCTGAGATGTGGGTGACATTACAACAGTCTAACGTGTCTCGAAACCAGAGGAAGGCTAACCTCACTAAAAAATGCCCGCCGGAAGTCGGAAGTGTCGTCCTACGGGTGGCAAACTAAAAATTGACACTACGCATTTACGTCCGAGTGAAATGTCTCGTCCGAATGTCTCCCGTGCTAGGAACAGCTCTGACTACCTAGTTTCCGAATGCCGCTCTTGTTCGGAACAGCTCTGACTAGGTAGTTCTCCGAATGTCCGCCGTGCCTGGAACAGCTCTGATGGGTACAGGGACAAGCACATGTCCGAAAACTCGCTTAGTGGAAACCAACCGCAGAGCTGACTGGTTTGTGCAGGAACGGCCCAGGGCGAGCGAAATGCCCAATATATTGAAGTGAGGAATTAAAACAGCCATGAGCAGGACGTGACGATTCCCTCGGTAAACCCAGCACCAGAGCGTTATGTGCCGGCTCTGCAATTATGGAAGCCACCCAGGATGGCGGAAAATGCTATGGACTGTCCCTGCCTTCACTTGAGGGATGACCGTGTAGTCTTCGACTGTTCCAACTAGACCAGCTGAGATGTGGACGGTACCACAAAAGTGAGAGTCTCCCAGGATTGCTAACCTGGTCAAAAATGCACGCTAAAAGTCGGATGTGTTGGCCTGAGGGTTTCGACCCGAGGGTGCCTAACCAGACACACCGCAATCACATCTGAAAAAATCACTCCGGATGAACGCAAAGAAGAAGAAGAAGACTTCCATTAGTTTTAAGATGTCTTCTGTCATCCATTTCGTGCGTCCTATTATCTTTATGTTTGGAATGGTTGTTTCTGCAGCTTGGTTGATTGATGTCTTTAATATCTCCCATTGGTCACTGACGTCTTGAAATAATATTTCCATATCGGACAATGCGTCAAATCTGTTCTTTACCTCTACATTGAATTTATTTTTTATTTCCTCACTCTTTAGTGCCTGTAGATAAAATTTTCTGTTTCTTTGTAAATATTTGACTTTCTTTAATTTTATATGTAAATTGTTAACATTAATCTATGGCCGCTGTAGCAGTCTGCGCTTGGTATAGTTTTTGCGACTTTTAAAGCATTTCGAAATTGTCTGTTGATGAGAATGTAATCAATATGATTTCTGATCTTATGATCAGGACTCTTCCATGTCCTAATCTCCTTTGGTGCTGTTGATACCAGGTGTTTCCAATAATCAAATCATGCTCTTTTGCCCACTGTACAAGTCTGCAACCCTTTTCATTCCGTTCCCCTAGTCCATACTTGCCTACTATGCATCCATCCTGTTGATTTCCAACTTTGGCATTCAAATCACCCATTATGATATTTACTTCATAATTCTTGCATTTCTTGAAGGCTTTCTCTAAATCATTATAAAATTCATCAATGCTGTCATCACTACTGTCTGCTGTTGGTGCGTAAACTTTGGTGACATTGGCATCAAAAGGTCTTGCCTTCTACACACCCTCACTGTTCTCCTATTTCAGGTTGTATTTTCTTCCTAACGCTTTGCAGGATAATTCTCAGCAAAATCTTCCTGATGTGGCTCATTATACTAATTTATTCGATGTAGATCAGATTCCAAGTCTCCTGGTTTCTGCGGGATTGCAATAAATATAGAATTAAATAACTGCTATACAAACATTATATAATGTGCAATACTTAGTGTTACACATATAATCAATACTATAAATTATACATGCATTCTATACCATAACGTATACAAACATTATATATCTTACATTACAAAAACATTGATCATTTATCAAACATTGATACAATCTAAGATATACAGGTTGTCAGTACTGTAAATTATACAGAATAGCATATCCTCAGTGACAACCAGTATATAAGACGGAGGCTTGCGGACGCGCGCGCACACACACACGCACATACACACACACACACACACACACACACACACGTACACTGTCAGCAGACCACACAGGTTAAGTGCAAGTGTGTCAAACCTCTCGGCCACCTCATAAACATAAGATGGATAAAACGTTTGATTGATTCTCTCCAAACAGGCCACATGCTCACAGGAAGGGCCAGGTATCACCAAATGTACATGTAACATTGGGTGGCATGGGGATGGGTTCAGCTGTCTGCCAAACCAGCCTTGTGACAGCCACCCCGATTGCCATCCGTCTGCTGTTTGTCAGGATTTAGAACCTGGCCAGGTTTGTCTGGTTGACTTTTCTTTGACTTCTGAAATATAATAGCACCACTTCTATGGTGTCTTTGGTTAAACATACACTCACATTTGCGCTCAAGTATGCACATATGCACGCATACTAACATGCACGCAAACACACAGACACACACGCCTCTCTTTCTCTCTCTCTCTCTCTCTCTCTCTCTCTCTCGTCTCTCTCTCTCTCTCACCCCTATCGCCTCTCTCACTCTCTCGCCTATCTCTCACCCCTCTCCTCTCTCTCTCTCTCTCTCTCTCTCTCTCTCTCTGTCTCTCTCTCTCTGTCTCTCTCTCTCTCTGTTTGTTTTCCTTGGCCTTTGTGTGTCACATTCTTTTTCACTTCTCACTGCCTCTGTATCTTTCTGTCTGTTTCTCTCTCTTTGCCTCTTTCTCTCTCTGTGCCTCTCTTATTTTTCTCTCTTCTTATATGTATCTCTCTCGCTTTCTCTCACTTTCTCTCCCCCTCTGTGTTTATATGTCTCTCTTAGCCTCTCTCTTTCATTATATTGCTATCTTTACCTCTCTCTCTCTCTCTATCTATCTATCTATCTATCTATCTATCTATCTATCTATCTATCTATCTATCTATCTATCTATCTATGTCTCTCCTCGCTCTGTCTTTTTCTCTCATTCTGGTTGCATTTGCTCCCCTCTTTCTCTTGTACAGTCTTTTTCATTCTCTGTGTCTCTTTTTGTCTGTTTCTTGCTCTCTCTTTCTCTCTCTCTCTCTCTCTCTCTCTCTCTCTCTCTCTCTCTCTATCTCTCTCTCTCTCTCCGTGTCTGTGTATGTTTATATGTCCTCTCTCTGTGAGTACTTTTCAGATTTAGAAAACATTAATGAGACAGCGATAAGTCTGGCTAGGTGTCATAGACCTGGTTCATGAATCCCACTATGAAACAAACATGCCGCCCGTCAGCAGAAACATCAAACTGACCAGTGCAGACACATACACAACCAGTGCAGACACATATACAACCAGTGCAGACACATACTACAATCAGCGCAGACACATACACAACCAGCGCAGACACATACACAACCAGTGCAGACACATACACAACCAGCGCAGACACATACACAACCAGTGCAGCAATCAAGCATAGTGTTTTATTTAAACTGATTTGGACGGGTTACCTTTTGCCTTGCCAGGAGTGTAGTATGTTTGTCTTTTATTAACAATATCTCACCTGAAATATTTGATTCAGTACCGGTGTGTGTGTAAGACTGGCTACAGCGGGAACGGACTGGTGTGTAAACTGGTAGATCTCTGTCTTGAACTCAATGGAAACTGCCACCCAGAAGTGAGTACATAGTGAATTAATTACATATTATAATTTCGATGTGTTATAATTGTTACAGAAGACAGACAAACAAGTAGGCAGATTGGAAAATATGATGACAACAGGCAAACTTACTGACAACGGATGAGTAGTCCGACAAGCTGATAGGTCAGTACGTAGGTCTAGAAATTACCGCATCACGTGACTAGCAAGCTAGGTCAAGCTAACACATACACACACACGCTCCCACGCACAGACAGACAGACAGACACACAGACATACAGATAGACATACAGACAGACAGAGACGCGAACTCTTCAATCAAATAGTGCAACATTACAGGCGAAATCAGAACACGTCCACATGAGTTTTTGGCGTAAGCTAGTTGATGGCAAATGATCTGTAGGGAGATGAAAGGTGAAACAGAAGCCGTGAGAATGTCCCCGTTACCGTGAGATATTCCTCGATGATTTCCCTCACTTCCTTAGGGTGTGCCTCAGCTTGTGCTGTTAAAGCTTTAAGTTGGTGTTGCCTATATTATGTGTGGCCCAGCTGTTTAAGTTCTCCACATACATCATTCACTGTCTTTCTCTGCCTGTCTGATGAAGTTGGAATTGTCTATACTATGTGAGACCCAGCTGTTTAAATTCTCCACATAATCTTGCTCTGTCTTCCTCTGTCTCTCCTGCCTACTTCTACAACACACCAGATTAACTGATTCATTTCCATGGAATGATTCATCGACTTAAGCGATTTCCTGCATTGGCTTTCATATCGCCGCCTGACGTCATTGCGTTAAAATACAACATGTCTGTTAGTATTTTAATAACTTTTAAGTCATAACAGTAACACACCCCTACCTCTCATTTCTAGCCATCAATGTTTATTTCCTCCACACCTAATGTTTGTCACTGTATCTGTTAATTTTTGTTTCCACCCCGTGTGTTGATAAACCCTATAACGTGTATATCAACTCCATCATCAAGTGCGATGCCGGCTGTCGTAGGTTTTCATGACTCCCCACGGATCCCGGTCTTTAGTTTTCTGGATCAACACTGCTGTTCATATTCCTCCATGCCACCGTCGCAATCCACCCAGCATCATTTCTCTTGGTCTGCCTCTGTCTCTCTTCCCCTCCATTTTCCAGCTGTCACGATGTTCTCCAATGCCTCTCTTCTCATCACACCACCAAAAAAGCTGTTTGCCTCTTACTTTGGCAGTCCAAGGAATTGGCAACATTCGACTCAGGAACCTCATCTATGTTGCTTCCAATCTCTTCCTGATTTGTTCATTTACATTCGGAGATTTATAGCCATACAGCAAAACTGGTTCTACATAGCATTTCAGCAGTCTCTTTTCTTACATTCAATGATAGTGACGTATTGCATAAAATAGTCTTCATTTTCTTAAATGCAGCCTTCGCTTACCCTATGCTGCTATGAATCTCTGTTTTGCATCTTCAATCTAATGTTATAAATGTCCATGGGGTTATAAAACTATCCATTTGGTGAAGAATTTACCCTTCTATCGCTATTTCACATTTGGGTGTCACATTTTTATTTGATACCACCATTGTTATTGTTTTTTGATATTCAAAGAGTCTTTCTTTGCACCCTCTGTTACTACAATGTCTAACAATTGTTGTAGATATGTTGCATTACCCGCCATCAATAATGTGTCATCTACATAGCATATATTGTTTATATTATAACCTCCAAATATTATTCCTGGCTTTTCTTGTATCTCTCTTATTATTATCTCGCTGTAGAGGGAGAAGAGATCCGGTGACAAAAAATATCCCTGTCGTACTCCCAACCTTATTAACTAGGATATTCAATTTCATGCTTTTCATTTCATTTATAACATTGTGTAACTTTCCACGTACCTATTTTAAATATATTCGTTGTAATTAAGATGTTCCATTTAGTCTCTGGATGACGGTTTTGACTGTTCCTACCGGGCGAGGATGTCCAAAGGCAGCCATTGACGTCGTTTACTGCCATTGAAATGGTTTAGTCATGAAGTCTTGGGAAGATAGTGTGGTGGTTTCCCCTTTCCTTCCACATATATATGTCTTTTCTTTATGGTTTTGATGACTGATCTTGTCACACTTGTAGCTCTCATTACGTCAGCATTTGTTTTCTTCTCTGTACAAGTTAATCTCAGCATTCTTCTCAACAACTGTCTGTCCGCTCCCGCCAGTTTCCTGATCATTCCATTACTCATTGTCCAGCATTCAGATCCTCTCATAAGAACAGGACACACGACATTTCATTGAGCGATATTTCTGTACACGTCATGACGTTTCTGTCATTTATGCTGTTGCTCATGTTAGTGATAGATATTTGGATGTGGTGATTCCTTTCATTCACTTTGTGTCACATCAAATCATTACATAATTATGTGATAGTATCAATGCTTAAGCTGGATAAGGATTTCATCGTCTCTGTTGTTTTCTTGTCAGGACTTGCAGCCTTCCCTTCTTTCATCTTTTTAATAGCCTTCTCTACTTCAGCCTTCAATTTGTTTCGTCTATGATGAATATTATACAATGTTGGTTTATTGCCCTGCTGTCTCAGAATACATCTTCCGTGTATTCTTTCCATCTTTTCATTATGTCGGTATTATTAATTATAATATCTCCAATCTTTTCTCTGATACAAGCATTTCCTGTTATATTATTTTACTTCTTTGTAAATCTTATAATATATTCATGCAATTCTTTCGAGTTATGTTTTATTTCTACATCATCTATTTCTTTGCATAGTTTTCTACAACCACTCTTCTTTGCAACTTTGCACATGTGGCGTACATCTCTTCTATTAATATATATTCAGGGCTGTTCTTTGCTTTCTTTCTTCCTGTAGATTATCTTTTCCTATTATCCAGTTTCCTTCGCCATCAGGCGAAATCACTACGAATTCAGAGGTTCATGTAAGTTACGTCCACAAGTCAAGGACAAGAAGTCAACATTTTAGTCCAACTGTTACATATGATTATTTGACATATACTATTGTCTATCATAAATGATTATGTGACATACACATATGTGATATATATTGTGTATTTTCTCTTAAGCACTGTGTACGTTCATAAAAGAAGGTGAAAGAAACTGTACTTGTCCTGAATTTATGGTAGGTGATGGTATCACATGTAGGCAGAGGACGATAGCAGAAGAGATTATGGAACACCCAGAACTGGACAGGCTCACTAGGATAATGGAGGTCAGTAAATATATTACAGATTAACATAGTCGAGAGATATGATAAAGTTCCAGTAAATAGATTACAGATTAACATAGTTGAGAGATGTGAGAAAGGTCAGTAAATGGATTAAAAGTGAACATAGCTGAGAGAACTGATGAACGAAATAAAATAGATATATACCAATAACCAAATTAAAGAAGCAGGGCCGGTAAATTGATCAATACTAACAAAGCTCAGAGATCTGATGATTTTAGGTAAATTGATTCAACACTAATAAAAATGAGAGATCTAATGAAGATCAGTGTATAGGTCCCAGCTTAACACACCTGCTTCTTTAGTCTTATGTGAATGGGTTGATGCGTTACTAAATGTTCATACGTAATGGCTGCCTCAAAGATACCATGTGCTCTGTATTTTCTCATCAAACGCACGTGTCTGTTCTTAGCATCAATAAAATTATAATTACGTGCACGTGTGGCTGTTCCTGGCATTGATACAATTCTTACAATCAACACCCAACACCGTATCACGTTAGATGTAACTACATTCTGTATACATCAAAAGGGGGAAGCTAATCAATGTGCATGCTCTGATGACATCCAATCGAAACATAACAGAATTTACTATATGGATCAATTACTTTAAAATAACTTATGGACACCACACACTTAACACGCAAAAGAATCACACACTGCAAATCAATATTTCTTACCTCTATTTTTAAACACAAAAGCTGTTATACCCAATGGCTACTTAGATGGAGTCAGATATCACCAGGCTATCACTTATACTGTCCACGACAGTTATTGAAATGATATGAAATCTACACAGGGAGTTCCCTGACCTTCTTGGGTATTGTTTGGATTTTTTTTTTTAGCATATCCTTTACAGGACTTAGCTGTCAACACCAGCATCTTTCAGCTGTATGTTGATCTCTTGGCAAGATTACGCTCAGTAGTTTGCCATTGCTTTCTGAGCGGCCGACTCAGTATCCCGCAAGTCACGAGCGAGGGTCGAACCGCCTCAGCTCTCGCTCCGCTACGAGACTCTGCGTGATAAACGGGATTACAGAGAGAAAGTGTTGTAACCCCACAGCCAGAGAGACCGGCATTGTTAGGATTACGTCCGTTTATTGTAAGTCATTGAGGTCACCGAATATTACCTAGCAATGTTGTAACTAAATATTATGATGATTTATATGAGCAAACTGGTGATATCATTGGCTTTCCCGGCACTGTGTGACAGGCCCAACAGCGACATATGCGTATGTGTGCAAATGTGGTTTCATCCACTTCCACCTAGTTCAACCCTATTCGATAAATAGTTTCTAGCCGCAAAGCCTATTTCATGACCTAAGCCTCTAAGGAGTCTTGTGGTGATTTTCCTTGCCAGTAGAATGCTGAGTCACTCTTGTTCACAGGTCTCGACCGCTGCCACACATTTTTATGTTCTTTCACGCAGATTGTGAATGACTTTAACAACATACTAATACTATATGTGATAGATATAAGCCATATATGTTCTGCGTTCTTTCCTCAGATTGTGGATGATTCCAACAACATACACGATGTGATAGATACAAGCCATACATGATTTGTGTTCTTTCCTCAGATTGTGAATAACTCCAACAATATACTAGATGTGGTAAATTCAAGCTACACATTTTTCGCCCCAGATCATCGTTCGTTATTGAAGAAATTTAGGAAACATAAGAAGAGCCTTGAATACTGGAGTAAAGAAGAAAATGCCTTGTCTTTTCTGAAGTAGGTTATTGCTAGTGTTCAGTTTATATATGAACAAGATAATGTAGATTAAGTCATCTGATTAAACTAGTATATACATCAAGTCTTCTGATTAAATGTGAACAAGTTACTGCAGAGCAAGTCATTTAATTAAATATGAACAATCATCATCATCATGTCGATAAATAAAAAAAAGTCGTTTGTTGCGTCATGTCGATAAACGTAGGCAGTCATGTTTCACTATCATCAGTGTCCTTTGGTAAGGATGACTCTCATGTCCTTTTCAGGACCCATCCCCCACTGGTCCAAGCCTGACACCCAGCTCGTGCCTGTGGCTCCTAGTAGCTGTCAGCATGCGACAGCGGCCACCCCCCGGGCAACAGCTGTGAGAGGCTGGCTAAACCAGGCATGGGTATCCGATTTGGTGTCAAACCAAGAGGTAAACTAGGGTATGCCTACCCAGCATGTGAAGACAGGATTCGGCAGACTGCGCGGAAGAAATCGTTCCAGATTCAACGGGCAAGACAGCGTTTACCTGCAAAGCGTTGTGGAATGTAATGAGCACGGCAAGGCACGTAGAGCGCCCTGGTAATCCACTGCACCTGTATTCGTCTCCAGTCGTCTTGACTTGTCTTGCCACTGGACTCAGATGGACTCAGGCGAGAGAGTGAGGTCGACGAATTGCGCAACTCTTCCTCACTTTAATCCAAGTCATCGCGCAAGTCATTCTTCATCCAACGTCATATATCACCTTCAAGCCCTGTGGCTATGGGCGAGCGGCGAAGCGGCAGGCGTGGGTACGCTGGCAGCCGTAGTCGCGGACCTGCACACAGGCGGCTCAGGCCATAAGGTCGTCTTCTACTGACCGTAGCAGCAGTGGGATTCGGCAGCACCCTGAGCGACTGAGCAGCCCTCTATAGGAACACACTGCTCACATCCATAGCGTGAGGAAGGGGCTAGAAAAGGTGCCCTAAACATTGTCTGCTCCATCACTACCTAACCAGTTAGCCGCGGTTGGTGGGTACCCTAACTGTGGTCGACACACGAACAAAGATAAAACAAGCAAAGCTAAAAGAGTAAACCATATTCCCTTAACAATTGGAACTTGGAATGTACGCACCCTACTTGACAGAGACGGCGCGTCGGGTCCAGAGAGACGAACAGCACTGATTGGGAGAGAGCTGGGCAGGTACAACATCGACATTGCAGCTTTGAGCGAGACACTGAAGAAGAAGGCCAAATCTGTGAAATAGGTGCCGGCTACACATTTTTCAGGAGTGGAAGGAAAAGCGGGGAAAGATGCCAATCCTGTGTGGGATTTGCCATTAAGTCGGCCCTAGTCGGCAAATTAGCTGGATTTTCAAAGGCTATAAACGACAGGCTCATGACCATCAAGTTGCCCCTGCTGAATGGAAGGAAGCATGCAACCATTGTGAGTGTCTACGCACCAACTATGACCAAAGAAGATGATGTCAAGAACAAGTTCTATGAGGACCTGCACAATGTATTAACATCTGTTCACAAAGGAGACAAACTTATACTCCTTGGGGATTTCAATGCCAGAGTAGGCACGGACACCACCTCTTGGAGTGGCATTATTGGAGGCATGGAGTCGGAATTTCTAACAGCAATGACCTCCGCCTCCTTCAGACATGTGCCGAACATGATCTCCTGATTATGAACACAATTTTCCGTCTCCCCATGAGAAATAGGACATCGTGGATGCACCCTCGCTCGAAACACTGGCACCTCATTGACTATGTCATCGTCAGGAGGAGTGACAGACAAGACGTTCGAGTGAAAAAATCCATGTATGGTGCCGAATGTTGGACAGACCATCGTCTAATTGTCTCGAAAATAAACATTCACATCAGGCCACCACGGCGTCCTCAAGGGGCTAAAATGCAAAAAAAAAACTAAATGTCACCCGCCTAAACAGCAAGAAAATGCAGCAGTCGTCTGAAAATATGCTGGAAGACCGCCTCAAGCCCAATGCTGCAGCTAAACAGGATACAGAAACAGAATGGAGAGCCCTAAAGGACATAATTTACAACACTGCTATGGAAATCCTGGGTCCAGCCCCCCGAAAGCATAAAGACTGGTTTGATGAAAATTCCGAAGACATCAACCAATTGCTGGCCGAGAAACTTCTCCTCAAGGCACATTTGAATGATCCAAAGTCAACATAAAAAAAGATGCTTTCAAGAACATTCAGAGAGTAGTGCAGCAGAAACTTCGGCACATGCGGGACTCCTGGCTGAGCAGCAAAGCTGATGAAATTCAGGGCTTTGCTGACAGACATTATATGAAAAACTTCTACGACTCACTGAAAGTGGTCTATGGTCCTACATCACGAGGCATAGTTCCCCTCCTTAGTGCAGATGGGGGAACATTGGTCACCGATAAGAAAGAAATCATTCAACGCTGGGCAGAGCATTTCAGCAAAATCTTAAGTGCAACTTCCTTCTTCGATGATGAAACCATCAACTGCCTTCCTCAAGTTCCCACCAATGAGACACTTGATGACCTGCCAACCATAGTGGAAGTAAACAAAGCCATCCAGCAACTCTCCAGCGGCAAGGCACCTGGTCCTGACTCCATCCCAGCAGAGATATACAAGGCAGGTGGGCCGGTCCTAACAGAGCAGCTTCACCAAGTCTTTACAAACATATGGGTGAACGAGACCATGCCACAAGATTTCAAGGACGCGTCAATAGTCCACCTTTACAAACGTAAAGGAAACCGCCAATCCTGTGACAACCACCGAGGCATCTCCTTGCTTTCAATTGCAGGGAAGATACTCGCCAGAATTCTTCTCAATCGCCTCACAGCCCATCTCGATCAAGGTCTTCTTCCTGAGAGTCAATGTGGCTTCAGAAAGGAACGTGGAACTGTTGACATGATTTTCGCTGCAAGGCAGCTGCAAGAGAAATGTCAGGAACAGAACTGCGAAATGTTCTCCACTTTCATTGACCTTACCAAGGCTTTTGATACAGTCAGCAGAGAAGGACTGTGGAAGATTATGGCAAAATATGGCTGTCCACGAAAGTTTGTCCAAATAGTGCGGCTATTTCATGACGGCATGCAGGCAAGAGTACAGGAAAATGGTGAACTGTCTGAACCCTTTCCTGTCACCAATGGAGTGAAGCAAGGATGTGTCCTGGCACCAACACTGTTCAGCCTCATGTTTTCAGCCATGTTGATGAATGCCTTCGAGAACGACGACATTGGAATAGACATCAACTACCGTATGGATGGAAAGTTATTCAATCTCAGAAGGCTGAAAGCTAAAACCAAAATTAACAGCGACACCGTCAGAGAGCTCCTGTTTGCTGATGATTGCGCTCTATACGCCAACTCAGAGGCGGACATGCAACATAATGTTTCAGCTTTCTCACATGCCTGTGCCAACTTTGGGCTCAATATCAACTTGGAGAAGACTGTAGTTATGTACCAGCCAGCTCCAGGGAATAATCACACTGTGCCGAATATCAAAGTGAATGATCATAGACAAAGTGTTGTGGACAAATTCACCTATCTTGGCAGCACTGTGTCATAAGCTGCCACAAATGATGACGAAGTGAATACAAGAATCTCCAAGGCCAGTGCGGCCTTTGGCAGACTGTACAAGAATGTATGGGACAGAACTGGAATAAGCCTGCAAACAAAGCTAAAAGTCTACAAAGCAGTTGTATTATCCACACTGCTATATGCTTGTGAAACCTGGACTGTTTATCAGCGACACGCTAGGAAATTAAACCACTTCCACACAGTCTGCCTAAGGAAGCTACTGAAGATTAAATGGCAAGACAAGATTCCAGACACTGAAGTCCTAGAAAGAGCATCCATGCCCAGTATCCACACTATACTGATGAAGAATCAGATTCGTTGGGCTGGTCACTTGACTCGCATGCCAGATCACAGGCTCCCTAAACGAATTTTTTACAGCGAACTGCGTTGTGGTAAACGCTCCCAATGTGGCCAGAGGAAACGCTTTAAAGACACTCTGAAAATGTCACTGAACGCTTTTGGAATTCATCATGACACCTGGAAGGCTGCAGCCAGAGACCTAAAGTCATGGCGTGCATCATTACGCAAAGGTGCAGTCATATGTGAGGCAACAAGGACTGCAAGAGCTGTGAAGAAAAGGCAGGACAGAAAAACCACTGCAGGAAATCCTCCTCCAGAGACGTCAAGCATTCTTTGTCCACATTGTCAAAGAACATTTCGAGCCAAAATAGGCCTTATCAGCCATCTTAGAACCCACGGCTCCATACCTTCATCCCCACTGGATGAAATGAATGGTCATCATCATTCTTGATGGACAAACAACAACAATCAGCAGTGTCGTAGGTCAGCTTAGTGTTCTTGTCTCGACCATATCACGTGACCAAGCCAACCAGGTATTTACTTCTCTGCCGTTTCCCTGAATCTTGCCATATGTCACCAAGTTCTCCCATTTATTTGTATTGTCTACGTTTAATTTCTCAAATTAGTTTACGGTTTTCATTGTTTCCTATAGAACTTGGTCATTGGGTGTTTTGTCTGTCCATGGTATTCTTTGTATTTTCCTCAGAAACGAAATTTCCTCACCCATCATTTGTTTTTCAGCTTGTCTGCTCATTGTCCACGCTTCACATCCATAAAAATGTACAAGCTCTATGTGGCATTTCAACACTCTTTTTCTCGTTGCAAATGGCGTATGTTTATTGGCCAGTATGTTTTCCATCTTGCAAAAGGCGAGAAATAGAATGTGGGTCTATGAACAACAGCATATTGGTTTTTTTTTTTTTAAATTCGCAAATTCGCACAGGACATCGCTGTCAACAGCAGCATTTTTCAGCTGTCTGTTGATCTCTTGGCAAGATTACGCTCAGTAGTTTGCCATTGCTTTCTGAGCGGCCGGCTCAGTATCCCGCAAGTCACGAGCGGGGGTCGAACCACCTCAGCTCTCGCCCCGCTACGAGACTCTGCGTGATAAACGGGATTACAGAGAAAGTGTTGTGACCCCTCAGCCTGAGAGACCGGCCATATTGGTTTAGGCTAATTAAATATGAATATTTGAATGGGGATGTGGTCTTATTAAATACGAACATTAGAATATGGGTTTAGTCTGATTACATTTGAACATTAGAATATGTGTCAGGCGAGCTAGCGAAGTTGGTAGCGAACTGCACTGGTGTCATGTTTATGTTTGTTGTTTGTTTATCAAGAATGATGATGACCTTTCATTTCATCCAGTGGGGTTGAAAGTATAGAGCTGTGAGTTCTAAGATGGCTGATAAGGCCTATTTTAGCCCGAAATGTTCTTTGACTATGTGGGCAAAGAATGCTTGACGTTCCAGGAGGGGCTGCAGTGGTTTTTCTGCCCAGCCTTTTCTTCACAGCTCTTGCAGTCCTTATTGCTTCACAAGTGACTGCACCCTTATGTAATGATGCACGCCACGAATTACGGTCTTTAGCAGCAGTCTCCCAGGTGTCAAGATGAATTCCAAAAGCTAAATATTTGAAGTTGGATGAAGAATGACTTGCGCGATGAACTGGGTTAAAGTGAGGAAGAGTTGCGCAATTCGTCGATCTCATTCTCTCGCCCGAGTCCATCTGAGTCCAGTGGCAAGACAAGTCAAGACAATTGGAGGCGAATACAGGTGCAGTGGATGACCAGGGCGCTCTACGTGCCTTGCCGTGCTCATTACGTTCCACAATGCTTTGCAGGTAAACGCCGTCTTGCCCGTTGAATCATCAGTGATTTCATCCGCGCAGTCTGCTGAATCCTGTTTTCACATGCTGGGTAGGCATACCCTAGTTTACCGCTTGGTTTGACACCAAATCGGCTACCCATGTCTGGTTTAGCCAGCCTCTCACAGTTGTTGCCCGGGGGTTGGCCGCTGTCGCATGCTGACAGCTACTAGGAGCTACAGGCGTGAGCTGAATGTCAGGCTTGGACCAGTGGGGGGATGGATGCTGAAAATTACATGAGTGTCATCCTTACCAAAGGTACTAACAATGCCTGACACCCCGTAAACCCCCCCCCCCCCCCCCCCAACCACTGCACTGGTAATGTCATACTTTCAACCATTAGCTTGTCATATTTATTTGTACTTTGCCCTTGTGTAGCTAATTTTAGTCGTCATGTCAAAGCTGATATATCTATCTCAGGCGACCTCATTCCTGCTTTTTAACGTTTTATTTGAATGTTATATCTATGTTTAGTTTTTCTCAACAATGTGACAGGCCTTGAATTTATTTGTCGATATTTCCTAATTGTCCTTAAATGACTATTACTTGATTGTAAATACAGAGGTCACCAAACAATATGTTGCATTATTTAAAAGAAAACCTTAACCTGTACAGAACATCGCACTAGCCAGGCGGTCCTAATTCCTCACACTCAACACCCCCCTGTCCTACACCTCAAGGTACTATATTCAGCAGATGGCATGACTCCATACCGCCAAATATGCCAGGAAATGAAATTTGTGACTTCCGTGGTTAAATTTACTTACAGAATACATTGTTCTGAATTTCTAGTACTTGATTGTGTGGCACTAGCCGAAGATGACAGAGTTCAATTTGTTCTTGTAGATTTCACACAATCAACAATTCCTTCTCTACTGATGATCTGATGGCATTGGATGGTGTTGTCCAGAGCTACCCAACTCTCTATGATGGATACTCATTACACATTGAGAAAATCAAACAGGTAATAACGTTGTATAAATATATATAGTGTTTACTTCCGAAGTTTCCTTTTGTTGGTGGCCAGCTCATTGTTTGGTCAAGTATGAGAATTCTCCGTTGTGAGATACTTTAAAGTGTAAAATGGCTCATTATTACTGTTCTGAGATAGTTTGCTTTGCTGATGTTCTCAGTGTGTGGGTGTGTGAGAGTGTGTGTGCGTGTATGACGCTAACATTATTCTGACTTAGGGTATGGATGTGTGTGTGTGTGTGTGTGTGTGTGTGTGTGTGTGTGTGTGTGTGTGTGTGTGTGACACTCCTGATGTTCTAAGAATGGGGTGTGTATGTATGCTTGTTTGTTTGTCTGACACTTGTAATGTTCTGAGATGGTGTGTGTATGTTTTTCTCTGACACTTGTAATGTTCTGAATTAGTGAGTGTGTATGCATGTGTGTGTGTGTGTGTGTGTGTGTGTTTGTGTGTGTGACACATGTAATAGTCTGAGATGGTGTGTGTGCGTGTATGTGTGTGTGTGTGGGGGGGGGGGGGGACACTTGTAATGTTCTGAAATGGTATGTGTGTCTATGTGACATTTGCAATGTTCTGAGATGGTGTTTGTGTGTATGTGTGTGTGTGTGTGTGTGTGTGTGTGTGTGTGTGCGTGCCCGTGTGTGTGTGTGTTGCGTGTGTTTGTGTGTTTGTGACTATAATAACGTTCTCAGACTGGGGTCACCAGCACCAACAGGCCATTCAGTGTCCGGCTCATTGCCATTAACGAAGTCAGTGGAGGACCTGCGTGCTCGCTGTATGACGTAATGGGTATATGGTGCTAGACCCAGGTTGTTATAGAACAATTACCACTCAGTGGGTGACGTCATAAGTATCACATCGGCAACCTTGTCTTCCCATGACATTTGCTTGTACACATGTTATCCTGGGACGACCAGTGATCCCAGGCCATCTATTAATATACCCCCCCCCCCCCCCACAAACACACACACACTCACTCGGTACTTGTACAGTTTTGAAAACAAAAGTATTAATAACTGCTTTTAATCTCGAACTGAAAATTAAAACTAAATAAGACTGTAACAAGAAGTATGGGCTTGGTTTCCTTAATGCTAGAGTTTATTATATGGATAATCTCTGACTAAGACAAGGAGGAATATTCTGCCGATCCCGTGGTCTTTGGATCTACGTGTTCACACAATTCCCTCTAAATATTAACATATATATGTATAGTTCTATAGAAGACAAAGAACAACACACTGGTAACTTCAAAAAGAAATCAACATATGCAATAGAAGTCAGATAATAGTTACAGGAGTGGAGCAGCTAAAGATGAGGAACACCACACTACAGAAATCGGATTAGTTTCAATGTGTCCAGCCAAATATTCAGGCTGAATGGAGGGAATATCTCATCATGGGTAATACTCAGTCCAGGTGCGTACGTCTGGAATCAGCTGTTGATTCACCTGACTGGAACGGGCTTCCTCCTCCAGGTTGCATACTAGGACGTAGACACTATGTTTCGTACGAGCAAGATTGTTTATGATAAATTGTCGAAGACCCCACCCCACTGTAGAGTAACTTTTGCTACAAAGAGTCAATGGTCTTAACACTCCAACTTAACTTCTGTGGCCAAAACATGTATTCCTTCTTCAACACCACAGGGCGAATTAAGATTACCAAATTCTGTCTTATCAAGATCTTAAATGTTGTTCATCCAGGCCATCAACGCTTGACAATATACAGAACAGCATATCCTCATGGCCGAGGACTAAGAGAACAAGAGCAGTCTGTTTCCATTATACAATGTCAGAATTTTAACACACACCTTCAAATCATTTCTTCTTGAAGTGATTCTAGTTGGCTAATGAAGCCATGGAAGTTGATGGTGGTATGTAGAATTCTCAACAGGTCGGATTGCTATTGCACATCCACCAACTGGATAATGCAAACGACCTTGCAATATTCGTGAAGATCCTTAGTTGGTGTATCAGCCACCATGGAGTACCACACATTCTTTCTGCCGTCCACCAACAAAAGAGAGACCCTTAAATAGACAACCTGGTGAAAGTGACCTGCTCTACTCACTGTGGCACAAACACTGGACCAGAGCAGGCATACCATCAGAACAGAACGTAATCAATATATATATTCATGACCTGATACTGTTTGGCTTGGCTGGCAGACTTGAGCAGGCAAGAAGAAAACCTAACAGGAGGCTCAGGTGACCTGCACAATCTTGAAAGAACATCGTATCAGCTTGTATAGGCTCAGGGCGTTGAGGCAGATTCTTGACATCCGGAACCCTTTCATACTAGAAACCATTCTTTCCCACTCACTTCACTCATCCTTGTCTTTCGTCCACATAGACTTATTGTTCAGGTCTCATGGCTGTTGGGACTTTGAACGTCCATCCGATGTCTTGGTTGTTCTAGACCACGCATCTGTTCGGTGTTCTGTTGATAGGTGTAACACTCCCACTAGAAGAACCCCCTTCATTTTAATCACAGAATTCCTTCTCTCCACGGTTGATCATCACCAGGTAGAAGAGAGAGTGTCTTTGTCGTTACATGTTTCCTTTCCCCATGTAGAAGGTGATTGGTTATTTAGGAGCCCGTTCATTAACCCCTCCCTTAAGAAGTTAATGTTAATTGAATGGCTCCTCTGATCCCAAGGGAGCTGTGTTAGAATAATAATAAAGTATTTAGGATTCCTTTTATTAGCCTTTCTCTTAAGAAGTTAATGTAGAATGAAAGGTTCCTCTGCTCCTAAGTTAGCTGCATCAAGTTAATCATAAAGTAAGGCACCAGATAATTGTAAAAGTATAGACAGTGCCTTTGCTCCTCCGGTAGTAATATTATTATAATATTCCTAGTCAGGCAATAGATAAGAATCAAGCCAAGAAGGTGCCGATGCTCATTCGCGAGCTAAAGAATTATGATAGGTACCCTACCTCACTTGATAAAAGTGGAGTGAGGAGATAGCTTATGCTCCTTCTGGAACGTCCTCTGTGTATTATCACATTCATTGTTCACCTATAATGTGTATATTCTAATTAAAGCGTATGTCACTAAGGCTGTAGCAAAGAGTTAATAGTATAGTCTCGTCGAGGTCTAAGCTATTAATTGTTAAATCTTTTAAAATAATCAAGCTTATAATCAGCGCAAACGTCCACATCAACCGGTCATGTAACCGCCATTATTTATGGAAGGAATTGACCTTCTCTTGTCAAGTTCAGTGCAAGACCCGGATTTTGTTGTTAGATCTATCAATTTCATTAAACACAAGGTGTGAGCAAATAGAAAGAACAAATACCTTATCTAGCGACCACAAACACTTGGATCCATGAAATCTTTCAACTGTAGAATGTTCTTTAAAGCACATAATACAGGAAACATGGCGATAGTGTGGCTACTCGGTCAAATCGTGAACTGCCTTTCTAGATCGTCATTGCCTAATTAGCAATTCCCGAACTCGGACCCAAGATTATTAGTTATCCACGCTTCTTGCGCTTAGATCGCAAATAGAGTTTGAAATCTCATGTATGAGTGAGTTCTATTAAGACATGTTAATTAGCCATCTCCAATTATATTAAAAGACATTGGTGTTTGTTTAAGATAAACTAGTCTAGTGAAAATTTCCCGACGGGTCTTCTCTACTAAAAATAGTACAGGGTTTCCAGGTCGGGTCATGAAAGAACAGATTCCCCGGTACGATGCCCGGGCCAAGAGGAGAGAACCTATGGTGATTTCGCTACAGAGACAGAAAATCCCGGCACCAGTTATGGGTTAAATCCACATCCTTTAAGAGTATAATAAATTTTAAGCCCATAAACTTTCACAACCATTATCAAATGCACATTTAGCATAACACATAACTTATGTTTAAATTAATTATCATTCATTTATACGTAAACATGTGTAAATGATTTCTCATTCATGTACACCTGTTCCTTTTCTCGGTGTGGAACTGACACTGATGAAGTTGTATGTACTACTATGTGTGACCAACTGTTAAAGCTCGCATACACATCTTTCTCTATCTACCTCTCTTGCCCATTCTTATCCATCATGAAGCTATTTTCTCTATGCCACCTAATTTTTTGAGATGCCCCATAAATTACACATATCTGATGCGTTTGGTTTTCAGCATGAAATAAATTGCGCTGCAGCTAGGTACATCCAACTTCGACAATCATTTCGTCGTATTTGCTCTCCATAGGCTCTGACTGTCCCCAGTCTGCCTATAAGGCAGCAAGTGTTTGTATCTCTTTGTCTGGTTCCTTTCTTTTGACCTGTTCGAAATGAGAGACTCGATCAGAAGCGGCACTATCGTTGTTAGAGCTCTTGGAATCATTGGAACACGGAAGTCCCTCTACCACAACAAGGTGGAGACACAAGAGAGGTAACCCTAATGGATTTGAAGAGTGGTCATATAACACTCGCACCTCTACATAACTCTCAGTCAAATCTATAAGAATCATAAAATATTTCCTAAAATGTTAGCTCCATAGAAAAGCAAATTTGAAAAGAATTATTGTTGGCGGACTTAAGCTACCAGTGTGTGTCCAGTGCCGCTTACTGCAACTAATGAGCGGAAAATCATAACTACTGAGAGTAGCTGCTGGAGTAACAGTGAGAGATAGTATTAGGAATGAGGAAATTGGAACTCGACAAAGTCTGAAACCAGTCACGAACGTCATTACGGAGTAACATATTAAATGGTTTGGTCACCTCACAAGAGTGCCCTGCTAACATCTTCCACAAAGCACAACAATGAATATATATGATAGATTCAGAGCAAGGGGAAGACCACATAAAATATGGAATGATGATAACAAGAACAACCTTAGAGAAATGAATATCAGGTTACAAAGGGCATTAGCATGAGTACATAAAAGATCTTTACAAATTCCACAACACTTCACTGAGGTAAATGGAAGAACAAGAAGAAAAAGAAGAAGTGGAAGAAGAAAAAAAAGAAGAAGAAATATGTCTATTACAGGACATTACAATCAACCCCAACATTTGTGAATGTTTGTGATTTGCTAGTCAACTTTTACTTTCAGTAAATATTGCTTTCTAAACATAAAATATAAAATCCACATAGATGTAAAAATAATGAAAAGCTAATTCATTTTAAAGTAAAATCACTGAATATTGTAAAAATCATGACATATCGAAAACAATAAAATGGAAGTCATTATAAAATGAACGCAAGAATCTGATCTATGAATCACAGCTGACAAGAACATGTGTTTTCTTCTTCAGAATCTGCACATTTACTCAAGTCATTCAGCGCCAGCAGTAATCAGAAGAGCAAATATTTCTGCGGTGAATGGATACATCCACATTATCAACCAGGTAATTTATATATAATTCACCACCCAGCAGGCTCCTTCAGGCATCATAGGTCGACGTGGTGGAAAGGAACAGAGCTTTCGCTGTTATATTTCTGGTGCGCTGATGACCGGATCGACAGTTCAACTTTTACACAGGCGTTAAATTAAACTTAGCCGTTTATTTTTTATTCAGAAAGAAATGGCAAACGGCAAAGGACATGCATCATTAATAGCTGGCACGCTATCGAAGTTGATAGCGAGCTGCACTGGTAATGTCACAAGCCTGCTCGGACCGGTGTTCGAAATCTGGGCTCGTCGGTTGCCAAAGTAAGAGAAAGATTGATCATATATCATTCCTTAATCCCAGGTCTACACAATGTGATGGCGCTATCACATCATAGACCCTAGCAGGAAACTTCTTTATGACAAACTTGATATTTGTTATTTGAACTGACAGATACAGTACATAACATAACATGCTCCTGCAGTCATCTCTGACTATGGGATCATATGACATGTGTGGAGAGTCTCGCACACCTATTAATGTATATATATATATATATATATATATATATATATATATATATATATATATATATATATATATATATATATATATATATATAGTAGGCCTCTTTCAGTCCTGAAGGATCATAGAGTTGTGCCGCTGGGGAGGTACCTAGCTACACCGCTCTGACTATGGCATAATGTGTTATATGTCAGGAAGTGTCACATTATAAAACAGATAACATATTCATACACGACATAACATAACCATTTCCTTCAGGCCTCTCTGATTGTGTCATGATGTGAATATGTGGGGAGAGAATCTCACATTAACAATGAGGTAAATTATATATATATATATATATATATATATATATATATATATATATATATATATATATATATAATATATATTTATATATATATATATATATATATATATATATATACATTGATTATGTGGTTGTTTCGGGATTTGAAATTTAAATATTGAGCACAACCCACTACTGGCAACGCCGATCGCATTCTGGTATGAACCTAAGGCCTATCCACGTCAATATGGAAGCACTATACTCGAGTTTCGCCCTCATTTGAGCTCGTCAGTAGTGCATATCCCTGACCGGATCCGGAAAAGTCCCGGATCACGCGTGTGAAGCGGGTGTGTAACCACGCGGCACACACTGGACACACCAAATTATCACAACAGAACATCACAACGCTACCCATCGTAGGCTATGCTCAAGATTGCCCAATCGCCGCGATCGACGTCCGTCAATCAATGGGACCCGAACGATCAGGACTTCTCACTGGCAAGGAACACCAGGCCTCCTAAATCCAGTGAGCAATAATCAATTGATTATGTGGTTGTTTCGGGATTTAAATTTAAATATTGAGCACAACCCACTACTGGCAACGCCGATCGCATTCAGGTATGAACCTAAGGCCTATCCACGTCAATATGGAAGCACTATACTCGAGTTTCGCCCTCATTTGAGCTCGTCAGTAGTGCATATCCCTGACCGGATCCGGAAAAGTCCCGGATCACGCGTGTGAAGCGGGTGTGTAACCACGCGGCACACACTGGACACACCAAATTATCACAACAGAACATCACAACGCTACCCATCGTTGAGCATAGCCTACGATGGGTAGCGTTGTGATGTTCTGTTGTGATAATTTGGTGTGTCCAGTGTGTGCCGCGTGGTTACACACCCGCTTCACACGCGTGATCCGGGACTTTTCCGGATCCGGTCAGGGATATGCACTACTGACGAGCTCAAATGAGGGCGAAACTCGAGTATAGTGCTTCCATATTGACGTGGATAGGCCTTAGGTTCATACCAGAATGAGATCGGCGCTGCCAGTAGTGGGTTGTGCTCAATATTTAAATTTCAAATCCCGAAACAACCACATAATCAATTGATTATTGCTCACTGGATTTAGGAGGCCTGGTGTTCCTTGCCAGTAAGAAGTCCTGATCGTTCGGGTCCCATCGATTGACGGACGTCGATCGCGGCGATTGGGCAATCTTGAGCATAGCCTACGATGGGTAGCGTTGTGATGTTCTGTTGTGATAATTTGGTGTGTCCAGTGTGTGCCGCGTGGTTACACACCCGCTTCACACGCGTGATCCGGGACTGTTTCCGGATCCGGTCAGGGATATGCACTACTGACGAGCTCAAATGAGGGCGAAACTCGAGTATAGTGCTTCCATATTGACGTGGATAGGCCTTAGGTTCATACCAGAATGCGATCGGCGTTGCCAGTAGTGGGTTGTGCTCAATATTTAAATTTCAAATCCCGAAACAACCACATAATCAATTGATTATTGCTCACTGGATTTAGGAGGCCTGGTGTTCCTTGCCAGTGAGAAGTCCTGATCGTTCGGGTCCCATCGATTGACGGACGTCGGTCGCGGCGATTGGGCAATCTTGAGCATAGCCTACGATGGGTAGCGTTGTGAGTTCTGTTGTGATAATTTGGTGTGTCCAGTGTGTGCCGCGTGGTTACACACCCGCTTCACACGCGTGATCCGGGACTGTTTCCGGATCCGGTCAGGGATATGCACTACTGACGAGCTCAAATGAGGGCGAAACTCGAGTATAGTGCTTCCATATTGACGTGGATAGGCCTTAGGTTCATACCAGAATGCGATCGGCGTTGCCAGTAGTGGGTTGTGCTCAATATTTAAATTTCAAATCCCGAAACAACCACATAATCAATTGATTATTGCTCACTGGATTTAGGAGGCCTGGTGTTCCTTGCCAGTGAGAAGTCCTGATCGTTCGGGTCCCATCGATTGACGGACGTCGGTCGCGGCGATTGGGCAATCTTGAGCATAGCCTACGATGGGTAGCGTTGTGATGTTCTGTTGTGATAATTTGGTGTGTCCAGTGTGTGCCGCGTGGTTACACACCCGCTTCACACGCGTGATCCGGGACTGTTTCCGGATCCGGTCAGGGATATGCACTACTGACGAGCTCAAATGAGGGCGAAACTCGAGTATAGTGCTTCCATATTGACGTGGATAGGCCTTAGGTTCATACCAGAATGCGATCGGCGTTGCCAGTAGTGGGTTGTGCTCAATATTTAAATTTCAAATCCCGAAACAACCACATAATCAATTGATTATTGCTCACTGGATTTAGGAGGCCTGGTGTTCCTTGCCAGTGAGAAGTCCTGATCGTTCGGGTCCCATCGATTGACGGACGTCGGTCGCGGCGATTGGGCAATCTTGAGCATAGCCTACGATGGGTAGCGTTGTGATGTTCTGTTGTGATAATTTGGTGTGTCCAGTGTGTGCCGCGTGGTTACACACCCGCTTCACACGCGTGATCCGGGACTGTTTCCGGATCCGGTCAGGGATATGCACTACTGACGAGCTCAAATGAGGGCGAAACTCGAGTATAGTGCTTCCATATTGACGTGGATAGGCCTTAGGTTCATACCAGAATGCGATCGGCGTTGCCAGTAGTGGGTTGTGCTCAATATTTAAATTTCAAATCCCGAAACAACCACATAATCAATTGATTATTGCTCACTGGATTTAGGAGGCCTGGTGTTCCTTGCCAGTGAGAAGTCCTGATCGTTCGGGTCCCATCGATTGACGGACGTCGGTCGCGGCGATTGGGCAATCTTGAGCATAGCCTACGATGGGTAGCGTTGTGATGTTCTGTTGTGATAATTTGGTGTGTCCAGTGTGTGCCGCGTGGTTACACACCCGCTTCACACGCGTGATCCGGGACTGTTTCCGGATCCGGTCAGGGATATGCACTACTGACGAGCTCAAATGAGGGCGAAACTCGAGTATAGTGCTTCCATATTGACGTGGATAGGCCTTAGGTTCATACCAGAATGCGATCGGCGTTGCCAGTAGTGGGTTGTGCTCAATATTTAAATTTCAAATCCCGAAACAACCACATAATCAATTGATTATTGCTCACTGGATTTAGGAGGCCTGGTGTTCCTTGCCAGTGAGAAGTCCTGATCGTTCGGGTCCCATCGATTGACGGACGTCGGTCGCGGCGATTGGGCAATCTTGAGCATAGCCTACGATGGGTAGCGTTGTGATGTTCTGTTGTGATAATTTGGTGTGTCCAGTGTGTGCCGCGTGGTTACACACCCGCTTCACACGCGTGATCCGGGACTGTTTCCGGATCCGGTCAGGGATATGCACTACTGACGAGCTCAAATGAGGGCGAAACTCGAGTATAGTGCTTCCATATTGACGTGGATAGGCCTTAGGTTCATACCAGAATGCGATCGGCGTTGCCAGTAGTGGGTTGTGCTCAATATTTAAATATATATATATATATATATATATATATATATATATATATATATATATATATATATATATATATATATATATATATATATATATATATATTATATACTGACCCGTGGCAGCCTAAAGTCCACTGCATCTGTGTCCGTCTTCCAGTCGTCTTGCCATGCTCGCCACTGGAGCCAGACGGACACAGACGAGGGAGCGGGGGCGAGGGTGTTGCGCGACCACTTCCTCGCTATACAAAACCAAAGCGCAAGTCATTCGTTCCTCATCAAATCATGATGTAGTGTAATGAATGGTCATCGTCAATGAATGGTCAACGTCATTCATGATGGACGAACATCGGTTATTCTACAAACTCACATCTCCTCACTTCCCCATAATTCCTCACATGTCTGCTTATTGTCCATGACATGTTGCGTACATCAGAATTGGCTTAATGTAGCTCTTAAGAATTATTTTCCTGAAATGGATTGACAATGATAGGTTGCAGAGAACACACACACGCTCGCGCGCGCACGAACGCACACACACACACACACACACACACACACACCCACCCACCCACACCCCTCGCATGCCAAAGTCAGTGTGTGTGAGTGTTTACATAACAGATTAACATTGACTACTCATTGTTCCCGTTGGTTCTTAATGTTCTGGAAGACCGTGAGAAATATTAAGACTGATGCACTGGTATTTAGAGCATATACACAATGAAAAGCCGGACTCCTTGACGAAGGGCTTGCGAACGCGGTTCGTAATCCCGTATACCCGCGTTCGAAACACAGCTGGGCGCGATTTGGCACAGACCGCATTGCGTTAGTTTTGCGTTGGTATCGGTGCCGGTCGTTCAGAAAACAATAGCAAACTACTAAACGTCAACATGCCAAGAGATCACTGTAGCAGAAATGCTGGTGTTGACTGTGATGTCCCGGAAAAATGGATATGAAAAAGAACAACAACAACAATAAGGGCTTGCACCTATCAGAGAGCTGTTGGTGTATGGACTGCTTGCACCTATCAGAGAGATGTTGGTGTATGGACTGCTTGCACCTATCAGAGAGATGTTGGTGTATGGACTGCTTGCACCTATCAGAGAGATGTTGGTGTATGGACTGCTTGCACCTATCAGAGAGATGTTGGTGTATGGACTGCTTGCACCTATCAGAGAGATGTTGGTGTATGGACTGCTTGCACCTATCAGAGAGATGTTGGTGTATGGACTGCTTGCACCTATCAGAGAGATGTTGGTGTATGGACTGCTTGCACCTATCAGAGAGATGTTGGTGTATGGACTGCTTGCACCTATCAGAGAGATGTTGGTGTATGGACTGCTTGCACCTATCAGAGAGATGTTGGTGTATGGACTGCTTGCACCTATCAGAGAGATGTTGGTGTATGGACTGCTTGCACCTATCAGAGAGATGTTGGTGTATGGACTGCTTGCACCTATCAGAGAGCTGTTGGTGTATGGACTGTTTGCACCTATCAGATAAATGTTGGTGTATGGACTGTTTGCACCTATCAGAGAAATGTTGGTGTATGGACTGTTTGCACCTATCAGAGAAATGTTGGTGTATGGACTGTTTGCACCTATCAGAGAGATGTTGGTGTATGGACTGCTTGCACCTATCAGAGAAATGTTGGTGTATGGACTGTTTGCACCTATCAGAGAGATGTTGATGTATGGACTGCTTGCACCTATCAGAGAGATGTTGGTGTAGGGACTGTTCCAAAGTTTCATCCAAACAAAGACTGTGTTGTAAAGCTCTTCTTATCTTTTCCAAGCTATACACCAGCAGGCTGTTGTAGATCGGCACTGGAACTTCATCTCATACTAGTATGTATCTAGGTCATGGATGGAGGTGGAAAAGTAAGGGGTGGGGGGAGTCACTGCGGCGTTCCGCTTGGTGATGGATAATTAGCACTCACATGTCGTGATTGCAACGGGCTCACAGAGCATGCAAAGCAGAGTGAAGACAGGCATGCTCCGTGCAAAGTGAAAGGCTTCAATTACAAAGGAAACAACATCTATGATAGATAGCAGCCATTGATTCTTTTCCCTAGGTCATGCTGGTGTCTTCGGAAATAACCACGAGGACAAATTGGGTGGATCTGCAGTTCTGGGTGGGGTATTGGTGCACGATAAGACAGATATGCTTAGTTGGGATCGTTTGCATAGTGAGGAAGAAAATACACTACTATGTCATGGAAAGAATGCTGCGGCGCTGCGGCAGGGAGTGAGCAGAGAATCTGGCCGATACTCTAGTTCTCCGAGGAAAAGTCAGACTGACACATAATCAGATTCCAAGTAGTACCATTGGCACTGGGACTCTTTGCTGATTGTTCGAGATGAGGACGGAGCACATGTGGGAACGTCCGGAGTGCAGTGATGTGGGTTTTTGACTCAACTCAACCCAGGTCACGGTTCAACACAACACATACGGACTGCCTGGGATTAGGCCTAGACAGACAAGTTTTCTCCACTTCTGCATGGCACCAGTGGCTGGCCAACTGAAAATCCGTCTGTGTTGTCCTCTACGGGATGCGTGTCGTCCAGCTACTTTGCGTGTCCTGCCTGTGATTTCATGGCATTCCCCAACCGAAGCCAGCAATAACGGCAAATGGTCTTTACAGGAATAACCAGGCTTGGCCATGGGAATCCTATGGGGAAAAAAATGGGGATTTTCTGAATAGTGTTAGGGATGGGATGGGATAGGATGGGACAGGCATAAATTAACACTGGATGGGAATCCCATGGGAAAGTTCCATGGTACGGGATGGCATGGAACATGCATACATTACCACGCAATGTAAATTATGTCCCATGGACAACCCTGGGAATAAACCACTCTAATTTCCTAGTTGTTAATGGCGCATGTTGAAGTCAATAACCATCTAAACTACATCAATGCCAGACATGCATCCTTGTGCAGACATTGTTCTCATTATTATGAAACCATCGTCCATCTTCTGTTCAATTGCCTACCTCTCTCAAACAGTCAGTGGAGAAGCTACTGCAACCATCTCAGAAAGTTACTATTTTACTCTATGGTCATTAAACAACCACAGAAGACGTCCACCTTCCTAAGATTGGTATTTGATAACTCAGCAGCAGTGATATGTCAAAAATAGTTGTGGTATGCCAGGAGTAGACAACACAGTAGATGTGGTATGCCAGGAGTAAACAACTCAATGGTCCGCTGGTATGTCAGGAAAAGACAATTCAGTCGTAGCGATCTGCTAAGAGTAAACATCTCAGCAATATTGTGATCATTAACAGAGGGTTTATAGGCAACAGGGTGGACTTAATTACACCGGGTTATATCCCATATGTCTCAGTCTATTTCTGCAGAATGACCTGATGATAACGTCATACAGAGCACGAGCTCTGAGACCCCAGCGAGACATTGAGATCAGCACTTCATGAAGAATACGGTGTTTCGGACTCCTAATGTAATATATTAGTCGTAATATAATAGTCACCCTGGCCAAGGAGTTTACGACATTGTTCGTAATCCCGTATAACCACGTGGGGAAAACAGCAGCTGCAAGAATCGGCAGCTGTTCGCGCCGCGCTGGTAACTTACGGGGGTATGTGAGCCGGTCGTTCAGAAAACAATGGCAAACTACTGAGCGTAAAGCTTGCCAAGTACATCATCAGCAGCTGAAAAATGCTGGTGTTGACTGTAACGTCCTGTAAGGAATATGCAACATTAAAAAAATGGTAGAGTGGTGAGCGTGCTCACATACCAACACCACGACCCTTAGTGTGTTCCAGTTGTGACCAAATTTGTTTTTGCTCTGATCAGAATAACACTGGGTCCACGCGGACTCGTACAATCGGTAGTAGTGATTGTTTTTATTTGAATAAACAATGTGTGGAAGGGAACTGCTTCCCCTTGCTCACAATATCGTCACCTAGCTTACTATTACACGCCGGTGTAACAACACCTGTTCTGGCATTACCGTAAAACTTATTCTCCTTCACGTGACCTTATCTGTAGAAGTGTTGTTATGTTAGCAATATTATTTACTTACGACAAATTTATTATGAAATATTGAATGATTCTACAGGTATTGGTTCCATTCATACCAGACAGTCAGGAGCCATCTTTTAAATCTCTATTGTCGTCGAACCCTAAGTATAAGCTCTTCTATGAAGCACTGCAGGTCAGTTTATTTGGCATCATTACATATAATCTACATTTCAAACCTGGCCATCACCACAGCATACATCTACATTTCAGTGCTGTGTTTCATCATAATATAGAAGCGTATGATTTACATTTCAGTTCTGTGTATCATCATAACATATAATCTTCTAATCTACATTTCAGTACTGTGTATCATCATAACATATAATCTTCTAATCTACATTTCAGTTCTATTCAGGGGATGTGTGGCTGAGTGTTTGCGGTGTCCGCACCAAACTCAGAAGTTACTAGTACAAACCCCACCATAGGGCTGGCCACTTTTACATTGGCTTAGAATGACATCCCATACCCCCATGATCTCTTGGGAAGTGAGATTAGATACCTAGACTGTTAGAAAGGGCACAAAACATTCGAGCACGTTAAAAACTCCCACAGTGGTTGGAAATTGCAAAGAGTGGGTGACAAGGACTGAGCTCTTGCTATATTGTCAGAAAAGAAAGTATACCACGGGTGGGTAGATCCGGTTACCTTGGGCGAGGTCTGTCTAGAGGGCGTACACCTGAGACAAATGTATATTACAGTCCGGCACAATGATCTCTGGGGTAACATAACATCAGGTGTGCCTCATGTACCTCAAAAGAGGAACGCAAATGGCGAATGTTAGTTCATCGCATATTTTCTATTGCACTCTATACATGTGAGCAGATGCTTCGGTCTCCTCTGTAAAAAAAAAACCTACAAAGATTAATTAAAATTATATAAGAGTCGGTAAGTGATGACTTTAGCACGAAGAATGCGTACAGTCTTTTGTATGGCCAAGAATGCCTTTCTGTGTTCCTTACTGACTAACTTGCAGCCATGCAGCTCCTCGGAACATGGGCACACCTTGAGCTGTTTCCACTGGACAAACTTTGAGCAATATAAATACTTCTCCATTGTTAGGACTGAATTTTGCAATCCCTTTGGTTGTTCTCCATTTTTCTGATTCACACAGCAGTACTGATTTATCGAAACAATTGGATATTCTAAGTTGTGTGTTCAGTTTACTGTATGTTGACTTCCATAAATGTCATAGTGCTAACATAGCTCCCCTAGCCTTCTGTATTCTCATTCCGATATCTTTATCTGTTCCACCCTCTATGTTTACATTGCTGGCGAAGTAAGTGTATGATTCTGTCTCTTGAAGTCAGGTTTCCCCTAGCGACCAGGTTATCATTTGTACGATTCATTCACTCGAGTATTATTTCATGATTGTTTTTGTTTTCAAACAGGAAACCAACGTTCTGGAGACATTGTCTTCTCTTAAAGAATACACTCTATTTGTGTTTTCAAATGATGTGGTACCACACATAAAGAGGAAACTTGTGAGTACTGTCTCATTCTCAAAAACTATACAGTAGAAAAGAAACTACTTTAAACTACATTAAAACTTCGATTAGCCGTCACTCGTGTAACCGTCATTTTCTATTATCCATCATCAAGTAAAAACCAGTAGCTATTGTTTTACATACTATTTCAGTCGTGATAGAGTAGCCTGTGTGTTAGAATAAATATTTTGTTTCATAGTGCCCTGAATAATTTTTTTTCCGCATGACGTTACGATAGTGCTACTGTTCTGTATTTTTAAGCAGTGTTTCGATTTTGCCACTTTTATCATATGTACACTTAAAAATGTAAGGCCCTAAATTCTTTGAATTTACTGTTCTATAAAATTGTTTTTGTTTTTAAATTGCTAAAAAGCAGAAACGTGTAGTACCAGGTTTTAATCAGGAACTTGAAATTATCAAACGTTTGAAGAAAGGTGAAACTGTCTCTAGTAAATATTGCTCGAGCTTCAAAGACACAGAAGGAGATGACAGATTATTTTAAAGTAACGTAGGATTATAGTATTACAATACATTTCTGTTACAATACTAGTCTTATATTTAAGTGTATATTGATCATTTATTAAAATTAAATGCAATATGTATATTTTACTCACTGTTAACGGATTCTATTTTCATTTTCGTCCAAAATTCGGAGTGGCATTACGTTACTGGCATATGTATTAAGAGATTTATGTTATCCGTCTTTTCGGTTATCCGCCACAACCCTTGGTCCTGCTGGTGACGGTTAATCGAAGTTGAACGTGGGTCAAGGGGTCATAGGCCAATCACGCCACCCCAAGGATAGCCACAGCAACATCAGAGGGGAACGATTGGGAGGGGGGGGGGGGTGAGGCATTCAGGTGAGCGAAAATTATAATCTACACATAACAATGGCCTGAAAACATGGAAGGTAGGGAAATGCGAACGATTAAAAACAACGTGGGACAGTTTTAGATTATTCTACAGGTTTAGAAAAAAAAAAGAAGTTGCAAAGCCTTTACAGGACGTCGCAGTCGACCAGAGCATGTTTTTGCTTTTTTGTAATTTATTGGCAAGCTCTACGACCGGCACTCATACCATTGTACACAAAGCAAACGCAAGATGGTCTGTTGCCAAATCTTTCACAGCTGTGTTTCGAACGCGGTGGTGGGATTAGAACTGCGCCGGCAACTTCTTCGCCACAGGTAAACCAATTAAATGCAGGACGTCGGTGGGACCGAACCGTGGACGCCTGACACACAACTAGACAACTATCACAGTTGAGAGCAGTTTTAAAAAAAAATGTGGGTTGTGAGGGGGTGGGGGGATGTGTTAGGGGTGTGTTTGTGTGAGAAGAGAGAGCATAACGGACATCGGTGATCATTGAATATACACACGAGCTGCGAGCGATGGTCACGAGGTGTGATACACGTGGTTTCATACACGTGGTTTAATACACAATGTTTGCCCACACATTATATTTATGTATGCAGTAATACACAGACACACACTTATTATATATAATTTCCTAGCCTTAATCCACCCCTCCCATATTTTATTTCTAATGCTTGATATGCTAATTTATTAACAAGATAATTCAACTGTTTCATATGCTATTCTGTCCACAGACTGCAGACTTCTTGAAGTACCATATACTCCCTCAGCGTGTTTCCACTAATGCCATGCTAGATAAGACGGAGAAAGACACAATCTTGGGATCAAGATACAGGCTGTCAATTAAGAGACCTCGTAGTAAGGTTGGTTATTTTCTTTGCTATTTTAGTTTATCATGTTCAGTGTAGTCACAAATACAATTGTTCGTGCATTGTAATGCAATTGCAATCTTCATCATCCTCATCTTCTTCTTTTTCTTCTTCCTCTTCCTCTGCTCCTTTTACGTTAGAACCTTATCTTGCTACACTATTAGAGGGTTGCTCGGTGCTTGGAGAGAACTTTCAACTGTATCATCATCTTCGTGAATCAACATCGATGAAATGCAAGCTTTTGGGTGGAAGATCTTAATGGCTAGAAACAGAGATCACCAGATACACTAGTTGGTTAATACTCAACTTAATATGGAAGTGGTAATTAGTCAATGTCCTTTGATGAGGTAGTTAACTGCGGACTACTAATGGCGTAATGATGATGTCAGGTATTAGATATGACTGAGCTACCGCATGACAAGTAGACGCTGCTACCTGCTTCTGTTAGCGCCGAATTTTGGGCGGCGTTTACCAAACCGGACACCCCCCCCCCCCATTGTGCCAACGGATTTCGGGCGGAGGAGTGCAATTCGGAGGGTACATGCCTTATCCTAGTGCGAGGAAATGCAACATAAAGGCTAAATGTCATGACAGGGCAGACCAGGCCCTAAGCCTAGGTTGGCAACTGGCCTAGGATCGAAGCTCCGACAGGCGGACAGCTAGAGCATTGCTTTGCTGATCCGGCAGCTTTTTTAGCTTGTCTTATTCCAGGTGTATTGGTGTTACCTTTCCTCTGGAGTAAACTAGGCAATCCGAGAGATGGATCGTGCTGCATGGGCAACACATGGTCTCTAAATTCAGCCCAGGCTTTGTGTTATGGAGAGGTATAACTCCATTTTACAAACTATGGTCTGTCAAGACGGCAAGGTGCCAGTCAGTCAATGGGGTAGACAATTGGTGCCTATTGATGGGGTAGTTAATTGCTGTCTATTGATGGGGTAGTTAATTGCTGTTTATTGATGGGGTAGTTAATTGCTGTCTATTGATATGGAGGTAAGTTTTTGTCTTATGTGGGGTAATTAGTCAATGTCTACTGATGGAATAGTTAGTCACCGTCCACTGATGGCATAATTAGTCGCTGTCCACTGATCGAACACTTAGTCACTGTTCACTAAGGGGGAGGGGGGGGGGGTGAGTCACTTGTCCGTTTAGGGATTATTAGCAGCTGTCCACTGGTTAATCACTGTCCACACACAATGACCACACACATGCATTTGACGATGTGAAACATGAAGCGGTTATCAAAGAATAGTACTAACAAAATTAAACATTGATGGCAAAGATCTGTGAAAAATGAAGAACTTATATTGGCAGCAGACAGCAGCTGTCATAATAAACAAACGTTTAGGAACATTTCAGCGCATAAAGAAGGGTGTCGGACAAGATTGTTTACTGTTTCCTGATTTGTTTTCATTGTACAGTGAACAAATAATGAGATCAACATAACATATGCCAGGGGTCGCGGTTGATGGCCATAATATGAATAACTTAATGTCGCTGATGACAGTATAATGACAGCAATAAATCAGAAGACAGCGAGAGAAGAATCTTGAGTCTTGTCTCATGGCAGGAAGGGTGTCGGTGCACGAAACGATACATGCAGTTGGATATCATAAGATTTGGAAAAGCATGATCGCCAATGCCACTCAACAAGCCACTTGATAATGATGATGATTAATGAATGAAACAGCTACATTACAGCTTATATAATGAAACAAAAAATACTAACATTACAGCTGTCATCATGTGAAAACTAGCATTACAGCTTGTATAATGAAGAAACTAACATTACAGCTTGTGTAATGAGAAAACATTACGGCTTGTACAATGAGAAACCGAACATTATGGCATGTATCATGAGGAAACTAACATTACAGCTTATATAATGAGGAAATTACCATTATAACTTACATAATGAGAAAACTACTGCTAAAGCTTTTATAGTGAGAAAACTAACATTTTAACTTGAATAACGAGAAAACTAACAATAAGGTTGTATAATGCGAAAACTAACATACAGCTTGTATAATTAGAAAACTAACATGCGGCTTGTGTAATCGAGAAAAACCAACATTATATACACTCATTACCGAAAAAAACGATCCTTGCATCATCTGTGTCACTGCCAGTGTTGCCATGAAGTCTGCAGAATGGCTAAGGATGAAACCCGGCCTGTCCTAGAGCTGTCTCAATGATTTGTATTTCAGCTACAATAGATATCAAACCGTTACCCTCATATATCACAGGTGACATACATATATATATATATATATATATATATATATATATATATATATATATATATGTGTGTGTGTGTGTGTGTGTGTCTGTGTGTGTGTGTGTGTATATGTGTGTGTGTATGTGTGTCCGCACATATTACAACAAAACTCTCAAAAGTTCACATGTGATATTGATGTTCTCAATTATGAAGGCCACCTCATGATCATCAAATTATCATCCTACCCAGATATATATCAATGGTGTGGAAATCACCCACCCAGACATGTGGACAGATGCAGGCGTTGTTCATGAAGTCCACGGGTTCCTGCGTCCAGTATACAATCGATGTGATTTGAATATTAGTGAGACATCTTTGGTAAGTTCGAAAGCAAGTTTCACAAGTACTGTAATACTGAATGTTATTGAGTTACACGCGTTCATTGCTGTTGCTATTGATAATTTTATTTTATTTTTTTTTTCGCAAAGAAACAGTTTGCATACGGATGTATCCGAAACTACGCCAGTCTGCTTCCAAACAATATCAGAACAGAACAATGCACTGGTGAGGATATACTACACCACTGCAGCTCTACATAATCACATGAGCTGTAAATATCTATGTTAAGTAACATACACCTGCATGGTGGGATGTCCCCACCAGCCCACACTTCTCCGCGCCCACCGACATACACATCCTAACCCACACACCCATCCGCCACCCACACATCCTCTACCCACCCACCCACATCCCCCAACCAACACCTCCCCCGTCCACACATTCTCCACCTACACACACATCCCACACAAAACGAATGAGGTTGCAAACGTGTACAGTCGGGAAAAGATCGTGATATGATTATTAGAAACACTTGGTATCAACAGCACCCAAGGAGATAATGAACATGGAGGAGTCCTGACTATAACATCAGGAATCAGACTGATTACATTCTCGTCAACAAAAGATTTCGAAATGCTTTACATAAAGAAAAATCATTACCAAGCGCAGACTGCCACAGCGACCATAGACTAATCATAAGCAATATACATATATATTTTAAAGAAATTCTAATATACACAAATAAATACTAAATTTGATTTACGTGCACTGAAGAGTGGGGAGATACAAGATAAATACAACGTAGAGGCGCAGACAAAATCTGATGCATTGTCCGATCTGGAAATATTGTTTCAAGATATCAGAGACCAATGGAAAATATTAAAGAAATCAGTCAGCCAAGCTGCAGAAACAACTATCCCAAAAATGAAGACAATGGAACGTAAGAAATGATTGACGGAAGACAACTTAAAACTCATGGAAATAAGAAGAAATAACAAAATAACCATGACACATATGCTTGTATGATGAGATTCACGGGGAAATGAGAAAATTGTGCAACGGGGCAAACGAAGCATGGCTTGGGAAAAATTGCATGGTCATTGAAAACTAACACAACACCCGGAATACCAATTTAATGTAAAAGAGAACTAATTACATCACTAACAAAAGAACATACACATTAACAGGTTGCCTTAAACCCTAAGATGGAAAAATCAGAATAGGAAAATATCAGATTGTAGATGCGTTGTCGGATTATGTGAAAGACCTTTGATGACACAATATAAGAACATTATGGCATTCGGAATAATAATAAAGGACCATCAATTTTGAAGATGCTCTTAATCATTCTAAAACTAGCAAGACTGGGTCCAGTCAACATCACAGCAGACATGAGCATTGCCCGAGAAGATTAAGGAAGAGATCAAGTCACCAGACTGCTGATCATAAAATGTGATACTGGATATATACATCCTGAATTATGTAATTTTGTATGTATTGCAATCCCAAGAAATCGGAAGCCATGAAATGTGATCAACATCGAACAGTTAATATAATGAGCCACACCACGAAGATTGTGCTAAGAAATAGGAGTACAAAGTGGGTTCGTTGAAGGCAAGAGTATACTAAATGTTTTGTATATGCTGAGAACATTAACCATATGTTCTATAGAAGGTAATACATTTTATTGACTACACAAAGGCTTTCAATAAAGTAAGATATGTCAACATGATGAGAAAGCTTGTATATCTATAAACTGATGGGTAAGATCTTAAACTTGTAAACAACATATAGTGGAAATAACAAGCTGCCATAAAAAAAAAAAATTATTATGAAGTAGGTCATTATGAACCGAATCAGACAGGTGTGAGATAGGGATGTGTGATGTCTCCAGATCTGTTTTCCCTATTCAGTGAAAATTTCTTTAGAAATTTGAAGAACTGAGAGGAACCACGATTGGGGGACGTAATATCAATAACATTAGGTTTGCGGATGATACGGTATTGATTGCAGACAATGAGCAGGATCTGCAACATTTAGTAAACGATGTTGTTGCATACAATGAACAACTAGGGTTAGAATTAAATTGTAAAATAAAAAGACAGATTATGGTCGTCATTAGGAAGGAAGAAATACCACAATGCCATATACAGGTAAATTGAAATATTCTTAAACAAGTGAATCGGAATCGGTACAATTATCTCGGAACAGTCGTAACATCTGGTGGGGGAAAAAGGGGGGGGGGGGGTGCCTTGAAGAGAATAGAACAAGAATCGCTACTGTGTTGCCTTTTGAAAGATGGGAAGCATACTGACCAATAAAACTATGCCAATCACAGAGAGAAAAAGAATGTTGAAGTTCTACATATAATCTGTACTTTTATATGAATGTGAAACGTGGACAATGGGCAGAAAAGCTTAAAAACATGTAATGGCTGTGGAAATGTGGTTTAAGAGGGAAATGCAAAAACAAAAAATAAAAATTCCATGGACAGGCAGAACAACCTATGACCAAGTCCTAACGTGACAGGAGTGATGTATTTCAGCGAGTAAAAGGGAAATTCATGTTTTCTATTAACAGCATCCTATGTTTCTCTTTATCAGGGGCCGTGTGGAGACTGTACAGCTCACAATCTGACATGTCCTGACGGATTTACATCCCTTGGTGCGGCCCATATCATAGAATACAGATGCAGCTTTCTAATGTCCCCAGATGAACATGAAGAAACAGTTGGCTGTCAACAGATCTGTGCTAGAAATACAAGTGTAAGCGTTATTGTGTAGAAAACTAGTTCTGTACAATCTGATATTGTAAATTTTAGATAGTGTAACATTTATGGCATTGCATTGTTCTGCCTTACTCTCTCACCATAGCATACTTACCTGAATTCATAATGATTTATTCAGTGATTCAAATATTCTCATTATTTCTTAAGCTGTGTAGTTCAGCTTTTATATCGATGCCTATATACATAAAATTAACGTTAATACACGATTGCAGACAGGCTCAAGGTACGTCAGGCTGCATCATATATCCCAGTGGCTGCAGACACGGAACACCCCCTGTATATAGCCCTGTACACATGTATGGGCCACAGGCTGATCAGAGGGAAATAATTGAAGGCTCGGGCAGAGGACACTATCTGAGAAGTGTGCATGCTTGAAAACATTGGGAGAGAAGAAGAGTAACTCAGAATGCCAGCGGAAACGTCAGACCTGCGCGGGTCATAATAATATCGGACTGGGAATGCAGGGATTGACCGGCAGGCTGGATGGAATGGGTTGTGCAAACCCTTGATCCACGAAAATTAGCGACCAGACGATGTAATCATGTACACGGCTGGCTCTGTGCTAAGAGGTGAACGATGTGCTTGGAGGATTCGTGGCGAGGGTTGGTGGTTGGTGTTTGGTGCAGGAGAGCCTGGCATAAGATACCATATCTAGTCTGAGAATGGAAGTGGAGGCAGTCATGGCGGCGTTCTACTGGGTGGATGACAAACATTACACGCATGTCGTGATTGTGACGAATTATGAGAAATGTGAAGACAAACATGCTACGGGTAGAATGAGAGGTTTCAATTAAAACAATATAGAGCATCTGTTGGATTTCCCCCCTTGGACACGCTGGTGTGGTTGGAAACAAAGAGGCAGACATATTGGATGGGTCTGCACCACGTGGTGCTGTATTGGTGCATGATGAGACAGACATGGTCGGGGTCCTTTGGATTCGTGTGTATAGTGCAGAAGAACTGATAGATTATCACTGCTTGAGGAGAATGGTGCTGCAGGCAGTGACCAGAGGATCTGGCTGGCACTCAAAACTCCGAGGAAAGGCCAGACTGACATTTAATCAGAATGTTCTAGTAACATTAGTACTGGGACTCTTCGCTGGCTGTTTCAGATGAGGAAAAAGCACTTATGGGAATGCCAGGAGAGCTGTGATGTCGGTTTCTGGCGCAACCCAACTCAACTCAACGCAATTCAACTCAACTCAGCTCAACTCATCGCAATTCAACCCAACTTCATGTACTCAGGATAACTCTCCTTTTAAACTGCTGAATCTGTTGTACATCACGTGTGTTCTATCATACATAATCTTCTGTTCTTCCATTTAACATCATGTTTGTTCTTTCCATACAACGATCACATTTGTTCTTTCATGCAACAAATTGTTTGTTATTTAATACAACAGCACGAAGTACACACTAGTAAGATAGTGATCATTCACAATTGTGATGGTAACAGGATAGTCAGGAATGTTCACGCTGTTAACTCTGTCACTTTTGAGATGCCAGAGAGACCCCAAAAAGGGACATGAAACACATGCGCCAGACGTGCAAGGATGCCAGATAGACCCCAGCCAGGGACATGAAACACATGCGCCAGACGTGCAAGGATGCCAGATAGACCCCAGCCAGGGACATGAAACACATGCGCCAGACGTGCAAGGATGCCAGATAGACCCCAACCAGGGACATGAAACACATGCGCCAGACGTGCGAGGACTCGTGATTCTCTACACCCGTGGGAAGTTGTTGTTGGTGGTGGCAATGCTACTGAGTTGTCTACACTTGACAGTCCACGACAACAAAAGAACAACACATAACATTAATAACGAACAATTCATTTTAACTTTTAGTGCATCATGTGCCACATGAAGTTGCTCAAACATTGCCGCAAATTTACCAACTCCATTTAGTCTGGCTCAAGTTGCTGAGGCTGCAAGTCTAGATTCACTAAAATATATGGTGCATGCTCTATTTCCGTATTTCTAAAATTCACTTATAGTCATCTGTGTGTTCACATGTGGTGGTATGGTCAATTGTAAGTCCATCTAAAACAATGAGCTTCTTGTGACAATGACCAATCATCTTCTGGAATGTACTCCTGAATATGAGATTGTGAACACCTGTTTATTTAGTGCATACCATAAGAGTTGCTACACTCTGCTACATTTAGTGACAAATCTAGAGATTTAGTGCATACTGCGAGATTAAGTAAACCTGAGAGATTCAGTACAACCTGAGAGATTCAGTACAACCTGAGAGATTCAGTAAACCTGAGAGATTCAGTACAACCTGAGAGATTCAATACAACCTGAGAGATTCAGTAAACCTGAGAGATTCAGTACAACCTGAGAGATTCAATACAACCTGAGAGATTCAGTACAACCTGAGAGATTCAGTAAACCTGAGAGATTCAGTACAACCTGAGAGATTCAATACAACCTGAGAGATTCAGTAAACCTGAGAGATTCAGTACAACCTGAGAGATTCAGTACAACCTGAGAGATTCAGTAAACCTGAGAGATTCAGTACAACCTGAGAGATTCAGTACAACCTGAGAGATTCAGTACAACCTGAGAGATTCAGTAAACCTGAGAGATTCAGTACAACCTGAGAGATTCAGTAAACCTGAGAGATTCAGTACAACCTGAGAGATTCAGTACAACCTGAGAGATTCAGTACAACCTGAGAGATTCAGTAAACCTGAGAGATTCAGTACAACCTGAGAGATTCAGTACAACCTGAGAGATTCAGTACAACCTGAGAGATTCAGTACAACCTGAGAGATTCAGTACAACCTGAGAGATTCAGTAAACCTGAGAGATTCAGTACAACCTGAGAGATTCAATACAACCTGAGAGATTCAGTACAACCTGAGAGATTCAGTACAACCTGAGAGATTCACTACAACCTGAGAGATTCAATACAACATGAGAGATTCAGTACAACCTGAGAGATTCAGTACGACCTGAGAGATTCAGTAAACCTGAGAGATTCAGTACAACCTTAGTGATTGCAGGCACAATGACAGATTCAGTAACATCTGGAAGCTGTGTGACAAAACCCACAATAACTGTTATTGTTTTTCTGACTGACTCGTGTCAAATACAAGTTGTTTTGTTTTTCTTTGGGGAATGCGGGAATGAAATAGGTAAATGCCATGGGTTACATTGAATAATGTTTCTCACTGACTTGTTTCTTGTCTTCCAGAAAATAGAATGTTGTGGTGGTTACTATGGGCCACATTGTGATGGTGAGTATCATTTCTGTACTTTAATATGTTTACAGTAATCTCTGCGAGAACATGAGAGTAGTGTTAAAACACTGGATATGAGAGGACTGGATATTTCTTATGGGAACAAATCACTAAGGAGATGATTCAAGATGATCATATTCAAATAGATTGAATTTTTGCAGTTTCAGAAAGACGAAACTATTAATGTCTGTTAAATATTGAAATATTCAGTTCTGAATGAACTTAGAAACATGTGACATGCATAAGCATACAAGAAAATTATGTCTGCTTGCCGTAGTGGTTAGTTCAAGTGGATGTTATGTCTTGGCTAGTGATGACACCTTTTAGAGCTCACTGACTTACTGAGTGTTAAAGTGTCCTTGAGCCTTCAGTTAGAGGCTTTGTTAAAATGTCTGGCTTATTGAGCGTGGGTGTTTACTTGATGGTTTAGTGAGACACTGTTAATGTTCTTATCTTATTGGGTGTCGGTGTATACTTAATGGTTAAGTGACACTCTTTGATATTGTTCCTGGCGTATTGAGTGTCGGTGTATACTTAATGGTTAAGTGACACTCTTTGATAATGTTCCCGGCGTATTGAGTGTCGGTGTAAACTTAATAGTTAAGTGACACTCTTTGTTAATGTTCCAGGCTTATTGAGTGTCGGTGTAAACTTAATAGCTAAGTGACACTCTTTGTTAATGTTCCCGGCGTATTGAGTGTTGGTGTATTCTTGATCGTTTAGTGACACTCTTTATTAAATGTTCCAGGCTTATTGAGTATCGGTGTATACTTGATGGTTCAGTGACACTCTTTGTTAATGTTCCTGGTTTATTGAATGTCGGTGTATACTTGGTGGTTCAGTGGTACTCTTTGTTAAAATGTCTTGATTATTGAGTGTTAAAGTATACTTTATGGCTCAATGAGACACTTTGGTGATGTTTCTGGCTTATTAGGTGTCAAAGTATACTTCAATTAGACATTTTGATGAAGTGTCAGACTTACTGAGTGTTACAGAAAGCTTGATAGATGACGGGTCTTAAATCACTGTACTCGTATTGCCTACACAGTTGTCTTATGTATTCTGGTGACCATTTTGCTTCATTGTCTTCAATGAACACAAATCAATACTCGTTAATTGAGGTCAGCATCGCAGAATGGTTAGGAGCGCTCGCTCTTAAACTTCCTGATTCCCAAGTAACTAGTTCAACCCTTACACCGGCCTGTTGGATTAAATTATTGACTTCTCCTTCTTGATTTGGGACATAAATTACAAGTACATCAAAAGTCGGAGTCGCCTGATGGCGTAGAAAACTAGTAAATAGGAATGCGCCACACACACACACACACACACACACGCACGCACGCACGCACGCACGCACGCACGCACGCACGCACGCACACCAGTCCTGTGTACTAGGCATAGTAAAAAGTGTATGGACTACGCTTGGGTTCAAACACAGAAAACGCAAAGTAATAAAAAAAAAAAAAGAATACGCGTAGAAGTTTTCCTATCCCACAGTTTCAGTGGTTGTTCAGTATCTTCTTATAGTCCATACTGTGCTGAGTGGGTGATCATGTCCTATCCCACAGTGTCATGGTTGTTCAGTATCTTCTTATAGTCCATACTGTGCTGACTGGGTGATAATGTCTTCTTTCTCGTGTGCTGCCAATCATTTCTGATACCGACTTTCCTTCATACCATGATGTCACACTGTCCAGCGTATTCTCTATTGGTCTCCTTCTCACTCTCCTCCCTTCTAGCTTCCCGTTGTGACGTCATGCTGCTACTTTCTCTTTCTCATAGCATGCCCACAGAATATGGACTATCTTCTTCTGGTGCGAGTATCCGGGTCTCTTCGTGAGTTAACTTTTGACTGGGATTAAGCTCGGGGTGCTCATGTTATTTTAGAATGTAACTAGGTCATGATTGAGACTGACTAGGGTTAAGCTAGGGGTGGTCATGTTAGTTTAGAATGTAACCAGCTTATGATTGAGACAGACTAGGGTTAAGCTAGGGTTTGTCATGGTCCTTCTACGGGTTTCAGGTATTTTATTGTCAAGAGACATTTACAGAAATATATGTCGACATTTAGCAGCAACAACCATCTTTATTTCCATAAACAGGGTGTCCAGGAGGCCCAGAAGACCCGTGTTCAGGAAATGGCATCTGTGATGACGGAGTCAGAGGTTCTGGGAAATGTAAATGCAACCCTGGGTTTTCTGCAGAGCTTTGTGAGAGCTGTGAACGTGCAGATCTCGTGCCTCCATATTGTAACAAATGTGAGTAAAACTTCATATCTAATTTCCTCTATAGTGTAACATATCTGTGAGACAGGCATGAAGAGTATAATTATGTTTGATGGTGCAACATCAGAAGAGTTTGAAATCAAGTGTGGAGTTAAGCAAGATTGTGTACTAGCTTCCACCCTTTTTGGAATATACTTTTCACTTCTACTGAAATATGCCTTTCGTGATCAGGATGGTGGTATATACATTCACTCACTCTCAGATGGCGGCCTCTACAATGCTCAGAGATTGAAGGCCAAGACCAAAATTAGGAGGGTACTGATCAGAGAGTTGATTTTTGCAGATGATGCTGCAGTTACGACCCACTCTGAGGAAGAATGGCAATGTCTACTATCTGCATTCTCCAATGCTTGTTCTGAATTTGGTTTAACAATTAGCAAAAAGAAGACACAGATTATTTCACAAGGTGCACATGGGGTACCATCAATCTTTATTGACGACGCCGAACTAGAGATAGTAGACCATTGTACATATCTGGGATCGGAGGTAAACAGCAAATTATTCCTAGATCAGGTAATCAACATCATGATTGGTAAGGCAGCAACAACAATGAACAGGCTAAGAAAAAGGGTCTGGGAGAACAGGAAGCTTACTGCCAAAACAAAAGTCCTCGTCTACCAAGCCTGTGTCCTTAGTACTCATCTTTATGGCAGTAAAACCTGGACAAGTTACTCACACCAAGAGAAATGTTTAAACAGCGTTCATATGCGTTTTCTGCGAAGAATACTTGGTATTAAGTGACAAGACAAAATCACAAATACTGAAGTATTGGAAAGATCAGGTTGTGTGACGGTTTATTCCATGCTCAGTCTCAGTAGACTTAGATGGATAGGACATGTTAGGAGGATGGATGATGGTAGAATACCAAAGGACATCTTTTTTGGTGAATTACAGATGTGTAAGAGATCTCAGGGTGGGCCTTTACTACGATACAAAGATGTGAGTAAGTGGGACATGATTGATACTGGCATTGATAATGCACATTGGGAGCAAGTCTCCGCTGAACATGTTGCATGGAGGGCAAATATCAGAAATGGAATAAAGACAAAGGAGAAAATAGTTGCTGATAAGTCACACACCGAGCGTGTGAGACATAAGATGGTGCATGATGGTTGAAATAACCATGTGTTCACATGCATCCACAGTGGACGAACATTTACAGCGCGAATTGGCCTTATCAGCCGAATTCCCTACCGCCATGGACTGTAGTTTTTATGCCTTTTTAAAGCACAATGTAACAAACTGTCGTCTGTCAAGACGGCAAGGTGCCAATGATGGAATCCCCCCATATTGTAACATATGTGAGTAAAACGTCATATCTATTTCCTCCATATTATATCATATATGAGTAAAACCTCGTATCTAGTGCCTCCACATTGTAACATACGTGAGTAAAACGTCATATCTAATTCCTCCATATTATATCATATATGAGTAAAACCTCGTATCTAGTGCCTCCACATTGTAACATATGTGAGTAAAACGTCATATCCAATTTCTCCACATTATATCATATATGAGTAAAACGTCATATCCAATTTCTCCACATTATATCATATATGAGTAAAACGTCATATCCAATTTCTCCACATTATATCATATATGAGTAAAACGGTGCATCTAATGACTCCATATTGTAACACGTGTACGTAAAACGTCATACCTTAATTCCTCCGTATTGTAACATATGTGAATTAAAACGTCATATCTTAATTCCTCCATATTGCAATACATGTGAGTAAAATGTCATATCTAATTGATAGCCTACCTCGCCATCAGCGTGCCGGAAGGTTAGGAGCGAACGCTCTTATCTTTTCAATCACGACGGGGTCTAAAGTGTATAGCGTTTAAACATGGACACAGGTGGGCGGAGTGGGTACTGACACTTCCTTCCCACAAGGCTGTATGTACATGAGCAAAACATCTGGGTCAGGCTGGAATGCCAACACATCTGTTGGCTGCAATAGTACCGGTGGTTGGAACACTCAGATGTACAGGGGCGATACTTTGTAGACTGTTGACATAACTGCTAGTTGAAGATATCGGACGTGTGTACATAACTGCTAGTTGAAGATATCGGACGTGTTGACATAACTGCTAGTTGAAGACAACAGATGTGTTGACATAACTGCTAGTTGAAGATATCGGACGTGTTGACATAACTGCTAGTTGAAGATATCGGACGTGTTGACATAACTGCTAATTGAAGATAACGGACGTTTTTATCTAAATGCCTGTTGAAGATAGCGGACGTGTTGAAATAACTGCTAGTTGAAGATAGCGGACGTGTTGAAATAACTGCTAGTTGAAGATAGCGGACGTGTTGATATAACTGCTAGTTGAAGATAGCGGACATATTAGCGATGACGGGGCTGTGCTGGTAATGCCATGAGCATGCAGGATTAGGATTCGACGTATCGGCTCATCGTCTGCTAAGTGAGTGAAACAATGTCCACCTTTTCTTTCGTGCATTAGGGACTCCAAAATGTAATGGCCGTAGTACGAAATTGATTCGGGGCAAATTTAAATTTATTTATTTTTTTTTTTTTTTTTTGGAAGTTACAATAACAGATTAAATAATGTTGAAGTTGCATTAATAGATAAAGTAATGTTGAAGGATTCCAGAGTTATGATTTAAGTGTGATGCCAGCATGGAGGGCTTTGTGATGGCGTCAGAATCCTATTGTTTACTAATACGACCAGCATGGAAACAATGTCCCTGTCAGTAACTGCTAAGGTTGTCTGCAGTGCTAGAGCCCTCACATCTTGTAGCCCTGAATGTATGGAGAAACAGGTGGTCAGTGTTTCCCTAACTGAGAGGAGGATGACCGCAGTCGTAGAATCATTGTCTGATTGTGCTAGTGACATTATCAGCGTAATCTTCAGTCGATTACACAAACACTAAGCCAACTGATCAGTATCTACACCCGACATGTCCTGAGAAAGACGGGTCATCTTTGGTACGGCAAGAATTTAGTGATATCGATTTTATATATATATATATATATATATATATATATATATATATATATATATATATATATATATATATATATATATATATATATATATAAGCAGGAGAAGAGAGATAATACAAGATAGGTTGGCACAGAGGCTCGGAAGCTGATAAGTGATTGACAGAAAACAGATGGACGTAGATGAGCATGATGACATATAAGATAATGATGATAAAAATAATGATGATGATATTAATAATAATGATGAATGTTGGTAGTAAAAAGATGACATGCAACCAGTTTTCTCTTCCTATAGCTGACAACAGCTGTGAGTATATGAATGGCAACTGCAGCGACCATGCCTGGTGTAATGAGACCAGCAGTGGAGTCACTTGTCAGTGTTTCTCGGGCTACGATGGAGATGGGTACACATGCACACCCCAGTGTAACAGTACTGAACATGGCAAATGTCATCCACACGTGAATTGTACAGAACATGGCAAATGTCACCCACATGACAACTGTACTGAACATGGCAAATGTCACCCACATGCCAACTGTAGTGAACATGGCAAATGTCACCCACACTCCAACTGTACTGAACATGGCAAATGTCACCCACATGACAACTGTACTGAACATGGCAAATGTCACCCACATGACAACTGTACTGAACATGGCAAATGTCACCCACATGCCAACTGTAGTGAACATGGCAAATGTCACCCACATGCCAACCGTACTGAACATGGCAAATGTCACCCGCATGCCAACTGTACTGAACAAGGGGGATGTCATAAACAGGCCAGCTGTACTGAAGAAGGGGGATGTCACCCAAATGCCAACTGTACCTTAAATGTAAGTATTACCTTCGTGGTGTATTTCTAAACTCTATGCACACATAGCGTCCAGTATTTGCTGTTTGTGTCATGTTGCTGTAACATCTAATGTTAGACTGCGGTTGGTTAGGTGGAAATGTCTCATTCCACTTGTGCATTGTCATTAAGCCTGTCATCTCCACGTGGAGTACAGCTCCCCGTCCACGCCAGGATGATCTCTTTAGACTTGATTATGATGTAATTGGTTGGGATTTTGTAGCTACGGTTGTCTACATGTTGAGGTAACCAACCACATGCCAACCCTGATCATTGGCCTCTTAGGACATACATTTTAGTTTACATGTTGAGGTAGACCCTGACCGACCCTGATCATTGGCCTCTTAGGACATAGATGGTAGTCTACGAGATGTGGCAGACATTGGCACGCCAACCCTGATCACTGGCCTCTTAGGACATATATGTTATTTCTATCGAAAGGTTAGGGTTAGACACGACTCGTACGAGAACTTCACTGCCTTCATGGATGTGGTGTTCAATGCCCGGAAGAAATCATACTACTCGGAGACTTTAACATTGACACCAACAAATCCAACATAACATGGGGAAATATAACTGCATCATACACTTCCAACAAATAGTAAAACAAGCTATTAGAATAACTAAATCATCGTGAACACCGATAGATCACATTTATGTAACTTGCTCAGACGACATAATAGAATGTACCGTACCAACTTGTGCAATCAGCGATCACTATCCAATATGCTACACACTGTCTAAAACGGAATTAAAACTAACAACATAAACACATAAGTGTAAAATAAAAAAGCTGACAACAATTTCAATCAAAACGCATTGTTACAGGACTCGCTCAGTTCACGTCTAGACAATATTTATCAACTTCCTAACCCGGATGAAGCTCTGGCAATCTGGATGAAGACATTTATTGATGTGTTTCATAGACATGTGCCAGTCAAGGACATTCGAGTAAAACATCACGTTAAACCGCGGTGGATCACCCAGGAAATACTTGAAATCATGAGAGAAAGAGATAAAGCACATAAAAAAGAGGGACCTTAACACATACCGTACCCTTAGAAACAAAGTGCAATATATTATACGAAGAGAAAAGAAAAATTATTTTAAGAACTTACTAATGAATAAAACAAATATCAGTGATATGTGTGTCGCTAACCTATATATACAACCAGTGTCCCGCCAAAGGCCACTTTCCATCAGCTTTCAAAATCGCTAAAGTGTATCATTTTCTCAAATCTGTCTCTTTGAACGATGATCTCCTGAACAATTATAGGCCTATTTCCGTACTATCATCACTATCTAAACAACTAGAAAAGCACATTCATAAAGCAACCTTACATTATTTAGTTCGCAACAAGTTTATAGTCGACAGTCAATCAGGATTTCGACCAAAATATTCTTCCCGTACGGTCCTAACAAACATGGTAGAAAATGGGCACCTGAATATAAACAACAGCAGTCTATGTGGATGTGTGTTTATTGATTTTAGAGAAGCATTTGATATGACGAGAACAAGAGTGTAGAAGTAGTACATAGAACCTGTACTTTTGTATGGATGTGAAACGTGGACAATGAGCAGACAAGCTGAAAAACATCTGATGGCTGTTGAGATGTGGTTTCTGAGAAAGATGCAAAGAATACCATGGACAGACAGAAAAAACAATGAACAAGACCTTCAAGAAATAAATGAAGATCCTAAACTGATTAGAGTCATTAGACGCAGACAGTCAAAATATTGTGGGCATGTTATGAGAATAAATGATTTGGAGAACTTGGTGACTAACGACTGGCAAGATTGAAGGGAAGAGACCAAGGGGAAGACCGAGAAATAAATATTTGGCATGGTCGAGACAGAAACACGGAGCTGATCAACGACTCTGGTGATCGAGTGAGATGGCCGTCCACACTTATCGGCATGGCACATGATGGATGGCTATAAGATACCTTCACTTTTATCTTACCTGTTGTTGGATACATTCTTATCAGTTTTAAGATAACTGCATCTAAATCTAACCTGTTATATGATAACTTCACCTGTACTTAACATGTTATACACTACATGTTTCTTATCTGTTTTAAAATAACTTCACCTATGCCTTACCTGCTGTATGACACTTTCACCTGTTTCTTTGTTGTACTGTGATACCTTTATCTTCCATATTTTAGGATGCATTAACGTTAGCTTAACTGGTATATTATGCATTCATCCATATCTTATTTGTTATATGCTGTCTTCATTTATATCATACTTGTAGGGCATTTTCACTTGAATATTACCCCTGGTGGATACCTTTACCGTATCCTTCTCTTATCATGTCTAAAGATATTCAACCAGACATCTCAATGTGAATGTAATCCTGGCTTCCATGGCAACGGGACATGGTGTCAACAAAACAGTGACCCTTGCACTTCACGTAATGGAGGCTGTGACTTGGAGAGGGCAGACTGCAAATTTACACAACCCAAGGTCACAGATATGGATGAAGGTGACACGTTTTGCTTCTTGTATTGTTATTTTATTTCAGAGAGAAGAAAACATATTCATCATACTACCTTCAACATATACTTGTGGTATACATTTTTGTCTTTCTTTTTTTGCGTTCAAATGCATTGGACTCATTTTTGTAGATGGATTAGCTTTCCATATTACCAGTGTCCCTCGCCATCAGGCGAACCTACACCGACTTCTGAAGTACTTGTAATAGAATACGTAAGTTCCTAATCAAGGACGAGAAATTATGTTTCTGCCTCCGTTTATTTTCTAAGGTTGCTCATATCTAGGATTAATTCCATGATTTGTCCTGCATATTGTTTCATGTCTTTGCTTCGTAGCCTGGTTAATCATAAATCTATTGCTCCTGTAGCTTACTTTTTCAAGAGCTCTGCTTTAAAAACAAAATATGTGAATTATTACATTACTGTGCGAATATGTGTATATTTCAACTTGAAGGATTTATCTAGTTAATTCACGTAAGTCGTGTGATTTTTGCAGTATGTACCTGACGAGATGCAGCGAAATATGCCAGGCAATAAATCGTGCAATCTATTGTTTGTTTCTTCGTTATTCAAAATATGTGTACTTAAATCCGTTAAAAATAAATGTTGCATGTTCAATGCAGAACGTTGCAGTCAACCTCGCTTTTGTTGTCTAGATAATTGTAAGTCAATCAGTTTACCAATGCTTTCTGAACGAGAGTCCAACTGAATGCCGGTCTAGGGATGTAACCGCCTACTTGGCCATCAGCGAACCGGAAGTTTTATAGTGAGCGCTAGTATCCTTTCGACCACGTCGACGTCATCTATATCCGTTAAAATATGTATTTGTTTGATTGTTTGGTTGCTATTCGTTTGATTTCCTTTTTGATAAGTTGGCACGTGTGTTGTGTGAGTGTTAGAAACACAGCTGCAGGCGATTTAGAAGTATTTCGCTTGCGTTGGTTTCCATACAATGGTATGTGTCCCGCCATTCAAAAAGCAATGGCAAACTACTGAACGTAAACTCTCCCATGAATCACTAACAGCCAAATATGCTGGAGTTGACTGCTACGTCCTGTAAAGGATATACAACTAAGTATAAATCCCATTTATTGGGTTACATTTGAATGAACAGCAACCTATAAAAGAAAGAGTTAATCTTTGAAAATGTACTTAGTTTGGTTTCGTTTAAAGATACCAGAGTTGAAAGATATCAGATAGTCCAGGATAATGCCTTGCAGAAATACTCACTCGTGAATAGATACTATTGTAAGAGGACAAGAGGTGTAGAGTTAAAAGATCAGTCATGTCAAACAACATGGCATTTGAGGGATACGAATACAGAGTTGAAGAGGAAGAAGCAGAAGAACAAAGAGGAGACGCAGCAGGATTAGGTTAGAGAGATTGTAGTAGGCGTTGGAGAAGAGTAAATTCAAGGATTACTAATAATATATTTAAATTATAAGCAAATATTTTTTACACAAATATTGACCATAGACAGTAATTGTGTAAAAGATAACGTGTTATGATGTTGAGTACAGTGAAGCCTTGGTTTTCGTCGATAACCCACCGAAAAAAAATCGGCGAAATCCGAAACCGACGAAAACCGAGGCAGTTATTTTTCATATAAATCAATGTTAATCCAATTAATTCTAGACACTCCAAAATACATACCCAAAACACATTTTATAAAGAATAAATAATACTAAAATCAATAAGAAATTAATATAAAATGAATATAAACGACTATTGTGAAGATTATATGAACATTTAACATGTCATCTACCAGGTACCTCTCTGAACACTCTTTGTGGCATATGGAAGACAGCGAGGACGGGTGAGAGAGGTGCTGACATTATTGTTTGGAAGTGGAATCCCCATCCTTAAGGACCTTATGTATCAAGGCACTATCTGGGGTAAATTCCCTTATTTTGTATGCCAGTGAGGCTCTTGAGTTTTTCAAAACATTCTCTGCTGGCCTTAAAATCAGAAAGTAAACTAGCAGTCGTCTCAGGCATTTTCTGAGATCCGCATACAACAGTTTGGCCTTTTATTATACGATTGTCTCAGAAAAAGAATCGCTATTTAAGTGTTTTTGATCTATCAAAATTAAAAATAACTGTTCGACATCTTCAATTGTTTGCGATCTCTGTTTCGTTGGCACACTCACGCCTTTCGCTACATTAGCACCCTTTATTGCTTTCTTTTACGCCACAATAAAACTTATTTTGGAGGGCGACATGCGGCCGATTTCAGCAATCTTAATGCCGCTCTCGTATTGTTCACTTATTTCCTTCTTCAACTCAATCGTATTCCTAACCTTCTTCTTCGAAAAGCAGCTGGCTGCGGACACTGTATTGGCCCCATTATGGAGCTAAAAGGAAAGGGTTAACTTATTAGCAAGTGGTACTCACACACCGAGAAACAACGCCGAAATGAGCAGAAGAACGCGCTGATCTGTTTGTTTTCGCAAAATTAGCAGAGAGGCCACGTGGACACTCTGACGAAATCCGAGGCAACCGACAAAAACCGAGACACATTTTCGCTGGAAAGAAATCGACGAAAACCGAAATCGAACGAAAACCGAAGTCAACGAAAACTGAGGTTTCACTATATATGTAATTGTATGTGTGAAGCTAGATATTTCTTTCGTTGAATTAAAAGTTAAAACTATGTCTCTGTCCTGTGTTTAATACACCAGGGCATGCAGTCTGTGAATGTAGAAGTGGCTACGTCGGGGATGGAAAACTTTGCAGTACCAATCTACTGGACGCTATTTCCAGGATACCTGACTTAAGCTCGTTTAATTCTTGGCTTCTGACAGATGTAAGTTTCTCAGTTAGTGTGTGTGTGTGTGAGAGAGAGAGAGAGAGAGAGAGAGAGAGAGAGAGAGAGAGAGAGAGAGAGAGATAGAGAGAGAGAGAGCAAGAGAGACTAAGAACAAGTGAGGGGAAGAGCTAGAGAGAGAGGGGGAGATGGAAAGAGAGAGAGAGGGGGGAGATTCTGAGAGATGAGAGAGAGTAAAAGAGAGATGGGGCCATATAGATTGAGAGGGAGGGGATTGAAGGAAGAGAAGAGCCCCTCTTGATTCTCTGGGATCTGTCTAATTCTCTCTTTTAGCTCCACATTAGTCATTATGTCACATTATTTTAGACCTTCCGTTCTGCGCAGGCCTCAGTTAATGCATGTTTGTAGTGAATCTATACTGTTTTAGTCATTCTCCATGTTTATGATCCCCACAAGAGTACTGATAGAATGTTAAAGGTAAATATCCCAAGTTTGGTGTCAGGTTGAATCCCTTTGATTTCCGTAATATCCCACTAATATGAAAGCTCCCTTTACCTTTTGTATTCTTATTTTAATGTTTATATCTGTTCTCCCATCTTTGCCTACAATACTGCCTAAATGACTTATTTTTGTTTCCAGGATAACAGCAACCAGATCGTTGAACTCTTGGCTTATCGGTGGGAACCAATAACAGTTTTTGTTTCTATTAAGAAGGTCAGCACAATTGTGGTTTAAATATAATGATTTATGTATGTCATCTTTGAAATATCGTTTAAAATATCAGTAGTAAACACTTTCAGTTGCCTGCCCAGGTCACTCACTCAAAATGACTAGATTATACTGGCTATACCTGAGCAAAGATGAGTTAAATGCTGCGTGTAAAAATATAACATAACTGATGTTCAGTTCCACTCTGCTGGATGACAGAATGCGGGGTACATGTCATTTCTCCAGAATGAGTGTTCATATTACTGGCAAGTGCTAGATTTAACTAACTGTCATGGAAAGCATGATACTTAGAAGAAGCTAAAATACTGTGGCCACTTCAAATGTTACAGTGGTTAGAGGGAACTGTCATGGAAAGCGTTGTTGATTCCTGGAAGCAGCTAATATACTGTGGCCACATCAAATGTTACAGTAATTAGAGAGAACTGTCATGGAAAGCGTGGTTGATTCCTGGAAGCAGCTAATATACTGTGATCACATCAAATGTTAAAGTGGTTAGAGAGAACAGTAAAGGAAAGTTTGATTGATTCCTGGAAGAAACTAAATTACTGTGGCCACATCAAATGTTACAGTGGTTAGAGAGAACAGTAAAGGAAAGTTTGATTGATTCCTGGAAGAAACTAAATTACTGTGGCCACATCAAATGTTACAGTGGTTAGAGAGAACAGTAAAGGAAAGTTTGATTGATTCCTGGAAGAAACTAAATTACTGTGGCCACATCAAATGTTACAGTGGTTAGAGAGAACAGTAAAGGAAAGTTTGATTGATTCCTGGAATAAACTAAATTACTGTGGCCACATCAAATGTTACAGTGGTTTTAAGAGAACATTAAAGGAAAGCATGATTAGTGGAAGAAGATAAAATACTGCTGCCACATCAAATGTTACCGTGGTTAGAAAGAACTGTAATGGAACGCATGATTCCTGGAAGAAACTACATTACTGTGGCCACATCAAATGTTACAGTGGTTTTAGAGAGAACTGTAATGGAACGCATGATTAGTGGAAGAAACTAAAATACTCTCCCACATCAAATGTTACCGTGGTTAGAGAGAACTGTAATGGAACGCATGATTTATGGAAGAAGATTCAGAGGACCAACATGACAGGCGACACAGGAAAATAAAGACGACCTAGGTATGTAAATTTCCGTAGCAAGGGAGTTATGGACTGATCAAGAGTTATTCCTTGCCTGTTGTAACACGAGCGACATTCTGTAAGTACTTGCTACCTGATCAGGACCCCTGCTTGTGGGATGTACAATGTGGTGTTGTAATTTACATCATGAAATTTGTATCTGGCGACTCCTATCATTCTCTACGGGAATTCCCAGTTGTGACTTGGGGTTGAGAAGGAATAACAGTTTTCAATAAGTTGTTTCTTACATGGGACAATTAATAACACATGATGACAAGTGTGTCATATAAAACATAAAGAAAATAGGAAAGATCAAAACAACATTGCACAATATGAAATAGTTTATCGCATCTACAGAGTTAAGCAATGAATATCACGTTAGATCATTTGCCACACATCTCTATAGATCAATCTTTATACTTGTAATGTATTATTTACTGATGCAGATATTACTGCTTTGTATGTTTGTGTATATCCTATAGTTGGGCTAACTATGCAGCAACTATGATGGTTGTATTTAGAAACTAATAGCTTCACTGCTTGCATCTTGGCTAACCAAAGCCCTGCTCTGTGTCCAAATGATGATCATTGAAACAGACGCAGTTTTGCTTTGGTTGTTGGTTAAAGATCTCCGACATTGCACACAAATATCTCCACACGTGTTTCTGTCTTCTCTCATACATCATACAGTGATAATTTCAGAACAGTGCACCAAGTCTATTGCATCGATCAGGACCTACATGTTTATATACAGTAATCACGCTTATTGTTTTGATAGGTAGCTTTTCACATGTTGATGTGATCCCGAGCAGCCAATTAGGCCCCTAAACAGCCCATATAAATATCACATGACCAAAAACTACAGAACAAATATAAATAATGTAACGCTAAGTTGGACTATGTTGAACGAAGTGAGGCATTATACAGCATTGGTGTAAACATGCCACACAATCAGCATTGCTGCCAGTTAATGTTTGTTTCTCTGTACATGTTTCAGTACATCAACATCCCAAGCTTTACTGTTGTTGGTGGGATGTTCAAATTACCAAACTATCCTGGCACAAAGGACGATGTCAACAGTACTATAAGCAACAGAAATTCTGGGATAGACAACATCAGTCAGTGGACATTGACATCTGTCAGAGGTCAAGTTATCAATGTCACTTTAATTGGCCAGGGAGAGGTAACATTTTGATTTTAGAATTAATTGTTGTGCCTGTTGTTTTTCTTCTGATTACTTTTTTTCTGTAGTAGTGACCTTCAAGAATCAGATTATGAATACTGTATTAGTGCATCGGTGCTCGGATCTCTATCTCAGGACGTCCACAAGTCTGTGATGGATGATTGTACCTGTTATGTGTTGGTTCAGTTTTCATTTATCCCTTATACGCCATCTTCAAGGATCATCGTGTCCATGTGAGTAAACATAGCATCTAGTCATTCAATCTTTAATTCATCCATTTATTTATTGGTTCATTCTTGAATTTAAGAAACAAAAAACACATAAACTAAGTTCAAATTACATGGGTAAATAGACAACTCTTGACAAGAATATACAAATGTGGCTGCCTTGACATTATCACAAAGATGCGAAATGGAGATCTGCTACTGAAACATGGTTGTTGTTGAGTATAGGAAACTGGAGTGACATGATCCGAGGGATAATATAGCATATTATAATATGTTATATAATAAATGTTATAATAATAACATAAAATAATAATAAAAATAAAAAAAATAATATAATAAATGTTATAATATAACATCCGAGGGATGATAGGATATAGGTTCCAGTCTTTGAACTGACTAACCTGGTCTTGTTGATTGTTTACTGATAATTGTAATAATAAATATGCTGATCAGATAGATAATTATGATGAAGTTAATTAACAGTGATAATTGTTCTATTGGTTCGTTCCTACCATCTGTTGGAAGATGCTATGTAGAAATCAGAACAAAAATCGTTGTTGCAAAAGATGCAATCCCCTCACGTGTAGTGTGCAAAACAGCTGTTTTAAAGTAATATATAGAACTTATACAATTGAGACTTGGATAACAAACAGACAAGCCGAGAAATATATGATGGCGTCAGAAATGTGGTTTTACAAAAGCATGTAAAGAATACTTTGGGAGTACATAGAAACAATTGAGGCAATCATTTCAGAAGCAGTTGAACACCGTAAATTGATAAGGAAAATGTGATACAGACAATGAAAATATTTTAGCATATTATGAATAGTGATAAACTTGAAACCTTAGTGACAACTGGCAAAAGTGATGACAAATACGCCAGAGGAAGACAAAGAGATAAACGCGTAGATGGTTTGGTCAAATGGTATTATCAAACGATAACACTGATCCAAGATGATGTGATAAGACCAACCACGAACACCCACTCTTATCCAAGACTGATGATGATGTGATAAGACCAACCACGAACACCCACTCTTATCCAAGACTGATGATGATGTGATAAGACCAACCACGAACACCCACTCTTATCCAAGACTGATGATGATGTGATAAGACAAACTACGAACACCCACTCTTATCCAAAACTGATGATGATGTGATAAGACCAACCACGAACACCCACTTTTATCGGCATAACACATGATCGTGATGATTAAAAAGTAATTATTTAATATCAATGAATAACATAACATATCAATGACACGCCAAATGTTTTCTCATCAACAGTATCTTGTAAATGGAGTAAGAATTGTCCGGGGAAATATAGAGGCAAACAATGGTATTCTACATCTCACTGCAGGATCATTGTTCAGGCCTGTAAGTATCTTTCTTCTTTTTTGGATTCGTGTGTGTTAGTGATGAGACATGTAGATAAGCAACTGTACACTACAAATGTTCTACAATGGAATAGTATCAGTGTCTATGTGTGTTATATACTCCAGACAGATACGGATTCATCTATTGACTTCAGGTGATATCTAACCCTGCAGTATCACCAGATGAATTGCAGCTAAATATGTCAGGCAACACAATAGGCAACCTGTTATTTATGCCTGCTTTAATTACATGATATCCTAATCAACTGTTTTAAACAGTCAATATAAACACATATAGGAATAATTCCTTCCAGCACAACCGGTTAAGTGAACCTGTTAAAAAGTGTTTTGATAAGTACAAACTTGTTTGCTGGCGTCAAAAGAGCATGTAATGCATGCAGTCAGTGTGTTCAGATACAGAATAGTGAATATAATCCAAGTATAATATTCAAACATAATCTGACAGTAATAATTGATGTCGTTTCTCAAACAGGAAGATGTGACCAGTGTGAAAGCATCTGATTCAACGGCTTCACATGTAAGTTGATGTTGTACATATGTGGTTTTCCATTAGATATTGCTATATTGCTGTTTGGGACGGGGAGGAGGGGAGGGGGTACATATATTCTATAAAGACTGGGTAGTGCAGAGGATAGATGCTCGGCATTCCTTGGGAGTTAAAGACAGTCACCATGATATTGACCACACACCCGCTGACAAGATCGCTGATGTATACAACTCTGGGTACAGCACCATATACACAATGTACTAAAGGCACGTACAAGGGTCTTTTACTTACGTACTGACAGTTATTATTGTTGCACAGACATTGTTGGTTTCACGGATATTGTTGGTGTCACAGATATTGTTGTTGGCCCAGATATATTGTTTGTGGCACAGATATATTGTTGGTGAAACAGGTATATTATAGGTGGTGCAGATATATTTTTGGTGGTGCAGATATTGTTAGTGTTGCAGATATTGTTGGTGGTGCATATAATTTTCGAGGTGCAGATATTGTTGGTGGTACAGATATTGTTGGTGGTGCAGATATATTGTTGTTGGTGCAGATATTTTTGGTGGTGCAAATATTGTTGGTGGTGTATATATTGTTGGTGGTGTATATATTGTCGGTGGTACAGATATAATGTTGGTGGTACATATATTGGTGATGTGACATACATTGTTGGTGGTACATATATTTTTGATGGTACAGGTATATTATTGGTGGTGCAGATATATTTTTGGTGGTGCAGATATTGTTGGTGGTGCATATAATTTTCGAGGTGCAGATATTGTTGGTGGTACAGATATTGTTGGTGGTGCATATAATTTTCGAGGTGCAGATATTGTTGGTGGTACAGATATTGTTGGTGGTGCAGATATATTGTTACTGGTGCATATAGTGTTGGTGGTGTATATATTTTTGGTGGTGTATATATTGTTGGTGGTACATATATTGTTGATGTGACATATATTGTTGGTGGTACATATATTGTTGGTGGTGCAGATATTGTTGGTTGTGCAGATATTGTTAGTACTACATATAATGTTGGTCGTACAAATATTGTTGCTGGAACATATATTTTTGTTAAATGTTGCTCTTTCATTATTTACCATCTCTAACTACTGACTCCTAGAACACAACTCGACACGTATTTGAATTTGACAACTCAACACATATCCGTGTTATACAGTCTATGGAATACAATACAATTTGTAACACACAGACACAGTTGTCCTAACGATGCCATACAACACATATAGAATCGACACTACTATTCCAACACTATTGTCGTGGCGCACATACTGGCCATCGCCCACTGCACAAAGTGACCAGGTCAACACTCGACCACGGTCCATCCTAAGCAAATGTTCTAAACAATCAATATGAACAAATATATGAATAATTCCTTCAAGTACAACCGGTTAAGTGAATCGGTTAGGAAATGTTTGTGGTAAGTAGACAGTTGATTGCTGGTGTCAAAAGAGCATGCAATGATGTCACTGAGCAGTTAGTGCGTTCAGATGCAGAATAGTGAATATAATCTATGTATAATATTCAAAAAGAATCTCACAGTAATTATTTCTGTTGATTCTCATATAGGAAGATTTGGCAATTGTGAAAGCATCTGCTTCAACGGCTTCACATGTAAGTTGATGCTGTACATATGTTTTTATGTTTTGAGAGAGGTTACTTAAAGCTGTCGACATATCACTGTTATGGCTGGTTAAATTTTGCTCTTTCATTATGTACCATCTCTACCTACTGACTGCTAGAACACAACTCGACACGTATTTGGATTTGACAACTCAATACAGACTCTGTGTTATACACTCTATTGTCCTATGAAATACAGTAAAGTTCATCGACACAAATACATCTACACTCGACCAGGTCAGTCTGACAGCGTCATTGACTTGGCCCTGGCGTCGCCCACCATCGCACCAAGGTGCCGGTGGGGCACACTGGGATACCACGATAGTGACCACTACCCTTGTGTCATCCTGATCAAGAAAGACAGGCCAGGAGTCAAGGAAACAAGACAAATGCCTTCCCGTATGACAACACTGGTTAAGACGCCATAAGCAAGATCAGAAGAAGGAAACTAACTTCCTCCCGCAGGAGACAAAAAAAGATGGTTACAACCACCATGGTGGAATGGAGAGGTCGAGAAGGCATGGCTGGGAAAGAGGCAGGCTGTCAAAGACTGGCAAAAAGCCAGTAAGGCTAACATGCCACAGGCTGAGTTTGCAGACCTGAAGACTGAGGTCCATAGGACGATGACATTATTCAAATCCTGCGCCAAACAGGCCAAGGCCGAGAAATGGGGCGAGTTTTGCATGAAGGTGTGCTCCGAGGATCTCTTACGACATCGTGGCGCCCCCATAAGAACATGAACGGTGCTGCACAACGTAGGGGTATTCCAGACTTTGAAGGCACAGACCTCACATGGAAAAAGTTGGATGCTGGTAAAGGTAAGGCCACATAGCTTACATACAGCAGACTGACCAGAAAGACGAGCCCGCCAGACAGAGGACCACAACGACACTCTCTCAGCTGTGCGAGGGGGTCGGTACAGATGAAGAATATATAATCACAGCTGAGACAATACATGCGATGCTCAAAAAATCACCTAACACCGCAATAGGCCCAGGAGGCATCCGATATCGTGACCTACTGGCGATGTCTGATGATGACATGGAAGAAATGGCCAGAGAATTCAACACCATTATCCAGAGGGGTCAGATCAAAGAGGAATGGCTACACAGCTACTTGCTGCCGTTGCCATTACCGAACAAAGACCATTCCAAGATAAGCGGCTACAGAATCATTACGATGCAGAACACTGCTAGCAAGTTACTGGAGAAAATTGTAGCACACAGACTTGCTTGTGACTTGGGAAAACTCGGCTGCTTCCCGCCCACACTTGGAGGATACAGACGTAACAAAGAGTCATGGCTGAATGTGGCGGTCTTTGCTCACGATGTTTACGAAGGATTTCAGGTCAGAGAAGAGACATGTGCGGCCGCCATAGACTTAGAAGACACATACAATAGAGATCCTTCAAGCACTTGATGCAAACCCTCCTCAGACTGAAAGTGCACCCTCACCTTGTACGAAGGATAGCTGCAGTCCTGCTCCAAAGGAAGGGAGTGCTAAGATGCGGGAGTTGGTCTTCTGAGCCGATAACGATATGTCCAGGATTGCCGCAGGGTTCACCACTGTCACCAGTACTATTCAACGCGTATACTGTGCCGATCACTGACCAAGAGTTGGACGGGAGGGGTAGGACTCTATCATTTGCTGACGACATTCTCGGGTATCGACAGGTTCAAGATAGACAGGCCAATGATGTGCAGGGCGAACTAGATCGAATTTCCTCATGGTGTGCTGATGCCGATGCCCTTGTCAACCCTGCAAAGGCATCGGTTACATGGTTCTCCCTAAACAACCATATTAGTGAACACAGACCTGCCGGCAGTAAGAATGGATGGGAGCATTTTGAGTAGGACCCATTCAATGACATATCTTGGCGTGAGGCTTGATCGTAGCCTGTCCTTCAGAGATCATGTCGATTATGTCATAACGAAGGCTCGAAAAGGTTTGTCAGCAATGAGAGTCATGGCGACTGCCAATATCGAGCAAAGACTGCTAATACTTCTGTTCCAAGGACTGCTGCTTTCACGCATCTAGTATGCCCTGGCCATCCTCACTGTCAGCCCTGCACAGATTGGAAGACTTGAAAAGGCACAAAACGAAGCCATTTTGGGCTGCACGAGAGACACCAGCTGTGTAGCAATGAGATACCTCCTTGACTTCCCGACAATGGAACACAGGATCAAGATCTGGAGAGCTCGTGCATACTTAAAAATAAGTGCAGATGAGCAGCACCCTCTGCATGAAGCTATATTCAGAGAAAAGGGTGACAGGCTAAAGAGGGTCAAATCATGGATGGGTCGGGCGGAAGATGTCGTCAGACAGGTCTGCAGTCTTACCAGTATCAACCCCGGCCAGGAATTGATGCCTGTGCCTCTAGCTTTTAAGTGCACCTTCTCCTGCATTATCACACTTCGACAGACGGTGCAGAGAGCAGAACCCTGCCGCTGTCAATGCAGAGGTCAACACTCTCATCAATGAACACTCAGACAACCCCGAAGTGCTCATCTATACAGATGGATCTGTTGTAAAGAAGCAGAGAAGTGCACGGGCATTTACAGCCCATTCAGCGGGCCGAACCGTTCAAGAATCCAGTGGGCCCACACTATGCCCACGAGCAGCATGACGATGGAGGTGGTGGCAGTAACACAGGCTTTCCTATGGTTAGAATCACAGCATTATATCAATGCGTGTCTGTACTAAGTGATTCAATGAGCATGATTCAGAAGGTCGAAGCTGGATCTGTAAGTAGACAGTGGACTGAGTCGCTGCGGAAGTCTGTTGTCCGTAAAGTCACCTTCATCTTCGTCCCGGGACGTGCGGGAGTAGAGGGAAATGAATGAGCTGATAAACTGGCTGGCTTTGCACCCCCTGCAGATGGCCAGCCCATGGATCGTGCCGATGTTATTAACGTCCTTAAAGACATGTCGAGAACAGAAGACTTTGACGTCAGTGAATCCACATCGCTGTCCAGGATGAAAGACTTGGGAGTAAGAATTGGCATGGCCAGACGCGAGAGGTACATCGGGAAAACGAGGTGCCTCGTTAACCAACACAGAACTGGCACTATTAGCCCCCGAACACTGATGCATATGCTGGGGGAGGATCTGAGCACCTATGGACCTGTCCGGAGTGCAATGAAGATGCCCAAATTGATAACTGATAACTGATACACAAACACAATTGTACAACAGTACCAAACAACACGTATACAATCGACACTACTATTCCAACATTGTGGCCGCGCAAATATTGGCCATTTGCCTCTTTAAAAACGTGACTAGGTCCACACTCGACCACCTGTGCAACGCAGAGTGACCTTCAAGGAGACGCTTTGTTTTTTTTTTTTCACTGAGCGACTCCCGTCGCTTTTCACTCTCTGTGACCAATACGGATCGCGTCGCTTGGTTACTTACGAAGGGTATGTGAGCCGGTCGTTCAGAAAGAAATGTCAAACTACTGAACTAAAACTTGTCAAGAAATCAACAGCAGCTGAAAAATGCTGATGTTGACTGCAATGTCCTGTAAAGGATATGCGACAAAATATGTACAAAATAGAACTCTGAACAATGCCATGACCAACGATACTGTTAAATTGGGTCATGGCATTGGACATATTGTTGGTGGTACAGATATTGCTATTGGTAAATATATTGTTTGTGGTACATATATTATTTGTGGTGCTGACACTGTTGGTGGTACATATATTGTTGGTGGTACGTATATTTATGGTGGTGCATATATTCTTGTTGGTGCAAATATTTTTGGTGGTGCAGATATGTTTGGTGTTACACACATTTATTAAATGTTATTACAGATCTAGCCAAACATAAGCACATGTTCTTGTCACAGATGGTGTTATTGTTACAACTATTCATGGCACAAACGTTGTTATTGTTATTCATATATCGTCACATTTGCTGTTGTTGTTACAAACGTTCTTTGTGTTATTGTTGCACGTGATCTGTGTCAAGTATGTACTTGTTGCAAGTGGACTTGTCACAGACTTTGTTATTGCATATATTCTTGTAACAAATAATAGTGTATGTTGTTACAAATGTATTGTAACAGGTGTTATAGTTTTATGTTATACATGTTTTTGTAACATAGAGTATTGTTTGTTGTAACGCCAGTTCTTGTAACATATATTATTGTGTGTTGTTACAAATGTTCGTGTAACAATATTATTTTTTGTTGTAACACATGTTTTTGCAACAGACATGATTGGTTGTTTTATTACATGTTCTTGAAATAGATGTTATTGGAACAAATATTCTTTGTCAGATATATTGTGTTTCACATGTTCTTGTCACATATATTGTTGATTTTTGTTCTTGTTCCAGATGGTATAAATGTTCTTGTCAGGAATGTTAATTTTTTGTTTTGTTTTGTTAAACATTTTATATCACATATCTTATTGATATTAGAAATGTTCTTGTCGCAGATATTATGCTTGTTATACATGTTCTGTCACATATGTTATTGCTGTCCCAAATTTTCTTGTTACTGAAAGTTTTTACAATTTGATTTGTCACAAATGCTGTTCTAACAAACTTGATGTACTCACATATATTATTGTTAAAAAAATTGAAAAACTGATTTTTAAATTGCTTGACTGTTGTTGTTTTTTTCTGATATCATATTCGTATTAATTACTTAATGATTCCAATATCTATAATGAATTAATATGAAACTATTTTTTTTTCTCCCCACGAAGGCTACTACAGCCGGTGTGACAGTGGCAGCTGTTGTCGTGCTTATGGCAATAATTGCCATTGTCGTTTACAAGAAACGACACCATTTGTTTTTACTCCGGTACCCATCACTTGTAAGTAGTTCATTCATAAACGTTGGCTTAGATTATCATTACATAAATAAACCAAAGATGCAAGAGCACAGTGTCAGACAGTTAAATTATAGCAGTTACAGGGTGGAGAGAGTCTTTGTGACGAAGTTGTCAAGATTTTCACCTCGCAACTCTCAAAGACGTGGGTTCACTTTAGGACAGTTTCGTTTAAACCACGAGTGCAGTTTTTCTTGAAATCCCTGTCTGCCATCACTGGAGTGACCAAGTGTATGCTCTCTGCAATGCTCTGGAGTGACCGAGTGTATGCTCTCTGCAATGCTCTGGAGTGACCGAGTGTATGCTCTCTGCAATGCTCTGGAGTGACCGAGTGTATGCTCTCTGCAATGCTCTGGAGTGACCGAGTGTATGGTCTCTGCAATGCTCTGGAGTGACCGAGTGTATGCTCTCTGCAATGCTCTGGGCAGGTGGCTTGCAGGTCCGCAGAGAGAGACCACGCCAGATGAGGCGAACCTCTGTATAAAGAAGACAAACCTCTCGCTCTTAACCTTTTGAACCTTTAATTTTAGTTTTAATGGAAAAAAAAATGTTTTGCATATCCTTTACAGGACATCGCTGTCAACACCAGCATCTTTCAGCTGGATGTTGATTTCTTTGCAAGATTATGCTCAGTATTTTGAGTTAGTGGAAAGACGGCCAATAATTGAGGTTGATGTGTCTGCGAGGCCAGGCTACATTCATTGGAAAAAATCATGAGAATTAGTAAACTAGAAAAATGCAGTAAAGTTCTGATAGTTCAAAGGAAAGAGAGACTGGAAGATACAGAGAGAGAAGATGCTGAACAGCAAAACATTGTGGCAAAGGGAAACATCGGTCGAGAAAATTAATGTCAATGCTGCATGGAGTATGACACGAGGAAGATGGATAGCTATGAGCTAAAACTACTGATCCTGCATTATCTACATGATATATTTACTATTGCTGTGACGAGTACAGGAAAGATTTGAGTTCGATTTTCCTTAATGGACAGTCAATCCACAATAACAGAAGTGTTGTTATCTAGCCAGCAGTACTTACATTGCTTCATGTGATGTATATCGGGCGATGTGTGTAAGTGGGGGATGTGTGGGTGGGTGCGGGTTATGTGTGTGGGTAGGTGCGGGATATGGGATTTGGCGGGAATATGTGTGTGCGGGTGTTGGATATGTGGTTGGGGGATGTGTGTTTGGCTAAGTGGTTGGGGATGTGTGGGTGGGTGGTGGAGGATATGTGGGTGGGTGAGTGTTGGTAGGTTATGGGATGAGTGGAGGATATGTGCGTGTGGATGGGGAGATGTGTGAAGATGGGGGGATGTGTGAAGATGGGGGGATGTTTGGGTTGGTATGGATGGGTGGATGCATGCATGTATGCCTGGGTTTCAATGTGGGTGGGTGGGGGATGTGTGGTGGGTGGGAGATGTGTGTGTGTGGGTGGGGAGATGGTATATGTGAGGGGTGTGTGTGGGATGTGTGGGTTGGGGGATGGTTGGATGGATGGGGTAATGTATGTTCCTGTGGGTATGTGTGTGGTTTGGTGGTGGATGTGTGTGTTGAGGACACGCGGATAGATAGGGGATGGGTGGGGGGATGTGTCTCATAACATGGTAACATGCATTGTTTATATTTACAACATTCATTTGACAATGTTTTCTTCCTATGTGAATGCACTATGCATTAATGAACGAAAGATGAGTACTTGGAAGGGCCGAATGTAAGACGGGCCTGCGTGCCCAATTTGTTACCTTTCGAAAATAAAGTTCGTTCGTTCGTTCTTTCGTTCGTTCTCCTTTCGGTATTGGTAGTACTTCACATTGATCATAATTGCTTATTTCTGATCTACTGTCATCATCATCATCATCATACACCTCTTTCATATATATCCTGTCCACCTTTTAATGATCTTTTCTTTGTCCATTATAACTGCATCATCTTTTGTTTTCAACCGACATCTTTTCTATATGTTTACTAACGCCTGCTAATTTATGTATCTTTCTATACATATATTTTGTGTCTACTCGTTCTTCAATACCATTCTTTCGCTGCCATACATGTTCGTAACAGTTCGCTATGTATTATTTTATGTTGATCTTGTTTACCTTTTCTTCTAATGTCCATCAATTGTGGAATGTCTTGTGCCATCCATTTTCTTCTATAGTCTTCTTTATTGCTGGTATTATTTCATCTGATGCCTGTTCTATTCTATTAAAACATCCCATTGTTCGTCTACACTGCCTATTTTTTATGTAGCATTGTACTTATTGTGCACAGTAATGGCATATTCATCACTCATTTCCTGATTTGATTCAGTTATTACGAAATCGAGATTAATACTTCTTGGTACTGTCCTTAATTTCTTCAGTTTTATTCTTAGTTTTCCTAATACTGATTCATGCTTATAATAGCATTATGCCCCTGGCCTTCATTTTACTGACAGAAAGCTGTTTTGTTAGTATGTTATCAATTTGATTATGAGTTTTTCTTCTGGGATGTTTGTGTTCATGGGCATATAAAAGTCTCACGTTTCAATTCCACAGTACCAGGACAGCAACATTTCCTACTCGAAGATGAAATCAGAAGAAGCTGGAGACTCTGTGAGCATCACAGATAATACAGCATATGAGAATCCTCTGTTTCTTTGAACAGCCCAGATAATGCACAATATGAGAACCGTCTATTTGACAATCGGAATCTTCAGTGACAGTCTACTCCCTCTCAAGGAAAGGATTTACTCCCTCTATAGGAAATAATATACTCCCTTTCTCAAGGAAAGGCTCTACTCCCTTTAAAGTAGACCACCAACTCCTTCTCAAGGAAACAATCTACTCCCTCGGAAGGAAACAATATATTCCTTCGGAAGGAAACACTATATTCCCTCTGAAGGAAACAATATACTCCCTCTCTTGGAAACAATCTATTTTCTATCAATGAAACAATCTACTTCATCTCAAGGAAAAAATCTACTCCCTATCCACGAAACAATCTAATCCCTCTAAAAGAAGTCTACTCCCTCTTATGGAAACAATCTACTTCCTCTAAAGGAGACGATCTACTCTATCTTAAAAGAACAATCTACTTCCTCTTACGGAAATCTACTCCCTCTATAAGAAACAATCTACTTATTCTCAAGGTAACAATCTACTCCTTCTCAAAGAAGCAATCTACTGCCTTTCAAGAAAACAATCTGCTTCATCTCAAGGAAACAATCTACTTACTCTCTAGGACACAATCTAGTCCATCTCTAGGAAACAATCTATTTCCACTCAATGAAACAATCTGCTTCCTCTCAACAAAGCAATCTACTCCATCTCAAGGAAACAATCTACTCCCTCTCAATGAAACAATTTCACCAAAGTTAACAACGGAAAGATGTCAAACTTACACATCCTCGACTACAAGATATGTTGTTTGAGATATAAGTTAATTAACTCAGTTGTCTTCATTTATCTCTTGAAGAATCTACGTTGTTTTTAACCTTGTTGCAATAGTTATCTTCTGTCGGGGGTTTATTTAGTGTCAAAGTTAAATGGCCACTTTGCACAAAGTATTATGAACATCACATTGACAGTTATACAGTGAACTGTTATTTACTCATGACGTCAACGTAACGGAACCATATTTTGAGTCAAATAACTGATCACACATTATTGGAAATATTGGCCCCTCTTTACAAATGATTTTACTGACTTTCCCACTGTTAAGAATTATGGCTTTAAGTATTTTCATACAGTACATCTGTACATATCCTATACTGTTATTTTTTGTCCAGATAATGTAAAACATTACGGAAAACCGTAAAACAACGTAATGATTGTATTAATACATTTTCAAGTAATGATGTGCACTTATACAACAAAAAAGTCACACACACATATGCACACACAAACACACACATATCGATATATATCTGTGTGTGTATTTTGTTTTATATTGATAATATCTTTATCTTACAGTGTTGTTATGTTCCTTATTGATCTTATCTTTATCTTGAAATGATTGCCTGTTTTGTATGTATCTTATCGGTATCTTACATTGATGTAAAATTGATCTTATCTTTATCTTACACTAATTGAATGGTATATTTATCTATTGCTGTTTGTTCTCATTATGGTTATCCATTTTGTTAGTGCCCATTTCTACTGCTGGGATATTCATCTATCATCAGTATTGTATCTTTCTCTTTTATTTTAATTTGCATACGCTTACACTACACCAACCGTTTTTTTTATACTGCTTATTTTATTTACTAGACTCTCTCTCTTTCTCTCTCTCTCTCTCTCTCTCTCTCTCTCCCACCCCCCCCCCCCCCTCTTTCTTCTGCATTACGTCCAACCCATTCAACCTCACAAGAGAAGTTATAATTATGGACAATTTCAGCCTCTGACTATTAGTCTTATGACCGTTGCTGGACATTTATGCTATTCATCTGAAAGGGATTTGTGTCCATAGGGACAAGTCATTACATTCAGACTGTTGCAGTATTGTATCTTCTTAAAATATATTTTTCTTCAAATTATTTTGGGCACCCACAATCTTCTCCAAACTGTCACTTACTTTGAGAACTTTTCCATGTGGAAGTCTGTAAACAGAGGACAGAACAAAAAAAAACATGAATGAAGTCTTATTTCATCCACTGTTATGATATGTAAATCTTTGTTAGTTATTCTACTTTGTAACTCAACCTCTCATAGAAAATATTCTTCTTGGCCATAAACCATGCTATTACTTTTCATTTCACAATTGTAAATAAAACAATATTACACATCTGCATTATTGTTAAGATGTTTTGTGTGTGTGTGTGTGTGTGTGCATGTGTGTGTGTGTGTGTGTGTGCTTGCGCGCGCGCATAATAAATATAGACAAGCAGGATATACTCAATATGTGCCATGGCAGTGTATCGGGCACTGGACATCTTGCTTATGATCGAGAGATTTTCCGGAAGGTTGTTATGGGAGCGAGGTTCTGCAAAGGACATGCTACTGAATGAATGAATGAATGTGCCATGACATGAAAAGGAGCAATGTTCTTATCTTGTTGTTTCTTATTTATTGACATAGTGATATGCATCATGAAATAATTGTAATTACAAGCAAAAATTGCTTCTCAAATGCACCATCAAAATGAATAGAACTAATCCGAAATAAGTCAATCGGTACTTTAATAACAGTAGATCGAATAAAGTATAAAGGAAGTTTAATGTAGAATAGCCTAACCAAAGGAGCATTTAATAGTATGAAGAATAAGTTATGCAGTCTAACTGTCTATCCAAGTGAGGAAACGAATTCTTTAAGAGCTATATGGAGCCACTCCAGATGTATCTATGTGAATCATGGACAATTAGCAGAGAAATACGGAATTATGTGGAAGCTGGGAGGTGTAGTTTCATAAAATAATGACGAGAACATCGTGAAAGGATAGAACGAGTATGAAGAAGTTAACTCACAAACAAGAACAGGTCACTCGTATTAGAAGAGGCCAGTTCACTTTCTTTGATCATGTCACGAGAACAATAAATCAGTACATCGTGATAACATGGAAAGTTGGAGGGGAGGGAAGGCAGGCGGAGACCAAGAGAGAGAGAGTATGGTGGTCACTTTGACATCATTACATGGAGAAACGTTGATATCAGAAGTGTTTAGCAGCACACGAGACAGAAGGCTGTGGACATACATGATCAAGCATGTCACACGACAGGAAGTATAGAAGACGATGTATTGCTCATTCACTAGTTTATTTATGGGAGAATAATTACATTCTTCTTTTTAACCGATGACACTGGGAGATCCTCACGTTGATTACTCCAGTAAAAACAGCAGTCTGTAACCAATTCATGACATCCACACCGTAGAGCACATGGGGACACTGAACACATTCCTATGAACCAAAAGGTGAGGGAAAGACGTTACCGCTAGAGGGTACACACACTGAGAAAGCTTGAGGATAATATAAATATATACTCTCTTGTCTGGACCCCACAGGAGAAACGAAATAGCGAGAGACATAACAACACACGGACAAGAGAAATACAGGCAAGGTTAATAATGATGAGAGGACGTTGAGGGGACTGCGTGAGATATCGAGGCGTGGTTCTGTTGAGGGTCTATGCCCACATTGGAGATACAGGGAAGAAGAAGAAGCTGTGGCACCTTGCCGTCTTTACAGACGAAAGAATGTGGATTGGAACTAGAGATAAAATTTCATCGCACTATACCTGGGCTTGATTCAGAGAACATGTGCTGCCCATGCAGTATGATCCCTCTCTCGGCCTTACCTTGTTATCTCCAGAGGAAAGAATAACCAGTACGTCTGGAAAAAGGTAGGTTGCAGATGCTGACGGCTCAGCATCTAACCTCCACGAGCAGGAGGTGGGTAGCGGCCAGGCCCTCACATCCGAGTGATTTGACTTAGAGACGGTCAGCCATATCCCTCAGCTGAGTGCCGTATACCAAGTGTCCGGACAGGTATGAGCATGTACACCTGTCATCGTAAGTGTATGGACCTGTAGAAGCATGTACTACCGCCAGAATCCCCGCATGACATTGTCTACAGTCCGGATCCCGTGACCAGCGAGAATCGGCCCGTCGGAGATATTGCTCCTCTATGTTGGGAACAGATCTCCCAGACTGAATAAGTAAAGAAACAATAACAGTAGTGGTATTTCAGTTGCGCTGTTGCTCCCACCTATGCTACACCCTTCATGTGTCTTCACTCTACAATCACAAGTATGTAGCTACAGCTGGCTAGGATCACTGCTTGAGGTGGCTTGCGCGTTCGCAAGTCACCCGCTTCGTGTGTCGTGTCTGTATTTATACATTTGTCTTGCAGAGATAATGTACTTACAACCATGACACCACACGAGGAACAAGAATGAGGGGAATCGCAGTAAAGCTTAAAAAGGCAATGAAAGATGTTGTGATATCACCAGTGGCGCCCACAAACCAGTATCTATGCATTTCAACAGTCCTGACCACTGTGGCGTGGCCGACATACAGGTCAAGGCCATCAAATCATGCACATCCCACGATCGTAATCGGAAGACATTGGAACACCGTCTCATCTTCCAGCTGGGCACACTCTCCCCTCACGGCCTCAATGTCCAACACAGTTTCACACACACACACACACACACACACACACACACACACACACACACCACAACATGATATATATAAAATAGAATGTGTGTCTGTAAGTCCGTATGTTATTTATGTGTTCGCGAACGGTCCATCCGATTGAGATGACATTTTCTACATGTCTTCTTTCCATTCCGGTGCAGCCAACTGTCATAGTTTGTTAGTTTCAAAACAGCTATTTGAGTAATAAAATTTAATTTTGTAATCTATTTATAATGTATATATACAGCGAGGGGACTTAACTTAAGAGAAGTTATATCAAGGGACATAACTTTTAATAAAATTTTATATATATTTATATATTAAAATAATTGATGCACATTTCTCAAATAGGTAGACCTTTTCTCTACAGTTATCTACAGACATATGCGTTATAATATATAATGATAAAATCTTTAAGGTATTTTCAATGTTTTCATAAAAATAAGGCATCTGTTTATACAGTGAAAATTTTCTAACTCATCTTTCTATTTTTCTTCAACAGTACATTTAATTTTTTTTTAAACATTCTCATGTGTATGGCGCGTAACACCCACGTTGGGTATTTATGATGCCTGTGTTACACATTGCCTCAACGAGTTACTTTTCATGCGTTTTTTTTTCATGCATGTTGATCTTTTGTTGTCAAAGAATTGCTTCATAAGAGATGTTGAATGAAAGAATGTGTGAGGAAATAGAGAAGAAGGGCAGAATGTAGGACGGGCCTTCGTGCCCAATTCTTAACCCTTTGAAAATAAAGATTTTCGTTCGTTAAAAAAAAAAGTAATTATTTGTGAGAGAATGTTAGTTGCATATCCTTTGTAGTACTATGCAGTCAACCAACCTCCCACCATTTATTGGCTGTTCGTGATAACTTGGTAAGTTTACTTTAGATAGATCTCTTCCAATCATATTTTCTACTATCAATCTATCTATTCTTCTATTCTATCTATATTTTTAACGGCAACGGGCCGAACACAGACAGACAGACAGACAGACAGACAGACAGACAGACAGACAGAACAAACTTTATTTTAAAAGGGTAACAAATTGGGCACGCAGGTCCGTCTTACATTCGGCCCTTTCGATCACTCATCTTTCATTCATCAAATGTGCATGTTACATTTACATAGGAAAAAATAACATTTTCAAATGGATTTTGTAAGCATAAACAATGCATATTACGCATAGTACATTCACATGGGAAAGGAAAAAAACATTGTCAAATGAAAGTTGTAAACATAAACAGTGCATATTGCAATGTTGTGAGACACATCCCCCATTGGGCACGCAGGTCCGTCTTACATTCGGCCCTTTCGATCACTCATCTTTCATTCATCAAATGTGCATGTTACATTTACATAGGAAAAAATAACATTTTCAAATGGATTTTGTAAGCATAAACAATGCATATTACGCATAGTACATTCACATGGGAAAGGAAAAAAACATTGTCAAATGAAAGTTGTAAACATAAACAGTGCATATTGCAATGTTGTGAGACACATCCCCCATTCACCCTCACACCATGCAGCCACCCACACATCCCTCAGTCACCCACACACCCTCCACCCACCACACCCCCACCCACCCACACATACCTCCACGCACTCACACAGACTCAGGCAAACATACATGCCGCCACCCACTCACTTTCCCCCACCCAAACACATTTCCCTACACACAAATACATCCCTCACCCATCCCATAACCGACACGCACACACCCACCCACCCACATGTTCTCCACCGCACACCCACACACCCGCAACCACCCAGCAAAACACACATCACATAACCACACACACATACCCCCGTCAACCCACACATCCCGCACCTATCCACACATACATCCCGCACCCTCACACTCACAAATTTACCCACCCACCCACGCACACATCAGCCACCCTACACCCACTCACCCACCCAATATCCGCCACATCTAAACCACACATCCCCCACCTATGTACACATACCCAACCACAAACACATCTCCCCACCTGCCCACACATATCCCCCACTCATAAACACCAAAAATACACACACCTCCCACCCACACACCCCTACCACCCACATATACCCCACCCACACACATCCGCCTCTCAAACACATCTTCTCACACACACATCATCCAACCATACACTCATCTCTAACACACATCCACCCACTCACGTACTCATCTATCAACCACTCAATCCCACACATCACCCACCCGCCTATCAACACATGCATCTCTCATCTACCGTCCCACCTACACACACCCCAGCCTCCCAGCCAAACACACATCCCTCATCCTCACCTACATCCATCATCCACCTGCACATCCCACACCTCCCCCACCTCTGACACTTCTCCTCTCCCACACAAAACTCCACCCATAAACAGATTCCCCCCACACATACATCCCCCACATGCATTCCTCATACACATCCCGGCCTACACATCTCTCACCCATTCACACATCTTCCCACCCACCCACACATCCCCCACCTACAAACATCCTCACCACTTACATATACATCCTCCACCCACTCACACTTACCCCATCCACACTCACACACTCCCATCCACACAGACATATCCCATTCACAGACTCCCCCCACACTCATTCCCCACACCCATTACACACCCATCCCCCAACCCACACAATCTCCTACACACCCATTCACCCACCCAAATACACATTCCCTACCCAACCCCCAACCCACCAACACCCACATACTTCCAATAATCCTCTCAAATATCCCCCCCCCCCCCCCAAACACACACACATCCCTCACACACACACATACATCCCCAATCGACTACACATCACTTCACCCATCCACACATCACCCATCAACCCATACACATCAACCCATAGATAGATAGACAGACAGACAGACAGACAGACAGACAGACAGATAGACAGACAGACAGACAGACAGACAGACAGACAGACAGACAGACAGACAGACAGACAGATAGATAGATAGATAGATAGATAGATAGATAGATAGATAGATAGATAGATAGATAGATAGATAGATAGATAGATAGATAGATAGATAGATAGATAGATAGATCCCCGCCAGGGGTGGGCGAAGCCGGGCCGGGTCAGTTAGTGTGTGTGTTTATAATATATATATATAAGACAGCAACAACAATGAACAGGTTAACAACAAGGGTCTGGTAGAACTGAAAGCTTACTGCCAAAACAAAATTCCTGGTTTTTCTAGCATGTGTCCTTAGTACTCTTCTTTATGGCAGTGAAGCCTGGTCAACTTACACCAAGAGAAATGTTAAACAGAATTCATATGCCGTGTCTATGAATAATACTTGGTATCAAGTGGCAGAATAAGATCACAAAATCTGAAGTATTGGAAAGATCAGGTTTTGCGACGGTGTGTTCCATGCTCAGTCTTGAGTTCAGTTGAGTTGAGCTAATAACCGACATAACTGCACTCAGGACATTCCCAAATGCGCTCCGTCACCTCGTTCAACAGCCAGCGAAGAGTCGCACTACTAATCGTTCCCAGCGTTATCTGATTGAAAATTATCCTGGTCTTCCCGCTCAGCCATTTTCAGTCTTCTTAGACTTAGATGGATAGGTCAATCAACAACACACAACACCAGTGGGCTCCGTGGCGCAACGTTAGCGCGTCTGACTCCAAATCAGAAAGTTGCGTTTGTCCAGAGTTCGCAGCCATATGTTAAAAGTTGTTCAAAGTAACATGCAAGAGTTATTTTTTGCTATCAAATTTGATACGGACTTATTGCATTATATATTGTTGCTTTTACCACATGCAGGATTTGTTTGTCATATTATGCTCTGTATCCCTGTTATGCACGTTCCAGCTAATATTCTCTATGTGCCCAGATATTTGGACTATTAACCACATTCACAGCTGGTCTGGTACTGTCTATGTTCAACAAAGACAGGGACACGAAAATACAGGGGGAAAAACACACATTGCTGATCCTATAATAACACGCACACACGCACGCACAGAGATATGCGCACATGCACATACGCAGAAAGCCAGGCATACAGACATATCAAAAGACAGACTGAAGTCGAAGAGGCAGACATACACACATACATAAACTGAAATCTAAGTGGTATACTTACAAGCACTGAAGCTCTAGTGAGTTGATTGTCTACAAGCACTGATGCTCTAGTGAGTTGATTGTCTACAAGCACCCAGTTCACGGCTGCCAAATTGAAGTAGTAAAATCCAAGTGTTTACATTGTCACTGAGAACATACAGAAAACCTACCAATTATGAAGGACACGACGACTGACACAAATACTGGTCAAGTGTTGTCATGCAAGTGGAATCACTCACACCAGTACACTAACCGGTCAGGCTAACTGTGGTCTGTAAACATTTCCCGTGCTCATCCACGTTATTATTAGTGCCAACTTAGTGGTTGTGTCCCCTGGTACTGGTTAACTCTATCTGTTGCAGACAAGTGTTGCTGTAACTCATGCTCAGGGAGTGGAGTGCAATGTGATATATGCTTGAGTCTGAATGAGCTCAAATAATAACATTGTAGCCCATTAGAAGTTACTCATAAATTACAATTAAAATTACAATCAACGAAGCAGGAATCCGCAATTGTATACTTTGGCTCCATAATTAATACTAATGAGGACTGTTTAATTAAAAGAATTAAGTATGATATTGGATAAGTAATGCAGACATTAAAAAGAACGAAGAAAACACAGATACATTATCACTTTGAGCACGTGTACCATTCATATGGCAACATACGGATGTGAATTAACCACAATATCAAAACTTATCAAAATAAGTCGAGCATTTTCAAGCTCTATTGTGACAGTAAATGTCCTAGAACACCGTCAATAAAGAAACATAAACAACACGAAGGAGAGACTGACCACTTATTCCTCCGTGTACTCAGACCTACAACATGTGGTGGCCCCAGCTTTAGTTGAGCCACTACGTGACCACAGTGGCTGAGTTGAGTTTGGTGAGTTGAGTCTAACACCGGCTTCACCGCACTTGGAACATTCCCTTACTCCAACCTTGATCATCTTCAACAATCAGCGAGAAGTAGAAATGTTAATGGTACAAGTTGCATTCTGATTATGTGTCCGTCTGGCAATACCTCGGAGTACTAAGTGTCAGTCAGATCCTCTGGTAACTCCCTGCCTCACCTTCTCTTCAGACAATGATGGTGTATCTGTTATTCCAAGCTATACACATGACCTCAAAGGGTACAGAACCCGATCTGCCTTATTGGGGATTGAACTCTGACCACTGTCTAGGCAGGCAAGCGCACTAACCACTGTGCCACCTCGGGTGTACCAGAAACTTATGAAAAGGAACTGTACATGTAGAGTAGCACGTAGATATCTCACTCCAACTGCTGATGATAAACTTCCGGGTTATACCATTTCTGGGTCAGGACAATTTAATCTGGCAGGACAATTCTAACTTCGCATGTCGGGCTGGAACTTTATCCCCCACTCACGCTTGAACTCTCTTGAACTGCTCTTTCCCAAGTGCCTTGTCCGCTTTGATGGTGGGGGGGGGGGGGGGGGGGGGTGTCGAACATATCCCTCCACAACTCTTGAACTCTAGCATTTTAATCGCAGGTTTTGATATCTCTTCATGCCGCCATCAACACCCGTATATCATCTATTCTCTCATTCTTTCTCAGCACCCAAATGTGCCAGGCCGTGTGGACCCCAGAATTCTTGTTGTCACAACACAAATTCTGTCCTCAATTACGTTTTGAATTCGCAACTCTAAACTGGAAAGTCGTTGCGCTAGGCTAGAATAAGCCGATACACACCAAATCGTTGACAGGACGGATTGGCTTAAAGTGCTGATGTCTACTCTTTCCTCGATAAATCTTGTTTCTTTCACCGGGTGGACTATTTCTATTATAACAAAATAATAAAAATATGGTATCCACTCGCCGAGACCTGCTACTGTGACAGAGGCTCAGACTCTAGCTTTCTCTGCAAGAGAAACAAACACAATACACTTTGAGGAATAGCGCGCCCGTTGCTCACGCTAAAAAACCCTTGCAAGCTGCAAAACAGGACAGAGCAGGCCAAAAACAATATGTCCAAATAAAAATGTCAACTTGTGCAAGAATAGCGGGCGTTTGGTGTAGTCGCTTGGAGGTTAAGCTGGTAATGTCATGGAGGCGGGCGGACTAGGGTTTGATGCCAACGCTTGCCGTTAGATAAGGGAGATGAAGACCGATCACGTCTTGTTAGGTAAGAGAGATGAAGACCGATCACGTCTTGTTAGATAAGAGAGATGAAGACCGATCACGTCTTGTTAGTAAGAGAGATGAAGACCGATCACGTCTTGTTAGATAAGAGAGATGAAGACCGATCACGTCTTGTTAGATAAGAGAGATGAAGACCGATCACGTCTTGTTAGATAAGAGAGATGAAGACCGATCACGTCTTGTTAGATAAGAGAGATGAAGACCGATCACGTCTTGTTAGATAAGAGAGATGAAGACCGATCACGTCTTGTTAGACAAGAGAGATGAAGACCGATCACGTCTTGTTAGAGAAGAGAGATGGAGATCGATCACGTCTTTTAGATAAGAGAAGCAAAGACAGGTCACGTCTTCCTGCATGCAATCAGATCCACACAATGTGATTATCCTAGAACATCACATACAACTTCCTGCATGTAATCAGATCCAAAAAATGTGATTGTCCGAGGACTTAACAGACAACTTCCTGCATGAAATTAGATCCACAAAATGTGATGGTGCTAACACTTCACAGATAACTTCCTGCTTGGGACTTGTTTTTCGGTAGTCACGGTGGAGAAGTAGGTAAAGGTTCGACATCGAATTGTGTTTAATTGTCGTGGTTCCCATGTTGGTCCAACCCATAATGTGTACGAGGAAATGTCGTTTACAGTGTAGGAAACCGTTATGATACTAACCACATCAACCTCCGAGTGTCGACGGTTAATTTAAAAACATGGCTCTGGAACCATATGTCCAGTGCCCACTGAAGCGTGTACAAGGGACTCTTACTTTCAGTCAATCCATCATGTGCCATGCCGGAAAGCGTGGGCGGTCATGACTCGCCATTTCACTCGATCACCAGAGTCGGGAATCAGCTCAGTTTTTATATCTCGACTATGTCATATGGCCAAGCCATCCAGGTATTTACTTCTTGGTCTTCCCCTTGGTCTGTTCCCTTCGATCTTGCCAGTTGTCACCAAGTTCTCCAATCCATTTCTTCTCATAACATCTCCAAATATTTTCACTGTCTACGTCTAATTTCTCTAATCAATTTACGATTTTCATTTGTCTCCTGTAGTACTTGGTCATTGGTTTTTCTGTCTGTCCATGGTATTCTTTGCTTTATCCTCAGAACCACATTTCCTGCAACCATCAGATGTTTTTCACCTTGACTGCTTATTGTCCAAGTTTCACATCCATACAAAAGTAATCAGGCTCTATGTATCACCTCAACACTCTTTTTCTCAGTTTCAATTGACATCTTTTTATTGGTCAGTATGTTTTTCATCTTGCTAAAGACTACTTTTGACATGGCGATTCTTGTTCTAATCTTTTCAAGGCATCTCCCATCAGATGATATGCTGTTCCGAGATAATTATACCGATTTACCTGTTGACGAGTATTCCCATTTACTTGTATCTTACAATGTGGTATTTCGTTCTTCCTAGTGACGACCATTATCTGTGTCCTTTTACAATTTAATTCTAACCCTTGTTGTTCACTGTGTGCAACAACCTCATCTACTAATTGTTGCAGATCCTGCTCATTGTCTGCAATCAGTACTGTATAATCTGCATATCTAATGTTACTGATGTTTTGTCCTCCAATGCTGATTCCATTTATATCTTTTACATTTCTGAAAATATTTTCACTGTACAGGGAAAAAATATCTGGAGATACCCTTGCTTTACCTACTCCAAAAATTCTTTGTGTCTTGATACATTCTGGTGTACAAAATGTTACATGTAGAGTTCGTGCTCTGAGATGAGCTTTCCCTGTCGTGATATATAGAAACAGACAGGAGCACTTGTAGACATATTCATGTGCTTCAGTGTGAACCTTATCCCAAAACCAAATCATTCGCCGCGCGACTATCAATCAATCTGAGCACACATATTTTGAAGATTCGTGCAGATTTGATGCAATTAATTATTATAACTAACATTGTGTGTAGATTCCTGTTAATTTATTTTGTGATTCAAGATAAAGTAGTGCATTTTTCCCCGCCAACATTTGGTTCTCTTGTTTCTTGAGATCACAACTTTCAAACCGTTGGCATCATTAAATTATGCCTCGCTAATGTGGAAAATGCCTATGCGTACTTCTGATGCGGAACACTAGACCCGTCTGGGTAAATCATATCGCATCCAGCCCAATATGTGTAAACAATGAAAGCATTGACCTCTGCAAAGGCAGCACAGAGAAATGATGTCGGGTGGACTGCGACGGTGGCATGGAGGAACTGCATCAACAGAGTTGATACACGACCCAAGGACCTAGATCTGCGGAGAGACATGCACGTCTACGATAGTTGCCCGGGCACATACTGATGCAGGTTATTATGATGGTGAAAATGACCTCTGAATCCACAGCCACTTTGAAATTTCACTCTCTCTACCTGTTGTCGAATTTGAAAATGACACAACTGTTGGATAAAAATGTTTGATTCACTGATTTCAATAAATGGTGGATGTTCTGATGTCTCTAAATGTTGGAGGCACTGATATATAAATGCCGAGGGCAATGATATATCTAGATGCTGAGGGCAATGCTATTTCTAAATGTTGGAGGCACTGATATTTCTGAATGTTGGAGGGACTGATATCTCTAAATGTTAGAGAGACTGACATATATGCATGTTGAAGGGAATGATATCTCTAAATGTTAGAGAGACTGACATATATGCATGTTGAAGGGAATGATATCTCTAAATGCAGGAGGGATTGACAGATCTAAATGTTGGAAGTACTGGCATATCTACACGTTGGAGGCAGTGATATCTCTGAAGTTTAGAGGGACTGACATATCTAAATATTGGAGGCACTGATATATATTTTTTGCTGGAAGCACTGGCTTCTATATTTCCCTGATCAATACTCCTGTTCTCATATACACGTCTGACAGTGTCTTCATCCTGAACTAGCCAGTATAGTTCTCCTCTTTCAACATGTTGCCTTTTCCTCTGCTGCGAACTTCGTGCAACATATAGACCACTAGGGTATTATCTTGAGATGAGCACCTTCCACAGACGTCCCGATCCTATGTCTCATGGCAGGGAAATCAAGAAGAAAGCATATATGTATTCATGATCTATACCTGGTGCACACAAACCATAGCTGCTTGCTCAATTCTGTTCAGTCTTTAAGTGCGTTTATGGTTGACAATAAAGAAGGTCTGTTGTGTTCAATCATTGTTACAAAAGAACCAGCAGTCGTTTTCAATATTTCCCGCCTACATTATTCCTTGCCTGCTTTAATTGTGACCTGTTCAATGTGTAATTTTAGGAATAGACTGGGATCTTATTTACTGTCAAATATTTCATGGAGTCATTTATGCCAAGCACGCAGTACAGAGTTTCCAGGTAGGCGTATCTGGGTTAATTATGTGAGTGCTATCTCCTTCAATTCACACACCACATGTCGCGTGGGACTGAATGAGTTAAGGGAGACCCATGTCACTCGCTTCTGTAAGACATCCAGCTTGATATAGACGTGACAGTGGCTGACGAAATGATGATGTTCTTTCAGGCGATGTTTCTTAAGACGTGACATCAGTTAATCATATAGTGATGTTCTTATAAACAATGATGTTCCCATAGATGTGGCAACAATTAATGTTACTGTGATGATCATATACAGGGTGTTTGTAAAGTCTCACTACACTTTGTATGTAGAACGATTTTGAAAAATGAAGTACATTACTCATCTAACAATGTGCTGCACAGTCCATCATGAAGCAATATGCAGCCTACGGCTGTCGTATTCTGGAGTAATTATTTGCACTCGAAACAGAATGGTGTTATCAACGGAAGAAAGCATTTCATTGGTTATATAATTGTTTCGAAATGACGGTCGATAAACACGGATGGTTTTTCAAAGATTTATAGCAAGATTTCTCTATACACAATCCCGTCATCGCATTACGGTTAGAAATTTGTTGAATACGTTACAATGAATAAGCCATTGGTACTGTCCAACATTCCCAAAACAGCGTTAAACATTATTAACTATTATAACTAATTTAACGAATTGTGTGTTGACATCATGTACTTAATTTTTCAATATTGTTCTACATACAAAGTGTAGTGAGACTTTACAAACACCCTGTAGAAGTGAGAGTAGTTAACGATGTGATGATGTTAATAAATACGGCGATGTCTCTATAGACGTGACAGAGAATAAAGATGTGATGTTATAGTTTTAAATATATAAGTGTGTTCCTTTAGATGTGACAGCAATCAATGTTATCTGATTATGTTCTTATAGACGTGACAGCTAATACGTGTATAATGATGATCTCTTATGCGATAATGTTTCTGTATATTTAGCAGCAGTTAACGATGTGATATTAATTCTTTAGACACAGCAACAATTAGTGATGTAATGGTGTTTTTTTAGACGTGACAGCAGTTAAAGATGTGATAATATCTCCAAAGAGAGGACAGTAGTTAATAATTTGATGATGTTCCTATAGACATGACAGCAGGCAATTATGTGATGACATTACTAAAGACATTACAACAATTGACCACGTGATATTGCTTCAATAGAGATGGCAGTAGGTAAGGATGTGGTGATATTTCTTTAGATGTTGCAGCAGGTAAAGATGGGATAATGTCTCCAAAGACGTGGTAGTAGTTAATGATGTGATGTTGTTTCTATAGACGTAGCATCTGTTAAAGATGTGACGATGTCCTTCTTGCATCTTTTCCCTGTCAATACAAAAGAAATAGTTTCGACGAGTTGAACATGTGTCCCCTACGCATTAAGTTGTTCTATGGTTGTCACTTTGTATACGTTGAATTTGGCTGGTGATTGTGGAAGATAAACTATTACAGCTGAACTTAATTAACCATACACTTGAAAGGGTGGGGTGAGGATAGAAAGGGGCGGGGGTTGCAACTATTCCGTGTATGAAGACATGATGCACGCGAAGTATAATCAACATTTGTGTAAGAATATAAGACAATTCTGATGTTCTAAAAGTTGCAAACACTAAAGGAAACGCCTCAAAGATAACTATGTCTGGGAAACGTAAATAATTAGTCTGCATCACATGCCTCAATGGTCTAAAAAGAACATTAATGGAAGTTGCGGTTTCAGGAACATCAACCAGTGACCGATCAACAAGATGGTCCCTGGCATGAACATGTATGAGGCAGACACACTGGCGAGAGATCGAGAGTCTAGTTGGTGAGCTGTGATGAGGGACACATTCTGTACAGGATTCGTTTCATGATGATGACGGTATCCCTAAAAGGCATGCATATGAATGCATGCTGATGTTTGTCAGTAGTGCATGTGTGCCCACACTTACAGGCACATCCTCGAACACGCCTGCCTGCCCTGTCCTCTCAACATGGTATTCGCCAACGGTGAATGGGAATATAAGATGCCTCTGGAAGTCACCTGCTGGTCTACATGCAATAATCTGCTCCAGAAGCGAACCCACCGTGTTGTGCATAGCCAGCTGTAGCCGACTTTCTGTGCATGATCGTCGTGTTGTGTAGATAGCGGCATCAGACATTTTTACAGAAACCTCTCCTTTATCTAACTTCTCTGGGTTCTTGCATTGAATTTTGTGGACATGTCCTCCATGTCTGCTTCTCACATATTGCTAGTATCATCCTGTTGAATGCCATTATAGTCTGAATCGCTTTTTTAGACCTTTGAAGAGTCGCCAGAATTACCTCAAGTGTAAGCCAGTGTCAGTGTAAGCCAGTGTCCGCATCCAACACAGCTTCCACTAATAGACCGTGCTTGGAAGTATTGCGTCTCATCTTTTTTGGGGAAAGGATTAATTACTTTGTTTTTATCTAAAACAACATTTGCAGCAACATAAATTCAAGGTCAACGAGTTGTTGTGTTACACAAAAACGGAAATATGTCAATAACTGACTTCCCCTACTGAAGGCTTTATGTGTGGTTGTATGGAATCACAAATTGTCAGCTTGGGGGAGGTGCTGGGACGATAGCATCCAAACGGCTCGTGCCGGGGTGATCTGTTATAAACCCAACACAGCTCGGAGACGTCAACACATGCCAGCCACTGACTCTTGGGTGGCTCCAGTGCTAATATCAGTAACTTACAGTCCTGGATGGAACCAGTGCTAATTTAAGTAAGTTATAGTCTTTAAATAGGGGTTAGCGTCTTTCTCCGTAATCCTGTATACTCTCGTGAGTAACATCACATGAGCGAGAGTTGGTAGCGGGTCTCGTCGAGCCAGTAACTTACGGGGTATGCGAGCCGGTCGCTCAGAAAGCAGTGGCAAACTAGTGAGCGTAATCTTGCCAAGAAATCAACAATCAGCTGAAAGATGCTGATGTTGACAGCGATGTCCTGTAAAGGATATGCGAATAAAAAAACAATAGTCTTTAATTACACCAGTGCTAACATCAGTCAGTATCTTATAGTCTTGGATGGCACCAGTCCTTATTTAAGTACATTATAGTCTTGGATGGCACCAGTGCTGACTTTAGTAACTTCTAGTCTTAGATGGCACCAGTGCTGACTTTAGTAACTTCTAGTCTTAGATGGCACCAGTGCTACTTTAAGTAAGTTACAGTCTCTGATGACGACAGTGCTAACTTCAGTATCTTATAGTCTTTGAAGACACCAGTGTTAACTCAGTAACTTATAGACTTGGATGGCACCAGTGCTAACTTCAGCTGCTTAAAGTCTTTGATGGTACCAGTGTTAACTTCAGTAGCGTAAATCTTGGATAGCACAAGTGCTAAATTTTGTAACTTATATTCTTGGATGGCACCAGTGCTAATAAGAATGTTATAGTATTTGATGGCATCATGTTAATTAATAATATTATAGTACTTGATGGCACCAGTGCTAATTAAGAATGTTATAGTATTTGATGGCACCAGTGCTAATTAAGAATGTTATAGTATTTGATGGCACCTGCGTTAATTAAATATATTATAGTATTTTATGACACAAGTGTTAACTAAGAATATTATAGCATTTGATGGCACCAGTGCTTATTAAGTATAATATAGTATTTGGTGGCACTAATGTTAATTAAGTGTATTATAGTATTTGATGGCAAGAGTGCTAATTAAGAATATTATAGTATTTGATGGCAAGAGTGCTAATTAAGAATGTTATAGTATTTGATGGCACCAGTGCTAATTAAGAATGTTATAGTATTTGATGGCACCAGTGCTAATTAAGAATGTTATAGTATTTGATTGCACCAGTGCTAATTAAGAATGTTATAGTATTTGATGGCACCAGTGCTAATTAAGAATGTTATAGTATTTGATGGCGCCAGTGCTAATTAAGAATGTTATAGTATTTGATGGCACCTGCGTTAATTAAAAATATTATAGTATTTTATGACACAAGTGTTAACTAAGAATATTATAGTATTTGATTGCACCAGTGCTAATTAAGAATATTATAGTATTTGATGGCACCAGTGTTAATTAAGAATGTTATAGTATTTGATGGCGCCAGTGTTAATTAAGAATATTATAGTATTTGATTGCTCCAGTGCTAATTAAGAATATTATAGTATTTGATGGCACCAGTGTTAATTAAGAATATTATAGTATTTGATGGCACCAGTGCTAATTTATGTAAGTTATTAACTTTGATGACACCAGCGCTAACATCATTAACGTATAGTCTTGGATGGCACCACCAGTCCTAATTTAAGTACACTATAGTCTTGGATGGCACCAGTCCCAATTTAAGTACACTATAATCTTGGATGACACCAGTCCTAATTTAAGTACACTATAATCTTGGATGGCACCAGTCCTAATTTAAGTACACTATAATCGTGGATGACACCAGTCCTAATTTAAGTACACTATAATCTTGGATGGCACCAGTCCTAATTTAAGTACACTATAATCTTGGATGACACCAGCGCTAATTTAAGTAAGTTATAGTCTTGGATGGCACCAGTGCTTACTTCAGTAACTTATACTCTTGGATTAAAATAGTGCTAACTTCAGTAACTTATAACCTTGGTTAGCTCAAATACTAACTTCAGTAACTTATAATAAGGCTTGAATCTAATTGATTTAAGCTTGGGTCCATTTTGATATCACGTGTCCATACCATCTTCGTGCTACAGGTAATCCGTTTGTTGATTTTTGTGTTCAAGGGTGGACGAATTGCTCTGAGCGAGTCTTGGTTGATGACTTTAATGCAGACAGACTGATAAACAGACGGGCAACAGACAGACGAAAGGCAGACAAGTTACATGGCTGAATTAATGGGTGGATTGATCAGTGAACAGCTCTTACACATATTTGTGCCCCTGAGTACATTTTATTACTGATTTTTTGGGGGCCAGTATTGAAAGCACAAGACATGTTTATGTATAACATGCAGACACAGCCAGCAGAGCTGTAAGTGTGGTAACTGGAACATACAACGGCAACTGATTTCTAAGTCAGAACAATGTGAACTCAGATGAAGAACCTGTAAAATCAAATGGCAATATACATCCAATAATAATTCTAACTGATGCCCTGTCTGTACTCAAGCACTCAAACCCAACAAGCTCTTAAGATAAGAGATGTGACGGGAGCGGTACATTGACGTCAGTGCATCTACATTGTTGTCTAGAATGAGAGACTTTGAAGTAAGAACAGGCACGAGCAGACACGAGAGCCACAAAAGGGAATGAGGGGCCTCGTCAACCAACACAGAACTGTCACTATTAGCTGCCGGACGCTGATCAATAGCTTGGAAGGCGGTGGGGTGGGAGATTCGGTAACTAACTAACTAACTAACTAACTAACTATATAACTAAGTGGCCAACTGACTAACTTGCTAACTAACTAGCTATCTAACTAACTAACTAACTAACTAACTAACTAACTAACTAACTAACTAACTAACTAACTCACTAACTAACTAACTAACTGTCTAACTAACTAACTAACTAATTAACTAAATAACTAAGTGACCAACTAACTAACTTGCTAACTAACTAGCTATATAACTAACTAGCTAACTAACTAACTAACTAACTAGCTGACCAACCAAGTAACTAACTATGTATCCAACCAACTAACACATTAACGATTTAACTAACTAAAAAACTAACTATCTAACTAACTAACTAACTTACTTACTAACTGATTAACGAACTAACAAAGTAAATAACCAATCGACTTACTAAGTAACTATGTAACTAACTAACTAACTAACTAACTAACTAAGCGACCAACAAACAAACTAACTAACTAGCTATCTAACTACCTAATTAGCTGATCAACCAACTACCTAACTAAGTATCCATCCAACTAATAAACTATCTATTTAACTAACTAACTAAGTAACTATCTAACTAGCTAACTAACTAGCTAACTGACTTAATAACTAACTAACTAAGTAACTAACTAACTAACTAACTAAATAACCAACTAACTGACTATCTAACTAAGTAACTAACCAATCAACTTACTAAGTAACTAACTATTAGCTAGCCAACTAACTAACTAAGTAACTAAAAAACTAACCAACCAACTAACTTACTAACTAACTAACTAACTAACTAACTAAGTAACCATCCAACTAAAAAACTACTAATTTAACTAACTAGTTAACAAACTAGCTAACTAATTAACTAACTAAGTAACCAAGAAACTAACTATCTAACTAACTAACTAAGTCTCACACAACAAGTGCCACAACAACAAAAAACTAACTAACCAACTAACTTAGCTCTTACGACTACATGACATTCTGTGGCAGATATGAACAACAATGAAGCCAACACTACTTACGGACGACACCACAGTGGATACAGGACATATTCTAAACCAAGTATAGTTGTAGTAGTAGAGAATGTAGTAGTAGTAGTAGTAGTAGTAGTAGTAGTAGTAGTAGTAGTAGTAGTAGTAGTAGTAGTAGTAGTAGTAGTAGTAGTAGTAGTAGTAGCAGTAGCAGTAGTTGAAGTAGCAGTACTAACAGTAGTAGTAGTAGCAGTAGTAGTAGTAGTAGTAGTAGTAGTAGTAGTAGTAGTAGTAGTAGTAGTAGTAGTAGTAGTAGTAGTAGTAGTAGTTGTAGTAGCAGTAGCAGTAGTTGTAGTAGTAGAGAATGTAATAGTAGTATAAGTACTAGTAGTAGTAGCAGTAGTAGTAGTAGTAGCAGCAGCAGCAGCAGCAGCAGCAGCAGAAGAAGAAGAAGAAGAAGAAGAAGAAGAAGAAGAAGAAGAAGAAGAAGAAGAAGAAGAAGAAGAAGAAGAAGAAGAAGAAGACGAAGAAGAAGACGAAGAAGAAGAAGAAGAAGAAACACTGAGGTAAGGTATCATACAACACAGTGGTTACCCCACTTGCCACTCCCCACCTCCCTCCTCCAACCCCGAGTCAGTGGTGTTTGTTCAAGGTCATACAATGACACGCCTTTTCCCGGTCAGGGCCTCTCTAGAATCGAGTCATTTTCACCAAATGGATAAATGTCGGAATTAATTGCTTGGAGCGGAATGGCTGCGAAGACAGGAACTGTTCACCCGTCAACAGTGTGTCATTACCCAGAATGTGTGAAGGCTAGCCTCTAAGGCAGTATCTGCCACGAGACTATCCTTACCTTTAGCTCATCGACTACTGCATAAGAACAGGTGTTGCAAACGTCACTTAACAGAATCAGCAATGTGTCTGAAGCCAACACTTTTGTAAATTATACAAACGACAACAAACAACACGTGCTTAAAAGCAACACTTGTGTGTTGGTAATCCAACGACAGATATTTCCTCTGTGGTGTGAAATACTGGTTCTTTTCATATTTCAGGCCACGACAAAACGTTGTCAAGCTACCAGTTCCCTTTCTCGCTTTGTTTTCTTTTCTAGGCAATTCTCATAAATTCTACAATATACACGATACCAGAGTTTATGAGACTGAGCTCATTCTAGAGCCGTAATGGTGGCAACAATAACTGATCCACTGACCCCAATCCTCACAAGCAGTTTCGTTGACAGAACAAATAATAATGTATGTTTGATAGATCAAATGATGCATGTCTGAAACTTACATGTTTGCAAACATCACTAAATATAGCTACTTTTGTTTTATGTTCCCATTGTTAACAGGGTGATCACGTGATCTAGTCTACAAAAACTGCACATCTGCTGCAACATGCCTCATTTTATAAAAGATCGGCCACACCTCTGGCATGGGAATCTAATGAAGCTGATACTTATTGTGGGATTGCTAAGCATTCTTGCTGTATCTGGGATTAAAGCACAGACTGACCACTCTATTACCACAGAGTTTGCAATGTCTGCATCTACAGAAGCAAGCATAACCACCCCAGCTCAAGTCGAGAGGGTTTGCAAGCAGACACACAGACGCTCGTTCCATACAGAATGTGAACCCTGCATGTCTTCAAGAAACCCATGTCACCCAGGAAGTGTCCTCGGTATAGTAGTGTTTTCATATTCTTGCATTCACTCCTAAATCTAGTTTCTAAAGTGTTTGCTGTATAACACATATGGTCATTGGCGGCCACACAGATGTCGTATCTACGTAGGATACTAAGAATTTCAAGGACAACTACGAATTCCAGCCTCCAAGTCCCGCACAAGACAACCACAAATAAACGTCATTACCCACTACAGGACAATACAACTATCGTTTATGGAGCCTTTTTTGATATACGAAGGTCCAAAAACGGATGTGACAACCGGAAAGAAAAAAGGCTGTTAGTGACGAGACATACGGAAGGAGTACATACTACACATGTTGACAGAGAGACAAAGAAGACAATCAGAGACCAAACTAACAAGGAACACAAAGGACAAATGTCTTTGGAGCCACATCATTGCCTTCGGTGTGTGACATTTCACGTGATGTTAATGATAACAAAAATGCAAAAGTTGCATGTTATGATGTCAACATAATTTAGTTGCAAATCATTTACAGGACGTGGCAGTCAACCTTGACGTTTATTTTTTGGCAGTTTGTGATTTCTTGGCAAGTTTACGTTCAGAAGTTTGCCATTGCTTTATGAACGACAGACACTTATACCTCTTCACAGGAACCAACGCAAGGCGGTTTACTTCCAAATCGCGCTCAGCTGTGTTTCGAATGCGGTATGCGAGATTACGAATTTCATTCGTAACTCCTTTCCCACAGACCCGGCTGCTTTGTTATACACATCTTCAACAAATCCATACTGCTCATTCCCAATGCCTGGCTTTATTTCATTCACTTCTGATACTGCTCATTATAATTCTCATCAGTATTTAGTGACAAGACTCATTAGTCTATATGTGTTATGTTCTCCCCAATCTGTTGCACAATATTTCTTTGGTACAGATATGAAAATATACTCAAGAGATTATGAGGATTTTCTCCGCTATTATGAGTGCATACCAAATTCACAAAAGATTTAATGTATAGGGCACTTATCTGGGTCCGAAGATTTACCTTTCTTCATATGTTGTATCTCATCTTCAACTTCTGCATTCACAGTACAATAGTCGTTTCACAACTTGTACATTGTTCATACAAATTAGCACGTTCTTTTTCTGTGATGTTTGCAAGTTGTACTTAGAGTTGTATGATATTAATATCTACTACTGTGTCCCTTAATCTGACCAGCAGAACCCGATCTGATATTTGCATATATCCTTTCACTATCTTAGTTCATTATCTGTCCAAGATTGTAGTCACACCTCTTTCACGTTGATGCCCTCGTGGGTAAATTATTCTATATTCGTCTGAGTACAGATCTTCTGCCCCTGTCTGTTTTGTCTCACATAATTCTAAGATATTTACATTCATTGTCATTCATGTCCCTCTTGATATTTTCTTGTTTACGGACTTACATAACTGTTCTTGCATCCCATGTTCCAATAACTAATGCAGTAGATCTCGATTTGCCTACAAGCCCCGAATGAAGAATTATGTTACCTTTACAACATATTCATTCATATTATATTATGCCTGGTGTTATGTAAAGTATGTTTCTTTAGTGTATATTTTGTCTTAAAGTAGCTGCCACGCCGTTGGTGGGTTGTTACCTTAATTATCTAGGGTCTCCAACACATGGCAACATTAAAAACACACTGCAGACAGCTGACGAGAGATCTTAGTTGCATCATTCCAATTGTTATTGAGTACGCCTTAACTGATCAGCTTACACACTGACCAGATCGTGCCCTGCTTCAGTACATTGCACACCTTGGCGTCGGCTATAGCAGTCTGTCGGAGGTGGCTAAATGTCTTTAAATTACGTCAATATCCCCTTAGTTGTTTCTGCTAGTGCTACACATAGAAAGTTATCAATTACTTACAGTTCTCAGGCGTAAAGAGTTCGCCACTGACACTGGGTTCTCAACTAGGCATGATTCTGTAGCGTCCCATTATTCACATATAGACGGTCTGTAAATCGCTCGCTGTGAGTTCTGGCATGTTAGCATTTCTCAAATCGCCCGTCGATACAGTTACACAGTATGGCTTCAATTCCATCATTAATCTTTGCTGTAGCTGCACTTGTTTCGTATTCTTGACACGTTTCGTTGTCAGATATAACAGCTTGATGGTAAATTTCTTAATCGTACGGCATCTGTTGTGTCTCATCTAACCCTGAGCCGCAAGTGACTACAAAATATCCCTGAATTCTCGGCTCCGTGCGATTACCTCGGTTGGTGGGGTATGTATGTGTCCCTTTTTGTGCGTGTGTGTGGGTAGGTGGGGGTGTGTGTGTGGGTGGGGTGATGTATGGATACGTGGGAGATGGGCCTCATAACATGGTAATTTGCCTTGTTTATATTTACAACATTCATTTCACCATGTTTATTTTTCTTCCTATGTAAATGTATAATGCTCTTGATTAACGAAAGACGAGTGATTGGAAGGACCGAATGTAAGACGGGCCTGCGCGCCCAATTTGTGACCCTAATAAAGTTGATTTGATTTGATTTGATTTACCTCACTGTTCCCGTGTTCTACTCTGCTCACGTGGGTGTGGGTCCAATTATTGACCGACTTGAATGGTGGTTGGTTACACTCAGTAACCCTCGGTAAAGAGATTTATGACGCCTGTTTTCCAGTGTTATTTCGGTTATTTCCCTTTTTTAACAATGGCTCTAATCCTGACTACTTGGCAGAAGTCATCCTTCGGTTAAATGTTGCCTTAAATATGTAAATAATATATTCTCCGCAATATCACACAAAAATATGAATGCCTCAAGGGATAAATACGCATATATATATATATATATATATATATATATATATATATATATATATATATATATATATATATATATATATATATATATATATATATATATATATATATATACATACATACATACATTGGCACCTTGCCGTCTTGACAGACGATAGTTTGTGCTTTAAAAAGGCATAATAACTTTTAACTATGGCGGTAGCGAGTGTGACTGATAAGGCCAATTTGCGCTGTAAATGTCAGTTCACAGTGGGTGCATGTGAACACGTGGTCATTTCCACCATCATGCACCATCTTACGTCTCAAACGCTTGGTGTGTGACTTTTCTGCAATAATTTTCTCCTTTGACTTTATTCCATTTCTGATATTTGCCCTCCATGCAACACGTTCAGCGGCGACTTGCTCCCAATGTGCATTATCAATGCCTGTATCAATCATGTCCCGCTTACACACATCTTTGTATCGTAGTAGAGGCCGACCCTGAGATCTCTTACCCATCTGTAATTCACCAAAAAAGATATCCTTTGGTATTCTACCATCATCCATCCTCCTAAGATGTCCTATCCATCTAAGTCTACGAAGACTGAGCATGGAATAAACTGTCACACAACCTGATCTTTCCAATACTTCAGTATTTGTGATTTTGTCTTGCCACTTAATACCAAGAATTCTTCGCAGACACCGCATATGAAAGCTGTTTAAGTTGTTCTCTTGGTGTGAGTAAGTTGTGTATATATATATATATATATATATATATATATATATATATATATATATATATATATATATATATATATATATATATATATATATATATATATATATATAATAATTTTTTTTGAGAACATTTGACAGAAGGAAGTATATTTTATTGACCACTAGCTGACCCGGCCCGGCTTCGCCCAGGCCCTGGAGGGGATCTATCTATCTATCAGTCTGTCTGTCTGCTTGTTTGTCTGTCTGGCTGGCTGACCCGGCCCGGCTTCATTCAGTCCCTGGTGGGGAGCATCTCATTTAATTCATATAAGTAGTCATATAAGCTCTCCCGTTCCCGACTATCTGTCTGTCTGTCTATCTGGCCGGGCCCGGCTTCACCCAGTCCTCTGGTGGGGAGCATCTAATTTAATTCATATACGTAGTCATATAAGCTCTCCCGTTCCCGACTATCTGTTTGTCTCTCTGTCCCGGCCCGGCTTCACCCAGTCCCTGGTGGGGAGCATCTAATTTAATTCATATACGTAGTCATATAAGCTCTCCCGTTCCCGACTGTCTGTCTGTCCCGGCCCGGCTTCACCCAGTCCCTGGTGGGGAGCATCTAATTTAATTCATATAAGTAGTCATATAAGCTCTCCCGTTCCCGACTGTCTGTCTGTCTATCTGTCTGACCGGCGTGGTTTCGTCCAGCTCTTGGCGCACAGTAACTTAAAATAATGTCCTTCCACACACCATTCAATGAAAACTGTAGAAAAAGATGGGTTACAATGTTATGCATTATGCATTATTTTTATGAAAACTTTGAAAATGCCTTAAAGATTATATCATTATTTATTATAACTCATATGCCTAAAAATAACTATAGACAAAAAGTTTAACAATAGTGCAAGTAAGTCCAACAATATGACTATAAAGTATATAGAAATGTTATTAAAAGTTATGCCCCTTGAAATAACTTTTCTAGAGTGAAGTGCCCCTGCTATATAGACATTATATAATGAAAATGGAAAAGTAAATGTTATTAAATAAGTCGAACATTTTACATTAAGAAATTATTATAGTCGGTTGCAAATGAATGAAAGGAAGACGTGTAGAAAATTTCATCTCAATCGGATGTACCGTTATCGAACGCATCCAATACCCACAAACAAACAAACATATACTCTGTTTTATAGATATAGATTGGACAAAACTACGTGTATTTTAGATTACACACGTACTAATATAACACAAACACACACACACACAGTCACATAAACATACACACAAACGTACAAATATATATATATATATTCTACTTCTTCAGCGTTCCGAGCCATTGAGGTTCTTTGCTGCAGATACAAGCCATCTCCATTCGTCTCTCTGGTGGACCTTCTCTTGCCAGTCGCCGACTCCAAGTGCCTGTAGGTCTGCATATATATTATCTCTCCACCGTCCTCTTGGCCCACCTCGGTGTCCACAGTCATCCACTTCCCGAGTGCAAGCGAGCCCCGTTTCCCCACCATCTTCCATTCCCTCCATATCCATCCATCCATCATGTGCCATGCCGGTAAGCGTGGGCGGTCATGTTCTGCCAACTCACTCGATCAACAGAGTCGTGGATCAGTTCCGTGTTTTTGTCTCGACCATGCCACAAGGCCAAGCCATCCAGATACTTGTTTCTAGGTCTTCCCCTTGGTCTGTTCCCCTCGATCTTACCAGTTGTCACCAAGTTCTCCAAATCATTTCTTCTCATAACATGCCCAAAAAATTGTGACTGTCTACGTCTAATGTCTCTGATCAGTTTACGATCTTCATTTCTTTCTTGAAGGACTTGTTCATTGGTCTTTCTGGCTGTCCATGGTATTCTTTGCATTTTCCCCAGAAACCACATTTCTACAGCCATCAGATGTTTTTCAGCCTGGCTGCTCATTGTCCAAGCTTCAAATTCATATAAAAGTACAGGTTCTATGTAGCATCTCAACACTCTTTTTCTCGTTTCAATTGACATCTTTTTATTGGTCAGTATGTTTTTCATCTTGCTAAAGGCTACTTTTGCCATGGCGATCCTTGTTCTAATCTCTTCAAGGCATCTCTCATCAGATGTTATTACTGTTCCGAGATAATTGTACCTATTCACTTGTTGAAGAATATTCCCATTAACTTGTATATTACACTGTGGTATTTCGTTCTTCTTAATGACGACCATAATCTGTGTCTTTTTACAATTTAATTCTAACCCTTGTTGTTCACTGTGTGTAACAACAGCATCTACTAAATTGTGCAGGTCCTGTTCATTGTCCGCAATCAAGACTGTATCATCTGCATATCTAATGTTATTGATGCATCGTCCCCCAATGTTGATTCCTTCCATATTTTCAATATTTCTGAAAATATTTTCACTGTACAGGGAAAACAGATCTGGAGACATTACACATCCCTGTCTCACACCTCTCTTAATAGGCTGATATTGGCTTACTTCATTATCAACTCTTATGGCAGCTTGTTGTTTCCAATATATGTTTTTTACAAGTCTAAGGTCTTTCCCATCAATTTGTAGATCTTCAAGCATCCTTATCATGTTGACATGTCTCACTTTATCAAAAGCCTTTGTGTAGTCAATAAAGCAAAGGTGTAGATCTTTGTTTACTTCTATAGAACGTTCGATTACGGTTCTCAGTATATACACAGCATTTACTGTACCCTTGCCTACTACAAACCCACATTGTTCTTCTCCTATTTCAGGTTGTATTTTCCTCCTAACTCTTTGCATGATAATTCTTAGCAAAATCTTCGTGATGTGACTCATTATACTAATTGTTCGATGTTGATCACATTCCAAGGCTCCTGATTTCTTTGGGATTGCAATAAATACAGAATTACACAACTCATGAGGTATATTTCCAGTATCCCTCCATATGCCCCAGCCATAATGATTTGGTGGAGATAGGATAAACAATCTCATTCTCCCATATTCACACCTGAGTGGGGTCAGTGGAATGGGGGTGGGCGGGTTACACTATTATTCATCAAAATGAAAAAGAAAGGCTACATAAAATGTGTGGGGGTTACTTGCCAAAAGGACAGAGATGACGGTGAGAGATGAACGTGAAAGGTAAATCAGATGGGCATCAACTAATAATCTATGCGCCGTCAGCTTCATTACAATAAAAGGTGTCAGAGATGATGGCAGAGTTGTAACATACATGATTTCTCCAGAGAAGACAATTAAAGATGAGTATGTGTCGTGTCCAATCAAATATGTTTATTTCTCTCCTTTTGACCCTCATATATACATATTTTTGTATATTGCCCCGTAAAACGTGCATATCTCTTTTGTTGCAATGATACCTAAAAGATTAATCATTCTGTCAAATGTTCCTGAAACTACATAGGTTTATCTTGTTCCACCACAAATGTAAAATGTCTAATGTCCTCTAAAATATACATGTACACCTACAAATCTGTTCCAGTGAACACAGAACAGTGTTCAGAGAGCGGGACTTGCCGGGCCATGTGTATTGAGGCGTATACAACAGAATCCTGCTGTCACGGATTTTGGGGAGATGATTGCGTTCAAGGTCAGTGGCACTTTTTATACACATTAACACGGTACCTTTGTTAGAATTCATTACATCTTGAAAAATAAAAATTTCAAAACTCTATACTCTGAGTTGAGCACAGGCCAGAAGAATTGACTATTCGTTTCACAATTTTTGAAATGGATCAGATTAATTGCACACAGCTAATGTAGACACCAAGATAGCCCATGTTAACTGGGAAGTGCAGGGATTGGTTAGCGGGCTAAGCCGAAATGGTGGTGCAACAACTGATCCACACAAATGGCGCCCAGGCGATGTGGTCATTTAATCGGATGGCCTGTGAAAAGAGCCATAAGAAGTGCCCCCTGGCTCATAGTAAAGGTAAGTATAATGGCAGTGTTTCGTAAAATAGAACCTGGCATATTTAGAGAATGGAGATCAAGGCAGCCTCTGCGGTGTTCAGATTTCTATAGGACAAGCCATACTCTTATATCTCGATTCTAACGGACTCGCAGATCATGCTAAGAGGAGTAAAGATATGCATGCTTCATACAGAGTGGCATGCTTCAGTTCACAACTCAAAGATAGGGAGTGCCCGTTGGATCCTGTGTCCAGGAAATATTTATGTGGTGGGAAACGGGCAGGCGGACAGAGTGGCTGGTTTGGCACGCTAGGTTTGGTATTTTTGCACGATAAGGCGTCGTCAGGACCGTTTGGGGTCATTTGAATAGTGAGGAAGAACGTATAAATGATCAAAGCCAGGAGAGAATGGTGCGGCAGGGAGTGAGCAGACGCTCTGGCCAGCACTCACTACTTTATGGGAAGGCCAGACGGACACACAATCATTACTTACTACTGGGGCTTGTTGCTGGCTGTTGAAGATGGGGACAGAGCGCGTATGTCTTGAGTGAATGTCATTGGTGTTGTGATGTTTGTAATTCAACTCACCGCAGAAACTAACAACAATTGTCTGGAAAAGACTAGTTATGTTTGTTTCATTCCAAAGTACCGGACAAACGAAGACGAAGATGACATCATGACATAGTATATTTGAGGATCTAACATTTCAAGCCCTTATGACAGATCCAACATGTGAAGACAGTAACCCTGTGATCTATCTTGCATACCAGAATGTCCAGGTGGCAGTGGGAATCCTTGCAATGGCCACGGAAAATGTTCCAGCACACATGGACAGTGTGTTTGTGAAGTGAGTATTTGAATTCAATAATCATGCATGTTGTAAACAATGAGGCGTTAGGCGTGTGGGGTGTTGCGATGCTCCAGCCAGGTCTTGGGGTTTCACATTAGTTCAGCTTCATTACTGCTTTGTAGGGAGGGCCGCCAGTGTCGGGGTCTCCCTTATCACGAGAGAGGTTAGATTCCTCCTTCCCTCCGCTAACCTTCCGGACACCCTTGGGCAAGGCAGAGTGCCCGTTTATTCAAGATATTTGTGAAAATAGTCAACTTACTATTATTATTGTTTCAACAGTATCGTGTTCAATACATATGGGTGCATATTATATCTTATATATATTTAAGTCTTCATTGTTGTATACAACAGTACATACAAATCGTCATTAAAAGTAAGTTTTGTTAATGTAAAATGTATGTATTAAGTAGTTGTGTCTTTAATATAGTTGTGAATGTTTATACTGATTATCATCTTCTATGAAATTAGTAGAATTGATTATGTGGTTGTTTCGGGATTTGAAATTTAAATATTGAGCACAACCCACTACTGGCAACGCCGATCGCATTCTGGTATGAACCTAAGGCCTATCCACGTCAATATGGAAGCACTATACTCGAGTTTCGCCCTCATTTGAGCTCGTCAGTATTGCATATCCCTGACCGGATCCGGAAACAGTCCCGGATCACGCGTGTGAAGCGGGTGTGTAACCACGCGGCACACACTGGACACACCAAATTATCACAACAGAACATCACAACGCCACCCATCGTAGGCAATGCTCAAGATTGCCCAATCGCCGCGACCGACGTCCGTCAATCGATGGGACCCGAACGATCAGGACTTCTCACTGGCAAGGAACACCAGGCCTCCTAAATCCTAAGGATAGGCCTTAGGTTCATACCAGAATGCGATCGGCGTTGCCAGTAGTGGGTTGTGCTCAATATTTAAATTTCAAATCCCGAAACAACCACATAATCAATTGATTATTGCTCACTGGATTTAGGAGGCCTGGTGTTCCTTGCCAGTGAGAAGTCCTGATCGTTCGGGTCCCATCGATTGACGGACGTCGGTCGCGGCTATTGGGCAATCTTGAGCATAGCCTACGATGGGTGGCGTTGTGATGTTCTGTTGTGATAATTTGGTGTGTCCAGTGTGTGCCGCGTGGTTACACACCCGCTTCACACGCGTGATCCGGGACTGTTTCCGGATCCGGTCAGGGATATGCACTACTGACGAGCTCAAATGAGGGCGAAACTCGTGTATAGTGCTTCCATATTAACGTGGATAGGCCTTAGGTTCATATCAGAATGCGATTGGCGTTGCCAGTAGTGGGTTGTGCTCAATATTTAAATTAGTAGAAGTTTATTCTTTAGTTAACCGATGTTAAAATGACATATTACATTTCACCCACATAGCTCCTATAAATGGACGTTAGTTATACTTAGATATTGCTTATCGGAGAATGCAGCTGGAGGCTAGTGAACGCAATTTCACACATCCAACATACTGATTTCGAAGTCTGTCCCTGGAGATATGGAAGCTTGTGTAATGTCCCCTGATTTTTGTCATTGTACAGTGAACATATGATGAGATATTCAAAAAATACGCCAGGTGTCCTAGTTGTTGGACATTACATGAATAACTTACCTTGCGCTGATGACACTGTCTTGGTAGCAACATGCCAGAAGGAACTACAGGAAATGATAAAGTGGTTGCAGAAAAAAAAGTGAACAAACAGACATAGAGGAAGACTGTGATTGAACATTCTTGACAGGCTTGTGTCATGACACGGATTGGAGTCAACACATGAACTGATCCATGTCATCGGAGATCGTAATGTGTGGAGAAGCATGATCGTCCACGCCAGTCGACAAGGCACTTGATGATGATGTTGTTTGTGTTTAATGGTTTAGTAACATAAAATACACTTTGCGTATCCACATCTTTAATGAGGAGAGATTTGTAAATGTGAATTAATGTATTCCACACAGGCTGCATTTAAAGGAACAGCATGTGAACTGTGCACGGACGTGACCAAATATGGGCCAAACTGTTCACTGGGTGAGTGACATAAGACATGTTTGTGTCAGTGGGAAATATACTTGCGTGCTTGGTTTAAACAATCTTAGTTGACACATCATAATCATCGACTCGTGCCCTGCCAACTGGCATAGGCGATCATGTATCTCTACAGATCTGGGACGTTGGTGTTCTGAATACATTCTATTGACAGATATGACTCATGCCACCGATTGAAACCACCCAGCATTCTATTGATGGTATACCAAACCACCCTCCATTCAATTGATGATATTCCCCCTGTCACCTACTGAAATCTTACAGTATTCTATTGATGATATCCCCTCTTCTACCACACCATCAAGCCTTCTTTTGAAGATATTCCACCTTCCACCAAACCATCAAGCCTTCTATTGATGATGTTCCCCCTGCCACCGAATGAAACCATCCATTCCCTCTCGAGGTTGATAATGGTAAGACTGCAGACATGCCAGACAACATCTTTCGCCTGATCCATCCATGATTTTCCTCTCTTTAGCCTATCATTCTTTCCTCTGAATAGAACTTCATGCAGAAGGTGCCGCCCATGTGCACTTATTTTCAAACCTTAATCTCGTTGTTTATGTTTGAAAAGTCCAGGATGAACCTCATTGCTGCGCAGCAGGTAACTCTCGCACACCCTAACATAATGTTCACGGCATCATTGTGTATCTTTTCCAGTCTTCCAATCCGTGCAGGGCTGTCAACGAGGATGACCAGGGCATTCTAAATGGGTAAAGTACCAGTCCCTGGAACAGACGTCTTAACAGTCTTTCCTTGACACCGATAGTTTCCAAAACTCTTATTTCTGAAAGACCTTTTCAAGTTTTTTTTTATCACGTGATCGATGCTTTCTTTGAAGTACAGACTGCTATTAAAACTCATGCCCATTTATGCCATCAACTCGGTTCTAGTCATAATGTTCCCGTCCTCCCCCGGATGTCTCCACCTTGCCGTGGTGGGAGAGCTTGTGTGTCCCATCGACCCCATGTGCTTGCCGATGGATGAAAACTACATATCGGACAGCTTATGGGACTAAGAGACTCACAACCTGCTGCTCTGCAGGTAGACTGAGGATAGCAGTCAAAAGTTTAAATCAGGCGCATGAAGGCAGAAGTTCTTGGTCCGGACAATACTCGAAGGCTCTCTGTCGAGGGTTTTAGCTGAACGCCTCTAAGCCACAAACCCTCGGATCTGAGAGCCGTGCCGATACCCACCTACCAAAAAATAGAGGCGAGATACTGAGCAAGCTACATGCCCAGTTCTGATACTTGTTCGAAGGCTCTCAGCTGTGGGATATGATGGATTCCCGGATGAGAGGGCCTGGCCGTTTCTCGCTCACTGCTGCACGAAGGTAAGGTTCTCAGCCGGCAGCACATGTAGCCTACCTCGTGAGCGAGTACAAAAAGTTAGAAAAGTGCCCCAGTCGAAGGAAATGGTTACGAAAACTGTCTGTATCTAACTCATAGAGAGTGTAGACAAAAGTGGAAAAACGTCTCACTAACACGAAATGGAACGCACGGCGAGCGAACCTATTGCTTGGTCCGAAGTCAAAAGCAAAAGCTTACCGAATGGATGTCGCCCGCAGTCTGACCGCTCCTGGTGTGTGCTTGAGCGACTAGTGGCAAGCGAGATGCCCAACACATGGAAGTGAGGAACTAAAGCAGCCATGAGCAGGACGTGGCAACTCCTCGGGTGAGCCCAGTCTCAGAGCAATATGTGCCGGCTCTGCAATTATGGAAGCCTCCTTGGATAGCGAGGGAATGCTAATGGTCTGCCCCTGCCTTCCCTTGAGGGCCAACCGCGATGTAGTTGATCGTTCTATCTTGACCAGCTGAGATGTGGGCGACATCACAACAATAAGCCTAACGCGCCTCGAAACCAGAGGAAGGCTAACCTCATTAAAAAAATGCCCGCCGGAAGTCGGAAGTGTCGTCCTACGGGTGGCAAACTAAAAATTGACACTACGCAATTGCGTCCGAGTGAAATGTCTCGTCCGAATGTCTCTCGTGCTAGGAACAGCTCTGACTACCTAGTTTCCGAATGCCGCTCTTGTTCAGAACAGCTCTGACTAGGTAGTTTTCCGAATGTCTGTCGTGCCTGGAACAGCTCTGACGGGCGCAACGACAAGCACATGTCCGAAAACTCGCTGAGTGGATACCGTCTGCAAACCTGTCTGATTTGTGCGGGAATGGTCCAGGGCAAACGAAATGACCAATATATTGGAGTGAGGATTTAAAGCAGCCATGAGCAGGACGTTACGATTCCCTCGGTGAGCCCAGTACCAGGGCGCTATGTGCCGGCCCTGCAACTATGGAAGCAACCTTGGATGGCGGAAAATGCTATGGACTGTCCCTGCCTTCCTTTGAGGGACGACCGTTGTCTTCGACCGTCCCAACTTGGCCAGCTGGGTTGTTGATGGCACCACAAAAGTGAGTCTCCCAGGAATGCTACCTGGTCAAAAAAGCACGCTATAGTCGGATGTATTGGCCTACGGGTTTCGGCCCAAGGGCGCATAACAGACACACCGCAATCACATCTGAAAAAAATACTCCGGATGAACGCAAAGAAGAAGAAGAAGATAATGTTTCCGTCTACTCTAACTATTGGCAGATCTGTTTTAAAAATATGATTGTTTAAGGAGAACCATGTAATGGGTGCTTTTGTGAGCTTGACAAGGGTAAGGAGAAGCAGAAGAAGAAGAACAAGAACAAGAAAAAGAAGAAAAAGAGGATGATTAACAAGAATAAGAAGAAACAGAAGACATCTTCATAATTAAATATATTATCAGCACGTACTCGTATATTGTAAGCAGATGCTTTATATGCAATTACATTGTAACACCTATATTAAAAGCAAATTACATTGTAAGCAATTATATTGTAAGGAAACTACATTTTAAGCATCTATATTGTAATCAAATTGCATTGTAAGCAACTATACTCTAAATAAATTACATTTTAATCAACAATATTGCAAGTAAATTATATTGTAAGCAACTACACTGTAAACAAATTACATTGTAAGCAATGAAGAAGTATCCTTAAATATTCATTGTCACTCATGCTGAACAGAGAACTCATTTGTCTCCTCCCACCTCTAGATTGCAATTGTGAGGATGGTGAATGCAATAATGGAATCCATGGTGATGGCTTGTGCACACCTAAGTCTTTATCTTCATCGCTGTTACATGGAACGTATGTCTGCATAATAGTCGTTGTTTTACTGCCTTCTTTAATCTGCGTTAATATTGTTCTTTTTAATACAAATTCAGTGTTGATAATGTATTGCGATTGTTTTTCAGGACTTAATGTAAAGTGTACTCCATAGTTAGCCTTTGCTCGCTGATCGACACCACTCCATATCAGAATGTAAATGTTATGAATTCATTTTGTGTTTTGCCACTTTTTCCTCGTATCCGCAAGTCCTAATATTTGGATGTTTGATTTCTTTCATGAATACTACTAGTGATGGTTCTTTATCTCCTAGTCCACTAACACGCCAAGTTGACGAGTGTTAAAGGTTGAACACCACATGTCTTTAGATACAATGTCCATTTCTTATGGGTTTCTATGCCAAGATGTGTGTGTTTAGGTATTTCTACATCAATGTATATAACAGAAAGGTTGACTCTGACAGGTTAAAAATATTAACCCAGTAGTGTATATAGAGTGTACATGAAAGATGACATCTTTCATGAAGAAGCCCCGGGGGAGCATGTCAGAGTCCAATGTAGTGCCAGCAGAGATGCAGGGACATCGTTATGCCCGCCAGGCGAATAGTTCCTAGTGGGGATGCTGTAACATCGTTACGCCCGCCAGGCGAGTATTAGTTACCTGCCTGCGAGGTTGCCGGCTGACAGACAGCCAGCGGTCAGGCAAGGACAAAGCAGGACGCACGCAGGCCTCGTGAAGCCACTTCAGGTGGACAGGCGCGTTGCGAGAAATAGCCAGACAGCTCTGGGACTCGGACTCGACTGGACGTGTGATGGGAGAAAGGCTTGTGTAGTTTCTGTGGCCCGAAAGTCGAGTGTCTGTACATCTTGTGAGACTGATTGTAAGCTGTGGGTTGCCTGTAAGTGTATTGTTATAACTTATGTATTGTGATGATCATCTCTAGATCGTGATCTGTAAATAAATCCATCGAAACTTCGTGTCGTTGAGTCTCAAGTCAAATCACGTTGTATTTGTACTGTCTCACATGTGTTAGGTTAACGAGCCAGGTTTAAGACCCTGACACTCAGGTATATTCGATATGTTAAGATTTTAAATGCCTGTGTACAAAAAATACTATTAGATTACACCCTGAAAAAGAGATGCATTATTAATTATATTGCATTCAAAATAATTTGGGTATACTCATTTTAACAATCCGGGACACTCAGGCACAATCCTTTGGCAACCCCGACACACAACTTGCGTTACTCCTCTAAACAGCACTTGTTATATCTGGTTTATTAGAGCATCAATAATTAACCATTTGCAAACGACAAATGAATTTAGACATTTGTTTGAAATTTACAATTACATGCCCCCGGACAACACAATGTGGTATGGTAGATATAGACAGTCACTGTCCTGTCTTCGTTCTAATATCTTCTGCTTTACTTAACTAATTGCTGTATAATCTATGATAGTGCTGTGCAGACTGAATCCTATTTGCATAAAGAAAGTAGTGCCATCGTGACGGTAGAAAGTAGAATATGTCCACAAATAAATAAATAAATGCTTTAAAATAAATATAAAGGAAATAATATTGTTCAAATTAATAAATATATTCAATAAATAGCTTGTATAAACAAATAATACTCAATATAATACAAAGATTCAGGCGAGCAGCGGCTTGGCGATTTGTAAACAATCTGTCGCTGATTGCCAATGGCGTAGGACAGCTGTGGGTCAACCGTGATACGTCACAGGCGCAGCGCTATTCTTAGATTGAAAAATCGATATTGTCGCCGGCTCATTTCTTAGTGTATTGCTCCGCCGTGAATCATGTTTCATAAATACTCATAAATAAACAAATAATTGTAGAAATAAATGATGCAAAACTATACTAATAATACTTACAAATCAGAAGAAAGCATGTTCATAAAGCACAAAACATTTCAATAAGTATAAATAAATGGTAATCGGTCACGATGGGCACAGCTCGCATCTTGTTCTAGTCTTCACACGCCATTTTACACTAACACAAATTAAACCCTGTGATTAACTGACAGTAAAGCTATTTTAGAGCCGTGGGTGAGTATTTTAGCTTGAACAAATGTCCAAGCTACACTTCTGACACCACTTTTATCCTAGCCTGTCATCAAGCGATGCTACAGGCATTCGGGGATAAACTTCTCTCGCACCACACAAAAAGATTTGTCAGTCGTACGAGAGGAATTGATTACACATTTTATTGCCACTGGCTCTTACAATACATAAATGCACAAAACTGTCTCTAATGAATCACACATGAATACACAGAACTTCCTATCTCTAGTCGTCCCTAGCCCTACTGCTAAATCTATCTATTCACTTAAAGAAAGACGCATCGACTCTAAGCGATGTGTCCGCTACGAAGTCCGTCCCCTGTCTGACCATCCTCCGTGTCCCGATTACACAGCACGCGGAGGGTCGTCATGCGCACTTCGGCTTTTGCGTGCTACATCATTCCACACGCTTAGAGTAGTAAGCCTACTCTTGAGTTCTATTCCAAGTTCTTGGTGTCTATCACGTTGAGGTGATTACACCGTGACCAGAGTGCTTACCCTCTGGTTGACACTTACGTGTCTCATGAGAGAACTGTTGATAGTTCTCCCCCCCCCCCTATCTACTCCCTACACCTACCCTGCCCTCTTGTTGGGGCACTGGGTTACCTCTAATCTACTTGAGGTAGACCACTCATTCAGGGTGGTCTTCCCTCCTATGTATTCTAGTCTTTTGTATTTTTTTGTCTTTGTTTATTTTTTTTTGCATATCCCTTTTACAGGACATCGCTGTCAACACCAGCATTTTACTGCTGTTGTTGATGTCTTGGCAAGTTTACGTTCAATAGTTTGCCATTGCTTTCTGAAGGTTTTGTATTAGCAATGTTTATATGTTGGAAAGAAGTTAACTCACATAGAAAACCGGTTACTTGCACCAGACGAAGAATATTCTATGGACATGACACTAGAATGCTGGAATACGTTGTGACAACCAGAAAGTTAGAGGGGAAGAGAGACAGGAATACGCATCAAGAGAAGATTCTGGACAGTTTGACATCATAGCATGGAGGGACCTCTGTAGCATAAAAGGCTTGTGGTACACGAGACAGTAGGCCGTGGACAGACACGATCCGGATCGCCACATGACACGGGCTATAAGCAGCAGACATTAGAATAGCAATAATAAAAACTATACTATTTATTATTGTTAAATTAAATGTGCAACAACTGGCAAAGCATGAAACAAATTCGCCAAATAGTGTGTAATACTACAAGATGTGAAACATGTGCCTTGTTTATGCAGGAAAGAACCCGTGCCAGAGCCCCGTGTCCCCGTGTGGAAACAACAGTCAGTGCATTCACACAGGTCCAGGCAGACACAGGTGTGTCTGTCATGATGGCTACGCTGGAGATGGGACAGAGTGTGCTCCCATAAACCCTTGCCAGAATAACAGTGGTGGTTGTCATGTTACAACAGATTGTATATACACCGGACCAAATCAGGTATTCTTAAGTTAGACCAAATCAGGTATCCATAAATTAGACTAAGTCGGGTAAAAATCAGTTAGACAAAATCAGATACACACCAGTTAAACCACATCAGGTATACATAAGTTAAACCAAATTGGATGTCCGTAAATTAGACAGTATCGGGTATCCTCAAGTTAGATCAAGTTTGCTATACCAACATTATCCCAATCAGGTCAACAGAGCCTGCATAGCAATCAATCAATCAATCAATCAATCAATCATGTGCAATGCCGGAAAGCGTGACTCACCATTTCACTCGATCACCAGTGTCGTGGATCAGCCCAGTGTTCCTGTCTCGACCATGCCATGTGGCCAAGCCATCCAGGTATTTACTTCTCGGTCTTCCTCTTGGTCTGTTCCCTTCGATCTTGCCAGTTGTCACCAAGTTCTCCAGTCCATTTCTTCTCATAACATGTCCAAAATATTTGACTGTCTACGTTTAATTTCTCTAATCGATTTACGATTTTCATTTGTCTCCTGTAGTAATTGGTCATTGGTTTTTTTTTCTGTCTGTCCATGGTATTCTTTGCATTTTCCTCAGAAACCACAATTCTGCAGCCATCAGATGTTTTTCAGCTTGACTGCTCATTGTCCACGTTTCACATCCATAAAAAAAAAACAGGCTCTATGTAGCACCTCAACGCTCTTTTTCTCGTTTAAATTGACATCCTTTTATTGGTCGGTGCGTTTTTCATCTTGCTAAAGGCTACTTTCGCCATGGCGATTGTTGTTCTGTTCTCTTCAAGGCATCTCCCATCAGATGTTATGACTATTCCGAGATAACTGTACCGATTCACTTGTTGAAGAATGTTCCCATTTACTTGTATATTATATTGTGGTATTTTATTCTTCTTAGTGACGACCATAATCTGTGTCTTTTTACATTTTAATTCTAACCCCTATTGTTCACTGTGTGCAACAACCGCATCTACTAATTATTGCAAATCCTGCTCATTGATGCAATACTGTATCATCTGAATATCTAATGTTATTGATGTTTCGTCCTCCAATGCTGATTCTACCCTGCATATATAGTGCAGCAATTAAACCGGACAAGACCGTAAAGGACCTCCACTTTTATGAAGAGACTAGTTTTCCAGTCTGGTTAACGTCACGTGTATTGCCGAGTTTTGCTGCAGTGTTAAACTGAGGTTCTTATCTTACAAGAGCTGCGTGATCGCGCGCTTGGAGAGGTGAAGGCAAGCTTTGTAACACACCCTTGTTGTAGATGGTAATTCGGTACCTCCTTCATGCAACGGGTGATCTGTGTCTGCAGCTACTCTGAGGTATGCCTTCGCTTGCATCACCTTGTGCCTACTAGCAACAGTAGGAAGACCAAGGATGTAACGCATACACACTACTGGAGTGTCTCTGGTGCATCCCAGAATGACCCGCATCGCTTCATTCTGTATGCGCTCTAATTTCACCAGCTGACTCTTTGAGACAGTGAGCATTCCTAGTCCATAATCAATCACTGAGAGGATCAAGTGCTGGTATAGTGTGAAGAGCATTCTCTGCTCTGTGTCCATTGCAGCCATAGTTTTAAGTGCATTGAGTCCCTTTTGAGATCTTGTCACAACCGTCTCCACATGGTCCTTGAAGGACAGACTCCTGTCAAATGTGATTCCCAGATACTTCAGTTTGTTCTCTCTGTTGACGCTTCTACCATCTATCGTGAGGCTTGGGGTATCATCTCTCACAATCCTGTTGTCCAGAGAGCACCACAACACCGCCGCCTTTTCCGGGTTGATGACAGCACTCATTTCAGTGCACCAGTCAATCACTTTGTCCACTGTCACCTGTAGCTCCTGGGCTGTTTGATCCCTATTTCTCCCCTGCCTGTATGCAAGAATATCATCTGCAAATGTTAGAATCCTTCCAACCCCTGGTGCTTCTAGGTATGCAATCTTGCTCGTATACACATTAAAGAGCACCGGTGAGATTGCAGATCCCTGTGGCAGTCCCGGGGTTAAAATATGTGGCTCTGAGGTCCATGCGCCTAGACGGAGAGCAACTTGACGAGAATGCAGGACGGCTGCTATCCAGTTCACCAACCAGGGATTGACCTCCTTCTCCATAAGTGCGGTCATCAAAATATCATAGCGAACTCTATTGTACGCATCTTCGAGATCAAGCGCTGCCGCCATCGTTTCCTGTCTACTCTGGAACCCCTCATAAACGTCAAAGGCAAAGGTGGCTGCATTTGACCAGGTATCTTTTCCTGGCCTGTAGCTCCCCAGGCCTCTTGGAAGAAGCTTCCCCCTTTCCAAAAAATCCTGCAGCTTAACAGCGACTATCTTCTCTAAAACCTTCCCAAATGTATTTTGAAGGGTGATGATCCTAAAGCCGGCAAGCTTTGAATGATCCTTGAATGGTTTTGGGAGAGGGATGAGATAGCTATGCAGCCAATCCTGCGGTACTGACGCTGTCCTAATGCTCTGATTAAAGCAGCCGGCCATCTCCTTCAGGTCTACATCGCTCAAAGCCTTCATGTGGCCATACCTGACACTGTCAGGCCCTGGTGCCGTGTCTTTTGCCTTCTGCAAACTATGTTTAACATCTTCAAACAGTATGATGTCTTCGTAAGGCATATTCTCTATTGTGCCAGATAATTCCCCTCTAACTGCATCCCTGGTATCCGCATCACTATGATTGGTCTGCTCTAAGAATCTCTGGAGAAACGCCTCCCCTTTCTCCTTGTCTGTTGTCAAGCGTACCCCATCCTCTTTATAAATTGTTCCCATTGTCATAGGCCGATCTTTTCTTTGCATTTGTCTGTACAGTTTCCAGAATTTATGCAGTGTTTTATCACCTCCAACCTCCTTCATAAAACATTCCCATTTTACTTTCTTGGCCTCTGCAGCACATCGCTTGAAAGCCTCCACCTTGTCTTTCTTGTCATTTTCCGCTATGTCCACTTCCTCTCGTGACCTTAGGGGTGTCTGTCGCAATTTCCTTAGCTGCTTCACTGCAGCTCTCTTTGCTTTCCACGCATTGTCTACTTCTGGGGTCCACCATGGGGGCTGCAAAAAAAGGAGTTTTAACAGTCCTGTTGCATGCCCCAAGTCTGAGGCGTCCAAGAGGACTGTCGCTCCGCTCATACCGAAAGGTCTTGCGCGCTCTCCCAGCCTTAACTTTCCTGGACTTAGAGATCAGGACTGAGCATGGCATGTGATCACTCCAATGGTCATTCAAAACAGTCCACCTTACATCAAGGACTGATGACTAGGAGACAAGTGTCAAATCAATAGCAGTATCTGCATCGCCAGGCCTCATTGCCATTCTAGTTGGCCTACCATCATTTATGCAGACCACCTCGGAGTCCACCATGGCATCCGCAAGTGCAATTCCTTGTCGATTTTCTCCACTACTGTCCCACTCTCTGTTTCTCGCATTGAAGTCTCCAAATATGAGTAGCCTATCACCTGGTAAGTCCTCTAATTCCTTAATCCAGTCCCATTGTTCCTTTCTGACAAAACAGTCCACTGTGGCATATACATTTATGATGTTCCAACTTAAGCCACCAATCTCCATTTGTATACCCTGGACCTCTCTTGCACTGTGATTCCACTGGCTTAAGTCAAGTGCCACATGCTTTACTCCTTTCTTCACCAGCAGACCTTGCCCATGTCTCTTCTGCCCAGTGGGGTTTATATAACTGACGTACCCAGGGCAATGGTATTTATCTGTATTTAAATCCTGGAGCATGAGGACATCAAAATTATATATTAGCCTCTCCAATACAGGACCTCTCTGCCTGGCACTACGACAGTTCCAGTATCCCACTCTTACATGGTTGAAACCTAGTCTCTCCACTTTTCGTCTTGCTCTCCTGGCGCCTGCCCTCCTATTTCTATGCCTTCTTCTCACACCATTTCCTCGCCTTCTCCTCCTCACCCTCTCTTCGCTAGCCGCTGAAAGATGTGTCAAGCGCAGAGCACGTGCTCCGTAGCTCCGGCGACGATTCCCGTGTTTAAATAAATCCATAGGCAAAGTTTGGATATTGCAGGAAATAAACGGTCACCCTAGCATTGCCTGCTTACTAGGGAAGGGGCAGGGGATGTCCCTCAAGAGTCCATACGCGCTGGACGTAGTTAAGGGTCAGAGACTGATAAGAGGGAAATCATGGATGGCTCAGGCGGAGGATACGATCAGACAGGTGTGCCCCTTGGAGAACATCAGGCGAGGAGAGGAGTGGGTCAGAGTGCCAGCCGTGCAGTCAGACTTGTGCAGAGTTGTAATAACTTTGAGCCGGGAGTGGAGGGAGTGGCCAGCAGGGGCCACGGAAGTGGAAATTCAGCAACTAATTCAGGAAAATTCTCGCCCGGGTGATGTGATTATCTACACGGATGGGTCAGTGTTGAGAGGTAGGAGAAGTGCCTGGGGGTTCTTGGCAAAAACTAATGGTCGGCGTTTGGTGCAGGAGAGCCTGGCGTATGATAACACTACATCTAGCTTAAGAATAGAGGTGGAGGCGGTAAGTGCAGTTTTCCGCTGGATAGAAAACACGATACATACACACATTGTGATTGTAACTGACTCAGAAAGCATGCTGAGAAGGGTGAGAACAGGTAGGCTTCGTGCAGAGTGGCTTGCTTCGCTTCGGAGGTCACGGGTAGTAAGCATCACCTGGATCTTTTCTCCTGGGCATGCCGGTGTGCTGGGGAATGAACAGGCGGACAGATTGGCTGGCTCGGCAAAATTTGGTGGAGTATTGATGCATTACAAGGCAGACGTGGTTGCGGCCTTGTGGGAGCACGTGTACACCTCGGAGGAGCAGATGGAGCACCATGGTCTGGTAAGAATGAGACAACAAGGTGTGACGAGGGGATCTGGCCGACGCTCGGCGCTCGGAGGAAAGGCGAGACGGACATATAATCAGATTGCTACTGGAACTATTAGTGTTGGAACTCTTCGCTGGCTGCTGGGGATGGAGGCGGAGCGCTTATGGGAATGTCCCGAGTGCTGTGATGTCGGTTCCTAAATCAATCAATCAATCAATCAATCGGTACCTCCTTCGGACACGATTCAGTACACCAGCCTGGCTACCACAGATGTAAGGAGTTAATAGGGGCCTGACCTGCAAGCTTAGGCATCTGACTTAAATGTTAAAATTCAGTCTTCCAGGGATTAACCAGTTAATCAACCAACCAACCTAAAAATCATCCATACAACCAAACCCAACCAATTAACCGTCTAATCAAACAACACACCAACAAATCATCCAATCAAACAACCAACCAACAAAGCTTCCAACCAAGCAACAAATCAAATAAATATATAACCAGCTAAACAACCAACAAATTAACTAAACAATCAGCAAGTAAACCAACCAACCAACAAATCAACCAACCAACCAAACAACCAATGAATCAAACAACCAGTCAAGAAACACATAATCCAACCAATCAATCAACCAAATAACCAACCAACCAATTAAGATATCAACCAGTCAACCAACCAACCAACCAACCAACCAGTAATTCAATCAAATAGCCAACCAGTCAACAAATCAACCAGTCAACCAACCAACTAACCAACCAATCTTCTAATAAAAATACCATCCAATAAACCAACCAGCCAATAAATTAACCGAACAAACAATCAACAAATCAACAAACCAACCAATAAATCAACCACACAACAAATCAACCGACTAACCAAGGAATCAACCAATAAACCCATCAATACAGACGACAATATTGCGAGCATCATCTCGTACAGTATTCTTTTAAATGTTAACCTGACACCTCTGATTGGTGTTGCTAGCCATCACTTCTGCAGGAAACGTTCTGACGACTTTATATGTATTGAGTTTTTTGAGTGAGTCATGTATTATTGATTATTGCACATTTATTTGCGTTTATAATGATTATATTACTTTTATTGTTATCGGTGTTGTCAACAATTAGCTTCATATGTGATGTATGAATGAAATAACGCATGAGATCAGGGGATAAGAAAGGCACAATGTCAGAATGGCCAGCGTGCATAAATTCTTTATCATTTGACAAACCAGTGTCTTCTTTCGTTCCCTCGTTCATTCTACTGACCACGGGGTAGTGGGTTTATTCAACACATATTCTAGTATGAGATGATGTAACATAGTGTGTAGTTACACTATATACACATCAAGTAAAGCAGGGGATGCTGTAACGTAGTGTGCAGTTACACTATATACACATCTAGTAAAGCAGGGGATGCGGTAACGTAGTGCGTAGTTAGACTATATACACACCTAGTCTAGCAGGAGTTGCGGTAACGTAGTGTGTAGTTACACTATATACACACCTAGTCTAGCAGGAGTTGCGGTAACGTAGTGTGCAGTTACACTATATACGCATCTAGTAAAGCAGGAGATGCGGTAACGTAGTGTGCAGTTACACTATATACACATCAAGCAAAGCAGGGGATACGGTAACGTAGTGTGCAGTTACACTATATACACATCTAGTAAAGCAGGAGTTGCGGTAACGTAGTGCGTAGTTAGACTATATACACATCTAGCAAAGCAGGAGATGCGGTAACGTAGAGTGTAGTTACACTGTATACACGTCTAGTCTAGCAGGAGATGAGGTAACGAAGTGTGTAGTTAGTTACACTATATGCACACCTAGTCTAGCAGGAGATGAGGTAACGTAGTGTGTAGTTAGACTATATACACACCTAGTCTAGCAGGCGTTGCTGTAACGCTGTATATAATTACACTATATACAAACTAATCCAGGCGGCCTTAATTCCTCAGGCTCAAGATCTCCTGCCATACACCGCAAGGTACTATATTGGCAGTAAATGACAGTTTGATAGCCTAATCTAGCTATATGTCATTTCGTGTGTCTTGTGTCGTGCTGGACAGGCCCTGTCTCATCTTCAGCCTTCATTACTGTCCTGTCTAAAACAATAAGTGTTTGATGTGTCCGACATATGTCAGTTTCTGAAGCATGATAATTTTTTATGTGGCGGTCTTTTTCAATGTTTGCATCGTTTAGAACAGAACGTCTTAGTTTCTGTCCTTGATCCACTGTATTGTAATAATTGTGTTTGCGAACGATACGTTGGAAATATTTCATTGTATATATCCCGATGCAGAACAAATGCCAATGCAAGGAGGGTTATGAAGGAGACAATCCTGATAAAGGTTGCACAATCAAAGACATGTGCAGCCCAGGTACTTGTGGCCCCAATGCAGTCTGTGAGACCAGAGAACCTCTTAAACACAGGTACACTCACTTACAGTATCCTACGTGTTTGTTTATGTTTTGAGTTTGTATAGGTTCACTTTCATTACACACTTCCTTAAGTCGTTTTTCCCCATCTAAATAACATATGGCCATCCCAGCACAGTGCACGACGTCCGTTCTACCGCGGAGGATCCCAGTACGTGCACCCAACAAGGAGATCGATTTAACTGAATAGTTTCACGCAATTAAACGTTCTCTGAATCTGGGGTGGTGGAGATAGGGGTATTCCCTATCAAAGGAGAGGTAAGGTGTCTTTTCCCTCCGCTAGCCTATGGGACACCCTTGGGAAAGGTGGTTACCCGTTTATCCCCCCGATCAGGGTTACGTGAAGCCATGCGTGCAGGTGGTGGATGAAGTTGAGGAGTAGGCAACAGATAGATGTAGGTTATGGTCTGCAGCTTCACGACATTAGACAGAGGATCTATTTTTTTTTTTGGAGGGGGGGGGGGGGTGGGGAGACAATGGCTACGGTCATCGACCAGTTTGGTCACTGTTAGGAAGGGAAGCAATGGCAAACTACCTTCTTTACAGATGCCTAGAATATCATGTATTGCGAACTCTTCGATAATCAGAGAAACGGCGGAAATGGGTGTTCCATAGGAGCAGCCTCGCCCGGTAGGGGTAGTCATGTGCCCTAAGTGACTCCAGACCGTCAGCAGGCGACTGAGTGCAAAAGAGTATCAATATTGGATTTTACCAGATGAGTGTTACTGGTGAAGTTGAGTGGAAGACGTTTTGATGTCAACGTCATACAAGTTTATGCACCAACAGCAGATGGTAGTGATGACAGCATTGAAGAATTTTATAATGATTTAGAGAAAGCCTTTCAAGAAATGTAAGAATTTTGAAGTAAATATCATAATGGTGAGACTGGAATGTCAAAGGTGAACATCAACAGGACGGGTGCATAGTAGGCAAGTATGGACTAGGGGTACAGAATGAAAGAGGTTGAAGACTTTTACAGTGGGCAAAACGCATGATGTGATTATTGGAAACAACTGGTATAAACAGCACCCAAGGAGATTATGGAAATGGAGGTGTCCTGATCTTAATATAAAAAATTAGATTGATTACATTCTCATCAATAGAAACATTTCGAAATGCCTTAAATGTCGTAAAAACAATACCAAGCGCAGACTGCTACGGCGACCAAAGATTAATCTTAAGCAATATACATATAAAATTAACTGATTGCCTGCCAAACAAAAAAGTGGTCCTGACCAAACAGAAATTTATGGCAGAAAATGAGAAGTAGGGAAGTGTCACAATAATGCTTTTAAAATTTCTAAAATGTAGCAGATATATTGTATTATATATCAAATTAAAAGGGATTGCACAGGGAACATGTCTATGTTAATAATTAATTGATAGGTTAGAGATATTATGACAGTAATGAGAGGTTTATTAATGACAATTGCAATTAAAACATTATTTTAAAATTTCACTTACCAAGGCGTTATTTATAATCCACTGCAGCTAATCCAGTTAAATTTGCTGAATACTGTTACACACACCACTTTTGTTCAATAATATCACGAGAACTGCACCACAACACCAATAAAAACATAATTAAAACGTAATATTTTGAAGCACATAATTTTCACATAAAATTGAAAATGTCAGTAGCACACCACTCTGATTGTACTAAGAAGAAGAATATAAACACTATTTTCTATTTAGTTACAATTATTATTCTTTTAAATTTAATTATTTAAATACTCCTTAAATACTTTGTGATAGGCAAAACAAATTTAGGGGCAGAAATGTGACCCATAAGCGGAGAAAGTCAAATATACACCAAGAAATACAAAGTTCGATCTACGGGCACTGAAGAGTGAGGAGGTAAAAGATAAATTCAACGTAGAGGTAAAGAACAGATTTTATGCATTGTCCGATATGGAAATATTATTTCAACATGTCAATGACAAATGGGAAATATTAAAGAAATCAGTCAACCAAGCTGCAGAAACAACCATCCCAAAATAAAGATAATAGGACGCAAGAAATGGATGACGGAAGACATCTTAAAACTCACGGAAATAAGAAGAAATAACAACAATAACAAGGGAAAATATGAAGAGATTCACGGGAAAATTAGGAAGCTATGCAAAGAGGCAAAAGAAACATGGCTTGAGGAAAATTATAAGGAAATTGGAAACCAACACAAAACCCGGAATACCAAATTTAATGCACAAAAGAATTAATGACATCACTAACAAAAGAACACAAACATCAACGGGTTTCCTAAAACCATAATAGAAAAAGATCAGATTTTATATGCGTGGTAAGATTAGAGAAGAAGAGAGAAAATCAGAAATGAAGAAATTAGGACTAAAGTGATGATCATAGCTGAGCTAGATTTCATTAGAAAACAGCAAGTTAAATGGCTCAGCCATATACCTAGGCGACCAACTACAAGTATTCCACAAGAAGCAATGATGTACAGAACAAATGGAAACAGAATAAGAGGTCATCCATGTAAACTATGGACAGAGGGAATAACAGAGTCCATGGCAATCTCGATATATGAAGCCTATACAGGGGCACTCTCCCGCTCGACACCGCGAGTTACTAGAGGAACAAGATGAGATGGGGCGAGATGAGTACCGAATATTATTTCACACACAGTTTTGCTTGAAACATTACATTTGTACTGATATGTCTATTATTATTTCATCTATAGTTGTGTTTGAAACATTACATTTGAATTGCTCTGTCTGTTATTATTTCATCTACAGTTGTGATTGCAATGAAGGCTATACATGGGATGGAACAGTGTGTGAGGGAAATATAATTAAGGTTGGCTACTATACTTTTCATCAAGACTCTACAAGATTATCACATAAATTAAAGTAATAAGACACATGTTACTATATTATACCTGTTACAAAGAAGAAGCGTATTGTCGTATATTAACAATGCAATGTGGAGACGACCGTTGTTTGGGTACAAACTGACACTCTGCGTCTGACCTCTGTTGGTTGTAAGGAACCCCGTGCACGACTTCTGCCATACTTCCTTGACCTTCACTACGGACACATGATCATCACAGGCCCAAAACAGAACTGATGGGGAAGCTTGGAATGTGCAACCACATCAATGCAGCGACCAGACACCGTGTCTCTGACACATCAATGCAGCGACCAGACACCGTGTCTCTGACACTCATCAACCCAGCACACATCTGTAATCAATGGTGTCAATCAAAGGTCTACTCCACACATCTGACACATCAATGCAGCGACCAGACACCGTGTCTCTGACACTCATCAACCCAGCACACATCTGTAATCAATGGTGTCAATCAAAGGTCTACTCCACACATCTGACACACCAATGCAGCGACCAGACACCGTGTCTCTGACACTCATCAGCCCAGCATACATCTGTAATCAATGGTGTCAATCGAAGGTCTACTCCACACATCTGACACCCATGACCAGACCGTGTCTCTGACACTCATCAGCCCAGCACACATCTGTAGTCAATGGTGTCAATCGAAGGTCTATTCTACACATCTGACAAATAGGTTCTGATGCCTAAAGAGTGAAATTGCTGCTACATGACAACTACGTTCAAATATAACTCGACTGTAACTATATTGTAAACACAAAAGCCACAAACAATAAGTTGCACGAGTTATTGCCTGACATAGTTTGTTGTATGTCGTGTGGTGCATATTGCAGGGTTGTATATATGAAGTGAATAAGTGAATAATACGTTGGCAGAGCACAGTCACTTAAAACACAAAATCACAGATATTGTTAAAATATTGAGCTTGTCTTAATCAATCCCCACGGTAATTTCAAATTTAACACGAACTATGTCTGTTTGCATAAAAGATAAACAAGTGCTTAAAATCAAAATTACAATTTAAATAGAAAATAAACATCTTGACTGGGAACCAAATTCATAATCACATGATCGACAGGCAAACTCGCCAGCCACTTCACCATCGCGTCCCAATAATGATTAGTTACAACTGAATTTGTTTACAAGACATCCTAGTACTTTGAGATATAATTTCCGGCCCATGTTTTCTTGGCCAAATGAGATACAATGGCAACAAGCGCAGCGATGTTGGGGGTGCATGCCAGAGTTTGTTAAGAAGTATATTGGTTTCTAGTGTTGTGAGGCCATTAGTAAGAGAGACCAAGACGAGGAAGTAGGTTAGTGTCTGTTCTCATCTGTCTGATTTCATGTATCACGTGTAGACATACTTTAGGGCAGCCTTCCTCAACCTCTTTACTCTGAAGGACTATTCGCATAGTTATCACGGCTGCATAGATAGTTATATAAGACGAAAGTTCGTCGTCTGACAACAGAGGGTAAGACAGGCCACCAGTGTCTCCGTGCAGCCAGGCCTACAAGACATGAAGGCCTTATGACGTCACAGAACCATAGGGTGGTTCCTGCTACGGGGCATGTTTTTTAGTGTTAATATATAACAGGGTGTGTGTGTGTGTGTGTGGGTGTGTGTGTGTGTACGGGTGTGTGTGTGTGTGTGTGTGTGTGTGTGTGTCTGGGTGCACGCGTGCTAGTATGTGACAGCGCGCATATGAGTATGTGCATGCATGTGGGAATTCTTTATCATGCACGTGTGTGCGTGTGTGTGTGTGAGAGAGAGAGAGAGAGAGAGAGAGAGAGAGAGAGAGAGAGAGAGAGAGAGAGAGAGTGCGTATGTGTGCATATATGTGTGCGTGTGTGTGTGCATTGTTTTCTTTCTTCTACAGAATTATGTGTTGTTCGTATTATGTTCTAACTAACCACTGTTTGGTGATGAGTGTGGTATAAAGCGAATGGAGCGGTAAGTCAACGTATTTCTTTATCTGTATGAGAAAATCGTATTTGAACGTTCCATATATTTAATGTACCCTCCAGAGACTTGAAGAGCTCAACACCCAAGACACCAGATTCAAGGACAAGCTCCAGTACATGGTAAACATAACTACCAGGTTTTATAGTGAAGTTCTCACAAGACCTGGACCATTCACCATTTTTGTGCCCACTGATCAAGCTTTCAGGTGACCTAGTTTTCTGTTGTTGTGTTAATGATATCCCGTGTCCTCATAAACCTGCCTTTTCCCATGTTTTCAACATTTATTGGTGTGTATAATGAGTTGCCGCAGAGGCAGAGTAGTTAGTGAGCTTTCTTGCCAGGACAGGATTCAATTCCCAGCAGTGACAACATTATTTTATTATTCTGATCAGTACACTTCTGAAGTCGACCTAGTCTCATAAATTTAGTGCCAGGAATTTATAGAATTGTCTGGAAAAAGTAGGGCGATGAGAAGGGAAATGTCCTCCCCATTTCATTTTGCAATTGCTTAGCATATGTGAAGGACTAATACTTTATGATCCACTGACATAACCTGTCATTACACCACATTTACCTGTCATTACACATTTACTGGCATTACACCTGTCATTACACCACGTTTACTTTACCTGTCATTACACGGCGTCAAAGTATCATTTACCCTGGGGCCTTACTTTTTACTTGTTCATGATACAAATGTTTCTTGTGAATTGCTAGAAATGTGATGAACGACAGTCAACTGGCCAACCTTATGGGAGATGACAACAAGCTGCAACAGATCCTTCGTCAGCACATCGCGGCTGGCCAGTTCATGACTACTTCATCCAGTTCATTTTACAACCTGCAAGGAAATCTGGCCAATTTGGAGACAAAGATGTCCTTGACATCTGGGGTGAGAATGTTGTATTTTTTATTGGCATTAGTATATTTTATTAACACACGGACATTCCTAGAAACTCGCAGACGCAAAATCACAGCATGTGAGATGAGATGTCTAAGAAACACAGCTGGAAAAAAAAAAATAGATAGAGACAAATGAGAAAACACAGAGCAAATGGAGGGGCAACACCTATTACCGACTTTATAGAACATCAAGAAATTACATGTTTGGAATATTTAGTTAGAATGGAACAAGATCAACCAGTGACTATTGCGTACTACATGAGAGCATTGGGATACAAGGCGAGGGGACGACACAGCAAGAGTTGGCTATAATGAGTAAAAGTGACATTGAAGAAATCAAATCTGACATTAGCAATAAGCAACAAAACAAGTGAAACACAGAACATTGCATCTGCCTCCTCTCTCTGATGCTTCACACAAAAGAAGTAGGACAAAATAAAATGAGGAAATCGTATATTTAGTGCATAGCAATGAAGCCTAAGTGAGAAAACCTTGTCAGGCTTTCGTCATAGCATGAACAAAAATCATGGCATGAACAGATTACATGGCATACATTGACGGAGTGGCCACGGGGAGACCTCTTGGCCCTATTCTAGAGGACATCTTCATGGCACATTTAGAAGAAAAGAGATCCTCAGACATTAAAAACTAGGACTTCTACCATCGATACGCCGACAGTATAATACTTATCACCAAAGACTAGCAACAAGCAACATCGGTTTAGGTCACAATGAACCTGACGCCTAAGAACATCTCTCTGTCTAAGGAACACGAACACGACGAAGCGTTGCAGTGTCTAGATATTTTAATGAGACTTAGAAAGAAAAATAAACTACACAATTCAAAGATTGGTGTAACACAAAGAAACGTGGACTGGCCAAAGCATAAATGTCCACATTTTCACCCCCGCCCACCAGTACATACGTCGCTGAATAGTTTGAAAGAGCCAGGAAGATAAGCACACCGGACAGACGGACATAGGAATTTGAAACCCTGAAGAATGCCTTACACCTGAATGGCTACTCCGCAGGATTTATAAAGCACCAACAGCTGTAACAAAATCCCGAAGAAACATCAACACCAATACTCATAGTATTTATCCAGCTAACCTTTGGAGGGGATGACGTAATGCACCTTCTAAAGGACCGGCTCATTACAACAGTCATTCTTAAATTGTGTGCTGCAACTCCGGCTATTAGTTACAGAAAAACAGCTATTCCCACCCTATCAGTAAAGGGGCCTGTTCCTCTCGACGCCAAATCCAATTGTATTTATCAATTTACACGCAGGTGCCAGTCTATCTTCAAAGGCAGAACAGAGAGGCAGTTAAACATCAGTGTGGTCGAACATATACCCAATAGGATTGACAGAATAATACACAAAGACAACGGGGACCTTGCCAAGCAGACTCACCACAAACTTCCTGGGTCATCGACTGGACGGCAATTTTGAAAACAGGACAGCCAGTTGTGTGGAAACAGAAAGACATGATAGTCAGTTTAAAGCTACTGTAGCAGATAGTTAAATTTACTATATGAATGTGTGTATATTTCTGCTTGATGGATTTATCTAATTACTTTAATCAATGTCGTGTGATTTCTGCAGTATGCATCTTTTGAGATTTAGCGAAATATGCCAGACAATAAATCTCGCAATATATTGTTTGTGTCTTCATTATTAAAAACAATAATAGTAATAATATAAGAAGAACAACAAAAACAGCAAGAACCAGAAAAAAAAACAAGAACAAGAACAGGAACAGGAACAAGAAGCATAAAACAACAACAAAATAACACTGCACAAATATTATAATAAATAAGTTAAAATTCAAAACAGAAATCTGACGTTTCGATCCCAGTAACGATATTTAGGAGCAGCACAGACATGGCTGGAGAAGAAACTATTAAAACTATAAATGCAAACGCAAAACATGTTTAAATAAGGAATATTAACTTATAAGTTGTGCATTGGAAGTTTATGCACAGTTTTATGTGTTTTTGTGGCAAGAAGGAAATGTGACAATATTGTCAGCACACTCTAACCGAGAACGGGAGCGTTAGGTATGGTTATACGATAAGCTTGAGATGGAAGAGGGAACATTGTGTTTAACAGTGTTATCTATAACAGTATTCATTACAGCTGGGTGGACAAAACCCAGCCTGTTGATTAAGTGAATCTCCATTCTGAGTCTAGTCAAACTGTTAAATTAGAATGACCTTATGACTGTGACACATACATCATCGACACCCATGTGATCAGGAGAATTGCAATCTGTATCCATGGTTTCTTATCGAATACCTTGCTTATTAGTAGCCACTAATTCTCGCTTACCTGAAATGTCATGGCAACCACATACTATCATTTTTGTTCAGGACTTGGGCTGGTCATAGAGCCTCCTCACCATTCTATTCCATAATTGTCTGTCTTGTGCCGCACTCTATAATTCCAAGGATGTACGAATTGATCGATTAGTACATGCTTGTTTTATGCACGTTTTTCCTTGTCTACCCCTTTCTATTTCCATCACTATTTTGACTCCAAGCTTTCCCTTTAGTGAGGTAACTAATTAGGAAATGATGTGGAAATATGATATCCGCCTGATAATAAATCCTTCAATGTTAAATGTGACGTAACAGATCCGCCGCATAAAGGACGAAATGTATGTCCAATCTAGGTTAAAGTCTGTCTAAGTAATTCATGTATGGCTACTGTAATATATAAAACTAAACACCGTGTGTGTGCGTGTGTTCTCGTGTGTGCATGTGAGGGCGCACGGAGGCACGGAGGGCGGGTTCGCAGAGGCTGGTTCAAACCTATTAAAATACGTGACATGGTTAAGTAGGTGGATACTAATAGTCATGGATCCTCGATGGAAACATCCTTTTACAGCAATGAATGCAGCACCAACGGGGAGTGTAAAATCCATCTTTGTGCAAAAGTGCCTTGCCCTAGTCCTAGACATGATCGTCCCGATTACAGAGTGCGTTATATGGTGCTATGGAGAATAGCAATCCATGTATGGGACTACGAAGGGTATCCAGTTTGACGAAGGCTTGTCGGATATGGAAAAATAGATAGGTGATAGACGCCGGTTAGTGGTGGTAGATGACCTAATGTCCGTGACAGATGATAGAGCGACTAAATTAGTTACTAAGGGTAGTAATCATCGCAACCTCAGCGTTATGTTAATGTACAGAACCTCTTTGGTAAGAATAAAGAACAAAGAACCATCAGTCTGAATTCGCATTATCTAATTGTGTTAAAACATCCCCGAGACGAGTCACACATTACCAATCTGTCCAAACAGATGTACCCATGCAAAGTGTCACATGTGCAAGAGAGTTGAAAAGACGTGACAGCTGCCCCACACGGATATTTGTTAATTCACCTTCGACAGAAAGCACCGCATCAGCTCCGTTTGCGAAGCCATTAATTTCCTGATTAGAGTCAAATCGTCTACGTTCCCAAATAACATCTCCAACCAGCTGCCGTAAGAGCCTTAAGAACAACAGCTTACCAGCTCATGCCATAGGGTGTGATTCGACGTTAATAGCCTTTGTATATAATAAAAGCCTGTTGTATTTAATTTAATTCCGTTGATTTCATACTGAACAGAATATAACCTACTATGTGCTGAGCTGTGACAACTCGACAAGCAAGGATACATCTCATGTAATAGAAGGCAACATTGAGGCATGGAATGGAATCATCCACATCATAAATGATGTGGTGGGAATAACAGATGTCATGTCTGGAGGCACGCAGGTAAGATTTACATTGTTGCAATCAGGACGTTGCAGTCAACACCAGTAATTTTTGGCTGTTGTAATCTTTTAACAAATTTACGTTCAGTAGTTTGCCATTGCTTTCTGAACGCCCGGCACCCTTACCAATTCCTAGAAACCCAACATGACGTGGTATTCTGCCAAATCTCACCCACCTGTGTTTCGAAAGTGGGTATGACCTCTTCACAATGGAGCCGACATTACATTGTAAACAAACTATTTATTTTAAAGGAAATAAATAAATAAATAAAAAGAGAATGTCAAACCAGACGCAGATGACACCTTGGAAGATCGAGGAGAAAAGACCAATGGGAAGGCCAAGAAATAAATACCTGATGGCCTGGCCACGTGGCATGATCTAAACAGGAACACGGAGCTGATCCACGACTCTGGTGATCGAGTGAGATGGTAAAACATGACGGCCCTCGCTTATCGGCATGGCACATGATGGATGGATGGCCTGCTTTGGATTCATCCATGCTGACGTCTGAAGGTGAACGAGGAAGAAGCTAACTAACATTTTCTAAACATAAAATACCACAGCTAGGGCCCACTGGAATTATTTTATCTTCCCGATAAACTAGATTAATCTTTAAACTCGAGCGTAATCTCCAGACGTGCAATTACTACTAGTATTTCCTACTACCAGTGAGTGCACTGAATTGTTTTTGCGAGAGGGTTAGTTATCCTTTGTACAATGGCCACCGCCATCGGGCGAACCCACTCTGACTTCTGAGGTGAGTAATTTACGTCTTCAAGTTAAGGACCAGAAGTCAATCTTTAAATACATATGACCGATGTGGGTAATGAACTCACAACGCCTTGGTCACCAGAGACAGTTAAATCACGAGCACGTTAAACCTCTCGGTCGCGCCGACATCCGGAATTATTGTGAGAGATGAATGTCCGAAGTTGCCTGGCTTGGATTTCTTGGTATTGAGTTCCGGCAAAAATGATCTTGCCCTGTGGAAAACAGGATATGAGTCAACATAATGCACCTGAGGCAACTATGAACACATTGAAAGATAGCACCGTTGCCTCATCCCAGGCATATTTATTGTAATACACATGCACAAGTAAAGTGACTATCGTTTATTGTTTACGCCATAGGGCTACATTAACATTATATCTATCATAATAATATACAGTATCCTACTTGGATAACTGTGGCAATTCTAGAGCTAATACATGCTAACCAAGCTCCGACCTTCGCGGAAAGAGCGCTTTTATTGATTCAAAACCAATGATCGTTGCCATTCGCGGGCCGCGGCGTTCCCACTGGTGACTGGATAACTTTGTGCTGATAGCATGTCCTTACGTGCCGGCGACGCATCTTTCAAATGTCTGCCCTATCAAATGTCGATGGTACGTGACATGCCTACCATGTTTGTAACGGGTAACGGGGAATCAGGGTTCGATTCCGGAGAGGGTCTTGACTCAAGACAGTTGATCGACGGCTTGACAAACCACCATCATAAAACTCCACGTTGTCACAGGAACAGATTTATGGCTCCAAATGTTGGACGCTTCGCACAAGCTTGTTGAATTCCTTGGAGGGCCCATTCGGAGGCCAGGTGAACATCCAAGTGCTGCAACGGGTAGCGGCGGGTCGCCAGACATGGAGAGCCATGACGTCTGCTCTATGCGCCGACTTAGGCTCAAAAGGAAAGACTAGACTAGACTAGACTAATACTGGCTGGCAATTCAACAATGATACTAGAATGTCCGTCTCTAATCATCTTTACATCTTTAGGCTTCCCCTTTTACCCGAAGTGTTCCGTTAAATGTTGCATATATGACATTATATACTACTGTAGTGTACTTACTGAATGTCTATACAACAAATCCTGCATGCTGCAACAGAGGAGGGAGCATACGGACTTCTCCCAATATTCTCACATCGTGAGCTCCTGAATTATTAAACTCTAATATATATTGATAGTGAAAGTGCCTCTTTACTTCCTAGAAAAGTACTGATACTAATTTTAGGGAACTTAGATCAATGAAAATAATTCCTGCCTCAAATGGGATTCGAACATATGATAATTGGTCTGACAGGCAAACGTGCTAGCCACTGCACGCACCACAGGACCTCCATGTGTGGCCAGGAGTAGATGACATGACACTGTGTGGCCGCGAGTAGATGACATGACACTGTGTGGCCACGAGCAGATGACATGACACTGTGTGGCCACGAGTAGATGACACTGGCTGGCCTAAACAGCCTGGCTCAAACCAGTGTTGAGTGTGTCTTCTTGTTCGCTTCCACCATCGGTCTGCCTGTCTGTATTTCTGCCTGTGTGTATGTAATCACATATTCATCCTTGTGTCCGCTAAATAACGTTTCTGCTTACCTGGTCTTATAAAAGTCTGTACAAGTCAGCGTGTCTCTCTATGATTGTCTGCCTGTTTGTAAATATACACTCTTCAATCACCATTTTTATCTTCTACCTGCAGGAAACTACCATGGACCTCATTAAAAATCAATCAGATTACAGCACAATGTACTCAATGATTATGGTAAGTATGCTATAATTTATCCAGGGATTATAATTAGCAACACCGGTTTCAAAATGTTTTCTTTACGTATAATTGATTCTATCAATGATTATAGTAGCCAGAAAATACTTACCTAATGTTTACTGTAAGTAAAACAGACTATATCAATAATTATGTTAATTGCGGAATACTTTATCAATGTTTGTGGTAAGTAGCTGACTAAATATGCATGGCGAGTACCAGGTAGGTGAGTGCTGGTGCGCATGCAAGCACATGAAAAGCTGAAGTGCTGTTTGTCTTGATCTATCATGTTGGATCCATCCTTGGGATGTAGATTGGATGATGTTATAGGGTCGGAGTTTGCACCTCTATGCCTGGCATCCTGGAGAGACACATATATAGAACCTTCTGGGCAGACACTAGTCAGTGGAATATCCTGGGCAGACATTAATCAGTAGTACATCCTGGGCAGTCACTAATCAATGGAACATCCTGGGCAGACACAAATCTATGGAACGTTTAGGGCAGATACTAATCGGTGGAACATCATGGGCAGACACTAGTCAGTGGAACATCCTGGGCATACAATAATCAGTGGAACATTCGGGGCAGATAATAATCTGTGGAATGTTCTGGGCAGATACTCATATGTGGGTCATGCTGGGCAGACACTAATTAGTTGAACATTCTGGGCAGACACCAATAAGTGGAACTTCCTGGGAAGACACTAATCAGTGGGATATACTGGGCAGATAATAATCAGTGGAATATCATCGGCAGACACTAATCAGTGGAATATCATTGGTAGACACTAATCAGTGGAACATCGTGGGCAGGCACTAATCAGTGGAACATCGTGGGCAGGCACTAATCATAGGAACATCATGGGTAGACACTAATCAGTGGAACATCATGAGCAGACACTAATCAGTGGAACATCATGAGCAGATACTAATCAGTGGAACACCATGAGCAGACACTAATCAGTGGAACATCATGAGCAGATACTAATCAGTGGAACATCATGAGCAGATACTAATCAGTGGAACATCATGAGCAGACACTAATCAGTGGAACATTATGAGCAGACACTAATCAGTGGAACATCAGGAGCAGATACTAATCAGTGAAACATCATGAGCAGACACTAATCAGTGGAACATCATGAGCAGACACTAATCAGTGGAACATCATGAGCAGACACTAATCAGTGGAACATTATGGGTAGACACGAATCAGTGGAACATCATGAGCAGACACTAATCAGTGGAACATCATGAGCAGACACTAATCAGTGGAACATCGTGGGCAGGCACTAATCAGTGGAACATCATGGGTAGACACTAATCAGTGGAACATCATGGGTAGACACTAATCAGTGGAACATCATGGGTAGACACTAATCAGTGGAACATCATGGGTAGACACTAATCATTATGGGTAGACACTAATCAGTGGAACATCATGAGCAGACACTAATCAGTGGAACATCATGGGCAGACACTAATCAGTGGAACATCATGGGTAGACACTAATCAGTGGAACCTCATGGGCAGACACTAATCAGTGGAACATCATGGGTAGACACTAATCAGTGGTACATCCTGTCAGAAACTAATCAGTGGAACATCCTTGGCCGATACTAATTAATAGAACATCCAGGGTAGACACTAATCAGTGGAACCTCATGGGCAGACAATCATATAGGGGGCATGCTGGGCAGACAGTAATCAGTGAACATCGTGTACAGACACTAATCAGTGGAACGTCCTGGACAGATAGTAACCAGTGAACGATTATGGCATACTCTAGTTGTTTACCGAAATAAACAAATCCCCAGTTCTTCAAGTTGTTTACCACAAGTGAACTAAGTAATAACCAACCCCTCTTTCGTCATATTGTCTACGGGAATGATACTACGTCACTATCACTCCCTATCTACATCTTGCACAAATGTAAGCATCTTGAATCTACAGAGTTATACATCAATATTAACCACACCTAACATTATTTGTCTATCCATTCATGTACCCATACATCTATGCATCCATCATTTGATCCTTCCATCTATCCATCCTTCACTTACCTGCCTGCCTGCCTGCCTGCCTGCCTGCCTGCCTGCCTGCCTGTCTGTCTGTCTGTCTGTCTGTCTGTCTGTCTGTCTATCTGTCTGCCTGCCTGCCTGCCTGCCTGCCTGTCTGTCTGTCTGTCTGTCTGTCTGTCTGTCTGTCCGTCCGAAAACTCTTTCGATACTAGCTCCAAACCGACTATATGCCTCCCTAAGCCACCTACTGGTATCATTTTTCACTATCATTTTCACTATCATTCGCCACTGTGTGTGTGTGTGTGTGTGTGTATGTGTGTGCGTGTGTGTGTGTGTGCATATGTGTGATAGATTGAGTGAGAGAATGAGTGAGTGTGAGAGAGAGGTTGTGTGTCTGCCTGTCATGTGACATGCTATGCCATATTTTATTTTTCTGTATCCTCATCTTTTATATTAGCATTTTTACTGCCACTTGAATTTAACATGCACTGCTTATTTCATCATGTTTATGCCAATTCCAGGAATTATCTTACTGAATTGCACAAAATGTGAGGGGAGATGCGTGTGGGTGAGTGATGTGTGTGGGGGATGTGTTTGTGGGTGGGTGATGTATACATGAGTGGGGTTTTGTGTGGGAGGTGAGATGGTAGTGCGTGAGGGAAGTGTGTGTGGGTGGGTGACGGGAATGGTTGGGTGTGGATGTGCGGGTGGGTGAAGGATGAGAGAGAGTGAATGAGTGTGAGAGTATGTGTGTGTGTTTAAGAAAGAAGAGAGAGAGAGAGAGAGAGAGAGAGAGAAGAGAGAGATAGAGAGAGAGAGAGAGAGAGAGAGAGAGAGAGAGAGAGAGAGAGAGAGAGAGTTGAATTGCATCACTAATTTTTACGTTACAAAATGTATATATTCAATGTTTCTCCACTTTTTTACAATTTTGCGAGACAGCTGACGAAAATCGTCACTGTATGTGTGTGTAAAGTGTGGGAGTTTGTTCGTACTAGTTGGTTGGGTGATGGTGGGGTGTGTGTGTGTGTGGGTGGGCTCGGGATGTGTAGGTGGGTGTATAGAGATTGTGTGGGTGGGTGCGGGATTTGTGTGTGGGTGGGTGCGGTATGTGTGGTTTGGGGGTGGGAGATGTGTGTGGATGGGGGAATGTGTGGTTGGGGGAAGTGTGATTGGCTGGGTGGTTGGGGGTGAGTGGGTGAAGGAGGATATGTGGGTGGGTGATTATTGGTGGATTATGGGATGGGTGGGGGATATGTGTGTGGGTGGGGAAATTATGTAGGTGGAGTGGGTAGGGCATGTGTGGGTTGGGGGATGTATGTGTGCCTAGGGATGTGTGTGGGTTGGTGGGGAATGTGGGTGTGGAGATGTGGGTGTGGGGGATGTCTGAATGGGTAGGGAGATGTGTTTAGGTGGGGATGGGTGTGGTGTGGGGATGTGGGGATGTGTGTCTGTGGGTAAGGGATTTGTGTTTGTGGGTGTGAGATGTTTGGGTGGATGGTTGGAAATGTGTGGGTGTTGGTGGGTGGGGGTTGTGTGAGTGGAGAATGTGTGTGTGAGTGGGTGAGGGAGGTGTGGGTGAATGGGTGTGGGGATGTATGTGGGTTAGGGGATTGGTGTGGGATGGGTGTGGGGATGTGTGTGTGTGTGAGGGGATTATGTCTGTGTGGGTGGAGTAAGTGTGGGTGGGTGGAGGATATATTTGAGGGTGGCGATGGTGTTTGTATGTGGGGGATCTGTGGGTGGGTAGGAGATGTGTGGTTAGATGTGTATGTGGGTGAGTGATGACTGTGGGGGATGTGTTTGTGGGTGGGTGATGTGTATATGGGTGGGGTGTTGTGTGGGAATGGAGATGGGTGTGCGTAAGGGATACGTGTGTGGGTGGGTGGCGGTTATGGTTGGGTGTGGATGTGCGCGTGGGTGAAGGATGTGTGTGAGGTTGAGGATGTATGTTTGGCTGGGTGGTTGGAGTGTGTGAGTGTGGGTGGGTAGATGATAGATGTATGTGTTGGTGAGTGGCTGGGTGATGTGTTGTTGTAAGTGGTTGAGGGATAAATACTTAGCGGGGGATGTGTGAGGGGATGAGTGTATGGGTGTGGGATGTGCGTGTGGGTGGGGGACGTGTGTGGGTTTGAGTATGTTTGAGTGTTGGGGTGTGTGTTTTTGGATGGGGGATGTGTTGGTGGGTGGGGATTTGTGTGAGGGATATGTGTATGGGTGGGGAGATATGTGTGTATGTGAGTGGGGATGTGTGTGTATGGGTGGGGTGTGTGGTTACGAGATGTGTGGTTAAGGGATGTGTGGTTGACGGATGGGTGGGTGGAGGAGGTGTCGGTGGGTGGAGGATGTTTGGGTGGGTGAGTGCATGAAGTTTGGGAGATGGTGGGGGTGTGTGGGTGGGTTCGGGATGTGTGAGTTGGTAGGTGCAGGATGTGTGACAAGGTGGGGAGATGTGTGTGTGGTGGGGGATGTGTGGTTGGGGGATGTGTTTTAGCTTGGTGGTTGGGGGTGTATGGGTGGAGGAGGGTATGTGGGTGGGTGATTGTTGGTGGGTTATGGGATGGGTGGAGGATATGTGTGTGTGTGAGGAGATTGTGTTGGTAGGGGATGTGTGGGTGGGGGAATGTATGTGTGCTTGAGGTGTGTGTGGGAGGTTAGGGATGTGAGTGGGAGGGATGGGTGGTGGGTGGAAGATGTGTGTGTTTGGGTGGAGAGATGTATAGTTGTGGGGATGGGTGGTTGGGGGTATGTATGTGTGCTTGAGATGTGTGTGTGGTAGATGAAAGATGTGTGGGTGGATGGGGGATGTGTGGGTGGATGTAGGATGTGTCTCATATCATGGTAATATGCATTGTTTATGTTTACAACATTCATTTAACAATGTATTTTTCCTATGTGAATGCACTATGCACTGATGAACGAAAGATGAATGACTGGAAGGGCCGAATGTAAGATGGGCCTGCGTGCACAATTTGTTACCCTGTGAAAATAAAGTCCGTTCGTTCGTTCTTTCGTTCGTTCGTTCGTTTGTTCGTTCTCTGTCTTTATGCAAGATTGTATGTCACATGGCCCAGCCATACACATCATCTCTTCTACATTAAATGTCCCTCTACATGTCCTTGTTTATTCTTCTCTGTTAATGAAACTAAATCCCTGCTTTTTCCTTGCTCTAAATGTTGAAGGCTGCAGGACTTTCTGAGCTGTTCTCTAGACCAAACACAACCGTACTCATCACCAACAATAAAGCTTGGGACTCCCCGAGTCTGCTAGAAAAGTACTACCTGAAGAACGAGACAGTAAGTATGTCACCTGGTCTTAAAGCCATGTAGACAAATATAACTCATAATTTGATTTATTGTAACTTGTTAATTTAAGATGTAGGTCTTGTCTGTGAATAGTTTCATGTGCATAATTTCTTTCTGTGATTATAGGTTTGCTCTAAACTATCTATACTGAGGGGCCGAGCGGCTGAGAGGTGTAGCATCTAGCTCTAACTCAGAACTTAAGGGTCTAAATCCAGTTGTGGGATGTTTGTACAATAAAAAAGAAAAACACTAAGAAAGTATACACAGCATGTAGACTGGATCAGACACTTGTCTGTCTTGGATACGACAACAAAAGATAGGTCGTCCAGAATGTATTGGTTTTGACACAGACAGCTGTACTGATTGGTTAGACACGGCCACATGTGCTGATTGGTTAGACACAGACAACTGTAATGATTGGTCAGACGCTGTCAACTGTACTAGTTTTCTAGACACTGTCACATGTGCTGATTGGTTAGACAAAAACAGGTGTACTGATTGGTTAGATTTGGTCAACTGTACTGATTTGCTTGACTCAGTCAACTGTACTGCTTCATTACACACAGTCACCCCTACTGATTGATTAGAGAAAGGCATGTGGTCTGATTGGTTAGAGAAAAACAAGTGTAATGACTGGTTAGACAAAGACAGGTTTACTGATTGACTAGACACAGTCAACTGTACTGACTGGTTAGACACAGTCACCTGTACTTACTGGTAAAACAAAGACAATTGTACTGATTGGTTAGAGAAAGGAAGGTTTTCTGATTGATTAGACAAAGATAAATGTATCGATTGGTTAGACAACGACATGTGTACTGATTGGTTAGACATAGACAAAAGTACTAATTGGTTAGAGAAAGACAACTGTACTGATTGGTTAGAGAAAGACATGTGTACTGATAGGTTAGAAAATACATGTGTACTGATTGGTTATAGAAAGACAGGTGTTCTGATAGGTTAGAGAATACATGCGTACTGATTGGTTAGGGAAAGACAACTGTACTGATTGGTTAGAGATATAGAACAGTATTCAGAACATATGGCAGAACACCAGCTATCAAGTTACATACATAAAATAAATGAGGACATGCATCTTTCTTGTGATAATGAGTCATGGACAATTTTGTAATCACTAAAGAAGAAAGGGACCGGTTCCCATCATGGGGGATAGCTATTGCAACGGTTAAGGTCAATGGAGTGTTTATGCTTGTGGCTACCGTTTGCATTCGCATTTTCCTCATGTTGGACTTGAAGTGTAAGGTTCCGTCGACCTGCTACTGAGCTAAGTTCGTGGCGCGACACTGTGAGCTGTGAATTTCGTGTGAAATGCTTTTACGTCTGTCTGCGGTTGTTTGAAGCGTGAACTACATGTCTGGAATAATTGGCCGGTTTTGTTGCAGAAATGACTAGTTTGCCTTATGTAGTAATGTGTAGCTGCTGGTTTTCCAGTGACTGTCGCTTCCATCGACGATGAACTGTAGTTTTCGTGGAGGACTTTTGTGTTGGCATTATGGCGGCGGCATTATGCACAGTGTACCCTTGCGGGCTGTTGGTTTGTCGTGATTCCTGTCTGCTCCACTTTTAATATGGCGCAGTGAGGAGCATTTTGTGTGATACTCACTGGCACAGAAACGGAGCGGACGACCAGTTGCCGTGAAGTTGGAAACGCGACTTTGACTAAAGAATGAAACGTAGGCTTTTGAGCATAAATATTACAGAAAAGTTCTTAGAATATTGTGGATCTAGAAACAGAATAATAAGGAAATTTTACAAGATCTGGTGATCAAAGAAGTCTGACTCATAAACAGTTTCGTGTCGCGGAAACGGGAATAGTTTGGCCGTATTACACGTCGCGGTGGCTGCGGTAGAACAGTTGTTGATGGCCTGGCATCTGGTAGACGAAATAGGAGTGGACCAGCAGGAAGATGGACACATGAATTTGCAGACACCTTTGGAATAAGAGTGCACGAGGTGGAGGGAATGATCAGAGATCGAGAGGCTTCTCATCGCGCCGTGATGTGAGCGTCGTTCTTCAAAAGATTTGTAACATGAGGATAGTAATAAAATTATCCATAATCTACATATCTGATTGTGTATTGTGTGTAAGAATCTATACATTCTCTCCACTTCTATATTATACATAATCTATATATCTGATTGTGTATTGTGTGTAAGAATCTATACATTCTCTCCACTTCTCTATTATACATAATCTATATATCTGATTGTGTATTGTGTGTAAGAATCTATACATTCTCTCCACTTCTATATTATACATAATCTATATATCTGATTGTGTATTGTGTGTAAGAATCTATACATTCTCTCCACTTCTATATTATACATAATCTACATATCTGATTGTGTATTGTGTGTAAGAATCTATACATTCTCTCCACTTCTATATTATACATAATCTATATATCTGATTGTGTATTGTGTGTAAGAATCTATACATTCTCTCCACTTCTATATTATACATAATCTATATATCTGATTGTGTATTGTGTGTAAGAATCTATACATTCTCTCCACTTCTCTATTATACATAATCTACATATCTGATTGTGTATTGTGTGTAAGAATCTATACATTCTCTCCACTTCTGTATTATACATAATCTATATATCTGATTGTGTATTGTGTGTAAGAATCTATACATTCTCTCCACTTCTGTATTATACATAATCTATCATATCTGATTGTGTATTGTGTGTAAGAATCTATACATTCTCTCCACTTCTCTATTATACATAATCTACTATATCTGATTGTGTATTGTGTGTAAGAATCTATACATTCTCTCCACTTCTCTATTATACATAATCTACTATATCTGATTGTGTATTGTGTGTAAGAATCTATACATTCTCTCCACTTCTCTATTATACATAATCTACATATCTGATTGTGTATTGTGTGTAAGAATCTATACATTCTCTCCACTTCTCTATTATACATAATCTATATATCTGATTGTGTATTGTGTGTAAGAATCTATACATTCTCTCCACTTCACTATTATACATAATCTACATATCTGATTGTGTATTGTGTGTAAGAATCTATACATTCTCTCCACTTCACTATTATACATAATCTACATATCTGATTGTGTATTGTGTGTAAGAATCTATACATTCTCTCCACTTCTATATTATACATAATCTACATATCTGATTGTGTATTGTGTGTAAGAATCTATACATTCTCTCCACTTCTCTATTATACATAATCTATATATCTGATTGTGTATTGTGTGTAAGAATCTATACATTCTCTCCACTTCTCTATTATACATAATCTACATATCTGATTGTGTATTGTGTGTAAGAATCTATACATTCTCTCCACTTCTCTATTATACATAATCTATATATCTGATTGTGTATTGTGTGTAAGAATCTATACATTCTCTCCACTTCTCTATTATACATAATCTATATATCTGATTGTGTATTGTGTGTAAGAATCTATACATTCTCTCCACTTCTCTATTATACATAATCTATATATCTGATTGTGTATTGTGTGTAAGAATCTATACATTCTCTCCACTTCTCTATTATACATAATCTATATATCTGATTGTGTATTGTGTGTAAGAATCTATACATTCTCTCCACTTCTCTATTATACATAATCTACATATCTGATTGTGTATTGTGTGTAAGAATCTATACATTCTCTCCACTTCTGTATTATACATAATCTATATATCTGATTGTGTATTGTGTGTAAGAATCTATACATTCTCTCCACTTCTCTATTATACATAATCTATATATCTGATTGTGTATTGTGTGTAAGAATCTATACATTCTCTCCACTTCTATATTATACATAATCTACATATCTGATTGTGTATTGTGTGTAAGAATCTATACATTCTCTCCACTTCTATATTATACATAATCTACATATCTGATTGTGTATTGTGTGTAAGAATCTATACATTCTCTCCACTTCTATATTATACATAATCTACATATCTGATTGTGTATTGTGTGTAAGAATCTATACATTCTCTCCACTTCTATATTATACATAATCTATATATCTGATTGTGTATTGTGTGTAAGAATCTATACATTCTCTCCACTTCTATATTATACATAATCTATATATCTGATTGTGTATTGTGTGTAAGAATATATACATTCTCTCCACTTCTCTAGTATACATAATCTATATATCTGATTGTGTATTGTGTGTAAGAATCTATACATTCTCTCCACTTCTCTATTATAATCTACATATCTGATTGTGTATTGTGTGTAAGAATCTATACATTCTCTCCACTTCTCTAGTATACATAATCTATATATCTGATTGTGTATTGTGTGTAAGAATCTATACATTCTCTCCACTTCTATATTATACATAATCTATATATCTGATTGTGTATTGTGTGTAAGAATCTATACATTCTCTCCACTTCTCTATTATAATCTACATATCTGATTGTGTATTGTGTGTAAGAATCTATACATTCTCTCCACTTCTATATTATACATAATCTATATATCTGATTGTGTATTGTGTGTAAGAATCTATACATTCTCTCCACTTCTCTATTATACATAATCTACATATCTGATTGTGTATTGTGTGTAAGAATCTATACATTCTCTCCACTTCTGTATTATACATAATCTACATATCTGATTGTGTATTGTGTGTAAGAATCTATACATTCTCTCCACTTCTGTATTATACATAATCTACATATCTGATTGTGTATTGTGTGTAAGAATCTATACATTCTCTCCACTTCTCTATTATACATAATCTACATATCTGATTGTGTATTGTGTGTAAGAATCTATACATTCTCTCCACTTCTCTATTATACATAATCTACGTATCTGATTGTGTATTGTGTGTAAGAATCTATACATTCTCTCCACTTCTCTATTATACATAATCTACATATCTGATTGCCGGGCTCCCTGGTCTAGAGGTTACACGACATTCTCCGTAATCTTGTATACTCTCGTGAGTAACGTGACGTGCGCGAGAATTGGTAGCGGTTCTCTTCGCGTCGGTGACTTACGGGGTATGTGAGCCGATCGCTCAGAAAGCAATGGCAAACTACTGAGCGTAATCTTGCCAATAGATCATCGGTCAGCTGACAGATGCTGATGTTGACAGCGATGTCCTGTAAAGGATATGAAGAAAAAAAACACATATCTGATTGTGTATTGGTGTAATAATCTATACAGTCTCTCAGCTTCTCTATTATACATAATCTACATATTTGATTGTGTATTGGTGTATTACTCTATACAATCTCTCAATTTCTCTATTATATATTTATTAGGAAGGACGCAGAAAACTTGAGGTGATTTTGAAAAATCACGTGTTCCCCGGAGTCATTGACGTCACTGACTTGATTACTAAACGCTATAGGAAATCAATTGCAAATATTGATGTGAAGGTCGGCCTATCAGATCAGGTGAATATATTTGAGCAACTGATGTTGTTGTTGATATTTCTGATGTTGTTGTGTAAACTTCGTCGTTTGAATTGTTCACTCTTATACGACATGAAGAAATTGGACATATGCAAATGGACATGTCAGGGTACAACCATCGGTCCCCATCATGGCGGTTAGGCATTGAACCGATACGGCCTCTGGAGTATTTATCTTAGTGGCTGCGGTTGCATTTCGCATTTCCCTCATGTTGGACTGGTAGTATATGGTTCCGTCGCCCTGCTACTGAGTGAGTGCGTGGCGACACTCTGTGAGCTATGATATTCACGTGGATTGCTTCTACATGTCCGCTTTTGTTTGTACAGTGACCTGCATGTTCGGAACAATGACTACCGGCTGTTGCTGAATTGACTGATTTGCCTTTTCGGTTCACAAGTGCATTTTTCAGGAGACTCCTGGGGATCAGCGGTGGATCTACGGAGTTCCTGCTTAATGCGACCCTTTCGGCGGATAGAGACAGAGCCATGTGAGAAAACCCGGGTCAATGAGGTCTTTCTGGTGACTGCCGATTCCAACAACGATGAACTGTGGTTTTCGTAGAGGACTTTTGTGCTGACATTCTGGCGGCGACATTATGCACAGTGTACTTGTGCGGGTTGTTGGATTGCCGAGACTCCTGTCTGTTCCACTTTTCACATTGGACAGTTGAAAGCAGATTGTGTGATATTCACTGGCACAGGAACGGAGCATAATGGGAACGACCTGTTGCCGTGAAGTTGGAATCTCGACTAACTAACTAACTAACTAACTAACTAACTAACTAACTAACTAACTAACTAACTAACTAACTAACTAACTAACCAATTAACTAACTAAATATGTTCGAGGAATTATTGTTATTGTTATTGTTGTGTATGCTTTTGTGAAGCTCGTCTTTCGAGCTGTTCACTCTTATAGGTTATCGTTTCAAGTAAATATATTAAAGGAATTGCTGTTGTTATGGTTGTTGTTGTGGATATTGTTGTCGTTATTGGTGTGGTTGTTATTGTGGTTGTTGTTGTGGTTGTTGTTGTGATTGTAGTGGTTGTTGTTATGGTTGATGTTGTTGTTGTTGCCGTGATTCCTTTTGTTATGGTTGTTGTTGTTGTGGTTGTTGTTGTTGTGGTTGTGGTTGTTGTGGTTGTGTTGTTGTTGTTGTTGTTGTTATGGTTGTTGTTGTTGTGGTTATGGTTGTTGTTGTTGTGGTTGTGGTTGTTGTGGTTGTGTTGTTGTTGTTGTTGTTGTTGTTGTTGTTGTATGAACCCCGTAATTTGAGTGTTTCACTTGTAAACGACATGAACAATGTGGAGTGGTGATACCCGTGTTTCCACACTCATTTCCATCATAAAGATGCGCTCTCCAAATATATGTGTAAGGCGTGGGTTATGAACATCTACCATCATCGTGGAGATTTGCTGTGATTCCCTTCCGATCTTACAGCGTATAAGTTGCGTGGTCCTGGATATACTTTATCACAGCGATTCAAAAACCTGTGATATCAGCGTAACGCATGTTATTTACATGATGCCCCTCAACTGATATTCTTGGGTCAGAGCGCCAGAGGAAATGCCAGACCTGTGCAGTCATAGTCACACTGGACCGAGGGTGATGGGATCGGCCAGAAGACAGGGCTGAATTGGAGGAAACAATTGATTTACGACAATTCTCGCCCATGTGATATAATTATCTGCACAGATGTCTCTGTGCCAAGAGACAAAAGGAGTGTATCGGGGGTACATAGGGAAGATTAATGGGATGTGTTTAGTGCAGGAGATTATAGCTTATGATAACACAACATCTAATCTGGGAATGGAGGTGGGGTCAGTGACTATGGCATTTCGCTTGCTGGGGGAAAAACATCCCTCAACACAACGTGTAGTGTTTGTAATGGACTCACAGGTTATATTGAGCAGGGTGAAGACCATCTGTTGGATCTTTTTTTTTTCTCCGGAGCATGCTGGAGGGTTGGGAAACGATCAGGCGGACATATTGGCCTGGTGTGCACCACTTTTTGGGGTTCTGGTGCACGATACGGCATATGCGATCGGTGCCCCGTGGGTCATGTGTGCTGTGTTGTTGGTTCTTGTCTCAACACAACTCAATAAAGCACAGACATGGATCTTTATTCATTTCAATAATTCTTTCTATTCATAATCTCATGGTGTATATAGAGATGTCTGTGCTTGTACAGTGGGCGACTCGTCTCCAACAGTGAGGCATACTGGGTACATAGTGCTATATCCATACTTCTATGGACCAATTAGCACGCGATGAGTCACGTGGTTAATATCACACCGTCTGCCTTTACTTCCAAGAACATTTTCTAGTTCTCAGTTTAGGTGAACATGGGAAACGGGATCTATCACAAATATAAATATCCCATTTTAGGCAGTGTCAACCTGCGAGCCGGGATCAATTAAAACAATAAATATTCCATTTTAGGCCATGTCAACCTGGGAGCTTTGATCTATTAAAACAATAAATATTCCATTTTCGGCCTGGTCAAACTGGGAGCCCGGATCAATTAAAACAATAAATATTCAATGTTAGGTCAGGTTAACCTGGGAGCCGGGACCAATTAAAACTATAAATATTCCATCTTATGCCGTGTCAACCTGGGAGCCGAGATCAATACAAACAATAAATATTCCATTTTAGGCCAGGTCAACCTGGGAGCTGGGATCTATTAAAACAATAAATATTCAATATATATATATATATATATATATATATATATATATATATATATATATATATATATATATATATATATATATATATATATATATATATACATATATATATTTATATATTGCCAGGACACACGGGTGTCAGGGGAAATGAACAGACAGATGCATTGGTGGGTTCTGAGACTATTGGTCATAGTGCATTTCTGGAGCGATAAAGCATCTGAAATACTTTTAAATATCTTGGCGTAACTGTTGATTTTGGTGACATGAGTGTGTCAGTGAACTTGCTCAGGATGAGAGATATTTGTGTCACGCAGGATGGTAAGATATGAACGTTTAGTGAGGAACGCCAGTCGTGTGACAGGCGATCGTCGCAGTTTCTATTCCACTTTATTTCTCCGAGCAAGGTTTGCGCTCACAATTCAACAAAATCACCCTGACACACTTGCAATGCATCTTCTGAAGTCTGGGTACATTTCCTTACATTTTGGGTGGCTTTCATTTTGTTGAAATGGGCTTAAAGTCGAGTGTCCTGTGTAGAGTCTAAAACTGGCCGTGTTGCAATACCCAGTATTATACTGGAATCATTATCGGGGTGTGATTGTGAAAAGCAAAAACACGAGCACTGATGCCACTCTACCATGCAAATGATCAGTGCCTTGACTATTATTATTTACAAAAACAACTTTAGAGAAATATATGTGTGTGTGTCTCTTAGGGTCAGATACGACTAGATGGTGACGTCAGCATAACCAAAGCCAACATTCCCGTCAAGAATGGACTTTGTCATCGTGTAGGATAAAGTCATGGTGCCTTCTTACTTAATCCCACTTGTCAATAATGTCTGTCAGGTGGAGGAAACACAGAAAGTTGAGGTAGGAATGATTAATGAACAACATACATGTAAATATTTATAATATAATGCTTAGCGTATGTGTGTGTTCGAGAGCACCTGTTGTAATGCTTTGTTTCATAAGGAAATAATTAGAGAGCAGTTGTCGTAGTAACCGCATCGTGCAGCCAGGGTCGTGGTTTGAGCGGGAAAAAGAGCAAAATTTGTACGACCGTTCGACAAAGTCTCGATAAGCGCCCACTCTCTCTCGATGAGTAATGGGCCTGCAGTCAGTAAGCTGGTATAGCTTTTTTTTTCGGTCAGTCCTGCCGGCGTAGCTTGAAAGCTCGTCGGTAGGCGTCCAGTGGTTTTGCATGTATCACCTTGTACCGGGAGGGCGCGCTTTAGCGATGCTACTCTTGGCTTGCGTGTGCGTGAATAGTCCGTCTGTCCGATAGATATCTGGTGTATCCTGCCAGTAGTCATATGCTTGTCTCAATGCCAGTAGTCATATGCTTGTCTCAAGGTACAAGGTGTGCGTGAACGTCTGGCCTGTCAGTCGCCATTTGCACTTGTGAGGCTCAACCGTAAATCGGGAGATCAGCTCGCATCCTAGACGAGCAGTATCTTCTGTGGGCAGCTTCTCGCCTCATGTATGTGTGGTCCGTTCTGGCGGTCAGTCCGTCTTCGGCGAAGGAAATCTTGTTGATCCTAAAAGTAATCATACGCTCATTGCTTGTCGCTACGCTTGTCTTAAAACTGAAAATTAAAGGAATTGGCGGAAGGGCCGTTTGTACGAGGCTCTCGAGAGCCAATATATACAGGGATAACTGGCCGTGGCAGCCTAACGTCCACTGCATCTGTGTCCGTCTTCCAGTCGTCTTGACATGCTCGCCACTGGAGCCAGACGGACACAGACGAGGGAGCGGGGGCGAAGGTGTTGCGCGACCACTTCCTCGCTATACAAATCCAAAGCGCAAGTCATTCGTTCCTCATCTAAAGATGTAGTGTAATGAATGGTCATCGTCAATGAATGGTCAACGCCATTCATGATGGACGAACATCGATATCCCACAAGGATTTTACACATATGCACCTGGCTGATGATTGTATCCTCAGCATTAAGTGAAATCTTCACACTGAAAGAATCACTCTGGCCGCCTTTATTTTCCTAGGGAATGTCCCTGTGCCCAGCTTAGGCCATGGGTGACATGGAAGACCTGGTCAGTGAACAACATCCTCGCCTAGATGAGGATTCAAACACCTGACCGCCGGGCCGACGGGCACGCCTGACTGGATTGTATAGCTTGTACATTCTCAGTTCTCTGTCTTCACGGCGCTTTCATACAGACCTCTGTCTTCACGGCGCTTTCATACAGACCTCTATCTCCACGGCGCTTTTATACAGACCTCTGTCCTCCCGGCGCTTTCATACAGACCTCTATCTCCACGGCGCTTTCATACAGACCTCTATCTCCACGGCGCTTTCATACAGACTTCTGTCTTCACGGCGCTTTCATACAGACCTCTGTCTTCACAGAGCTTTCATACAGACTTCTATCTTCACGGTGCTTTCTTACAGACCTCTGTTTTCACGGCGATTTCATACAGACCTGTGTCTTCACGATGCTTTCATACAGACCTCTGTCTTCACAGCGCTTTTACTTTTAAACAGACTTCTATCTTCACGGTGCTTTCATACAGAATTCTATCTTCACGGTGCTTTCATACATACCTCTTTATTCACGGTGCTTTTATACAGACTTCTGTCTTCACTGTGCTTTCTTACAGACTTCTGTCTCAACGGTGTTTTCATACAGACTTCTATCTTCACTGCGTTTCATACAGACCTCGGTCTTCACGATGCTTTCACACAGGCCTCGGTCTTCACGGTGCTTTCATACAGACTTCTGTCCTCACGGTGCTTTCATGCAGACTTCTATCTTCACGGTGCTTGTATACCGTCCTCTGTCTTCACGGCGCTTGTATACCGTCCTCTGTCTTCACGGCGCTTGTATACAATCCTCTGTCTTCACGGGGCTTGTATGCCGTCTTCTGTCTTCACGGCGCTTGTATACCGTCTTCTGTCTTCACGGCGCTTTTATACAGTCCTATGTCTTCACGGCGCTTGTATACCGTCCTCTGTCCTCACGGCGCTTGTATAAAGTCTTCTGTCTTCACGGCGCTTTTATACAGTCCTTTGTCTTCACGGCGCTTTTGTACAGTCCTCTGTCTTCACGGCGCTTTTATACCGTCCTCTGTCTTCACGGCGCTTTTATACAGTCCTCTGTCTTCACGGCACTATTATACAGTCCTTTGTCTTCACGGCGCTTTTATACAGTCCTCTGTCTTCACGGCGCTTTTATACAGTCCTCTGTCTTCACGGCGCTTTTACACCGTCCTCTGTCTTCACGGCGCTTTTATACCGTCCTCTGTCTTCACGGCGCTTGTATACCGTCCTCTGTCTTCACGGCGCTTGTATACCGTCCTCTGTCTTCATGGCGCCTGTATACCGTTCTTTGTCTTCATGGCGCTTGTATACAGTCCTCTGTCTTCACGGCGCTTTTATATAGTCCTCTGTCTTCACGGCGCTTGTATACCATCATCTTTCTTCACGGCGCTTGTATACATACCTCTGTCTTCATGGCGCCTGTATACGGTCCTCTGTCTTCACGGCGCTTGTATGCCGTCCTCTGTCTTCACGGCGCTTGTATACAGTCCTCTGTCTTCACGGCGCTTGTATACCATCATCTGTCCTCACGGCTCTTGTATACATTCCTCTGTCTTCATGGCGCTTTTATACAGTCCTCTGTCTTCACGGCGCTTTTATACCGTCCTCTGTCTTCACGGCGCGTTTATACAGTCCGTTGTCATCACAGCGCTTTTATACAGTCCTCTGTCTTCACGGCGCTTTTATGCAGTCCTCTGTCTTCACGGCGCTTGTATACCGTCCTCTGTCTTCACGGCGCTTTTATACAGTCCTCTGTCTTCACGCGCTTTTATACAGTCCGTTGTCATCACAGCGCTTTTATACAGTCCTCTGTCTTCACGGCGCTTTTATGCAGTCCTCTGTCTTCACGGCGCGTGTATACCGTCCTCTGTCTTCACGGCGCTTTTATACAGTCCTCTGTCTTCACGCCGCTTTTATACCATCATCTGTCTTCACGGCGCTTATATAACATCATCTGTCTTCATGGCGCTTTTATACCGTCCTCTGTCTTCACGGCGCTTTTATACAGTCCTCTGTCTTTACGCCGCTTTTATAAAGTCCGTTGTCATCACGGCGCTTATATACAGTCCTATGTCATCACGTCGCTTTTATACAGTCGTTTGTCATCACCTTACATTAATACAGTCCGTTGTCATCACGGCGCTTTTATGCAGTCCTCTGTCATCACCCAACGTTTATACTGTCCTCTGTCGTCACCTCAATTTCATACAATCCGTTTTCATAACGGCGCTTTCATACTGTCCTCTGTCATCAATTTACATGTATATAGGCCGTTGCCATCACGGCACTTTTATACAGACCACTGTCTTTACGGTGCCTTTATACAGAACTCTTGGAGTGCATGTCTGGACACCAACATGTAACAGTAATTTTCTCTGACACTGTTTCCCTTCAGAACAATGTTAATAAGTAAACCTGCCTCTTTATATTGTCGAAGTTCTTTAATTGTCTGATCTTGATTTCATTCAGTAATGTGTTCTTCTCCCCCAGTGTTTGTAGCACTTCTTTATTTGCCTTTGATCATATACATTAGATTGATGTCATAAGCTAAGTTCATGAATGAGTAATAAGGCAGTAGCGACATTTTTAATGAGTGACCGTGGGGTGAGGTCAGAATCGTCTGTTTGCATATATGTCTCTTTCTTTAACGTTGTCTAATCTGTACTCAACCGATTTGCAGTGGTGGGTTTAAGGACTACAAATGAAATCACTATATATGTCATGGTTGGTAGTGAGATATATGCATGTCAATCTTTAACTGCAGAATTGAAAATCAAGTGGTTAGACGGTTTTCCCACGAAAACATACGCCACAAGCAAAATGTCTTTAAATAACGTGCTTGCTTGCTTGTGTTCGCTGGCTGTGAACTCCAGCTTGAAGTCCTGTATGACGGATGAAGGCATCCTGTTGTCCAACATCAGTGTGATGTCATACCGAACCTGAGGTTTGCGTGAGTATCCGTTGTCCCATGTCTGGCTTATTGGTGTGCAGACTGGTGGGTCCTCGCCGTGCAGGCAGATACTCTCCTACTTCGGAGGATTTCACGATCCTACTGACTTTAGCCAGGATCCCGAAGGGACCTATTGCCCAGGACGCTCGTCGAGGACGCGTCAATAGGTCTTGGCCAATATAGAACCCAGCCCTGGTGCCTTGGAAACACCTCTACGTCCCTTTAAATAACTAATATAAACAAACTGATATGTTAGCAACATTACATTTTGTATGTCTGAATCCACGGAGGAATGGGCGGCCAGTTTTCCCCCTCCTAGTGGACGATTAGCGCAGGCGTTGATACTTATTCCGACGCTCTCGTGACATTCTTCTTCTTTCGTTCGCTTGAAATATATCTATAACTGTAATGTTGTCTCCTGTATGAATCTAAGAATTAAAAAAAATTCCCTCAGCGCGGTTCATAGAGTTTATTTTCCACTGTTGTCTCTCTAGTCCAGAAGGTATGCCTGGGTGTATTGTAGTTTGGGCAGTATTGGAGTATGTGCTTTGCTGTCTGCGGCGCCAATCCACATGTGCACATGGCTGGGTCACCAGTCTTGAATTTTGTATACATGTGGTTGCGTAATCTATTGTGGCCTGTTCTGAGGCGCAAAATAATGACTTGTTCTGGTCTGTCCATAACGTGGTAGTCGTCTTGAGCAGGTTCTGGTGGCCTTCTGACTGATTTGATCATTCTTTTCTTTTGGTGGCATGTAATGGGCACATAAGGCTGTTCTTATTTTGCTCCTTCCTTAGTCACTTGATCAGCTCTGTCGATTCCGGGTACTTCATAGTTGGATGGTATCCACTCCATTGTGACCTTATGCTGACTGCTAAGTTCAGAAAGTAGTGTCCTTAGTACTGGCAATTTACCAGACAGGAGCGCCTCGAGTACTGATTTTGCTTCTGTCAACAGCACCACAGGTTGTGTACCATGGTTGGTATTTAGTAATTTCTCTGTTGCTATCTTGATTGCCTCAATTTCAGCATCATAGTTATGGCAGTACTTTCCTGTTGGAACTCTGGCCGTGTCCCGAGTATTATTTTGTACACTCCCGCTCCTCCATTTCTAACAGCATTTCGTGCTGACCCATCTGTGTAGACTCGGATCCAGAGGTCCTGTGGGTATTTGTCACAAAAGAAGCTGAGAGTGACTGTTCTGCGCTGTACACTGTTCTGTGCTGTACACTGTTCTGTGCTGTACACTGTTCTGTGCTGTACACTGTTCTGCGCTGTACACTGTTCTGTTCCTCATTGTCAAATATTCCTCGCACTTTTGTATGGATTTATAGTGATAGTCTATGTGCATCTTTCTATGGAGTTCGTTCTGGAATAGTTATCAGGGGGATAACAACTGCGGGCAGATCTGTTTCGTCTGGTGGATAAAACTACTTGTTTTCAACCGCCCCTAGCTAAGTTTTCAAATCGGTTCTTCATGACATTATCACCTTATCCTTGAAAACGATTACGCAAACGCATACGCTATCAATAAATTATGGACAGTACAATTGTGTACTTGTAATCAACGAAATGTTTGCCCAGTTATTGGTTTGCTTCTACTCTTTGTTTTCCATTGGAGCAAAAGTCCCAACCAGGGTATACCAAGCTGTCATATCTTTTGATATCCTCTGCACCTCCTTCACGTCCTCCCCATATTATTCTATCTTATAATAGTCCATTGCGTTTGCAACATGTGTTATTGTTCCTAATGCATATATATAGCTCTAAATTTCTAGGTTCAAATTCTTGTTAACTTCCTAGGCGACAGGAGGTAAGCTCCTCGGCGAGCCAGACTTCTTGCGACTTTTCTCTCATGATTGCTTGCTTTTTATAGAAGAGGCACCCTCTTTTCATTTTGGTTTTGTCTTTACCTTATCTTTAGAATTGTTGCTCTCACGCTTCGATGGACGGACAGGAAGACAAATGAGTAATTCTACTAGGAATAGTGGAAAAGGAGCAAGGGGAAGACAGAGAGATAAACCTCCTGCGGGTTTGGCTACGGCATAATTAGGGCAAGAAGGCGAACCTGATCAAAAACATCAGTGGTCGTGTGTGATGGCGAAATAAAACCTCCCACACTTATCTGGATGACACAAAACGATGATGACTACAAACAAATGACAAACTGCAAACTGATCAGAGAAATTATATAGGCAGTACAATAATTTGGCCATGTTACAATGCCGGCTCTGTAGAGAAGAGATAACGACTCCAATTGGTAATTCCGTGTTCTGCGTTCGATGCACATGTTGCTGGAAATTTGGAGGCAGACGGACTTGCTTTGGTTTCCCATAAAACGGTATAACTGCTGGTCTCCAGAAAGCAATGGCAAACTACAGAACTTAAAACTTGCCAAGAAATGATGAACACCAAACAAATTGCTGGGGTTGACTACGACGTTCTGTAAATGATATGCACTAATAATAATCTTAAACTCTTTGTAACAATTAGTAAATTTGATGAGAAAAGAGCAAGGGAAAACAAAGACGCAATACCTGGATGGCTCGGCCACACTGCACAATCGGGGAAAGAATATAGTCTTGACCCGAGACTGAGGATTGTATCAGACGTCGAACCATGACCGACCACGCCAATTGCATGAGACTCGGTGATGATGATGATGATGATGATGATGATGATGATGATGATGATGATGATGATGATGATGATGATGATACTAAACCAAGTATTGGTCTTTATTTACTATCGTGTTTGTAATTATCATTATCTGTAAGTTCATCACTTTCTATTCCTGTTCCTCACAGGGAAGATGTGTACCATGCTATGACATTTTGAAATCACCCTGCCCACTGAGCACAGATACACCAACAGTAAGGCATTCAGTGTTTGGTATCTTGACGAGAGTGTCTGTCTCTGACTAGATAGCACAAATACTCGCTAACTTTACATGTCCAGTGTTTGGTATCTTGTCGAGAGTGTCCGTCACTGACTAGATAGCACAATTACTTGCTAACTTACATGTCCAGTGTTTGGTATCTTGACGAGAGTGTCCGTCACTGACTAGATAGCACAAATACTCGCTAACTTTACATGTCCAGTGTTTGGTATCTTGTCGAGAGTGTCCGTCACTGACTAGATAGCACAATTACTTGCTAACTTACATGTCCAGTGTTTGGTATCTTGACGAGAGTGTCCGTCACTGACTAGATAGCACAATTACTTGCTAACTTTACATGTCCAGTGTTTGGTATATTGTCGACAGTGTCCGTCACTGACTAGATAGCACAATTACTTGCTAACTTTACATGTCCAGTGTTTGGTATATTGTCGACAGTGTCCGTCACTGACTAGATAGCACAAATACTTGCTAACGTACATGTCCAGTGTTTGGTATCTTGTCGACAGTGTCCGTCACTAACTAGATAGCACAAATACTTGCTAACTTTACATGTCCAGTGTATGGTATCTTGTCGAGATTGTCCGTCACTGACTAGATAGCACAAATACTTGCTAACGTACATGTCCAGTGTTTGGTATCTTGTCGAGAGTGTCCGTCCCTGGCTAGATAGCACAAATACTTGCTAACTTACATGTCCAATGTTTTTGCAATTTTGACATTTTGTGAATGTGTCCATAACTAACTAATAGCACAAATACTTGCTAACTTATCATGTCCAATGTTGTTTTGTAATTTTGACATCTTGTGAATGTATCCATATCTAACTAATATAACAATTACTTGCCAACTTACATGTCTAGTGATTGTAATTGTGAAATATTGTCATCAGATGAGTGTCCGTATCTAACTAGATAACATAAATATATGCTAACTTACATCATCTGGTTTTTGTGATATTAAAATCTAGTAATCAGATGAAAGTATCCGTACCCAAGTAGATAGCACATATATAATATGTCCAGTGTTGGTCTCACTATAAAGTAACGCAATAATGGTGAAGAACAATGTAAATGTTTATTGTGAGCCGAAGTAGAACAGCGATTAGCGCACTAGCCTGCGACCTCTTATCATTGGTTGGAATCCTCAACGAGAAGGGGATGTTGACACATGAAGGTGGACTGCCAGGGGGGTACGGTATCACATGGGTACCTGGACGTGTTGTGGGCAGTAAAGGAAACCAGCTGATCATTGACCACTTCACACATGGAGTACTGATTATTGTATGCAAATATGTTGTTGTTTGTCCATCAAGAATGATGATGACCATTCATATCATCCAGTGGGGTTGAAAGTATGAAGCCGTGAGTTCTAAGATGGCTGATAAGGCCTATTTTGGCTCGAAATATTCTTTGACTATGTGGGCAAAGAATGCTGGACGTTCCAGGAGGAGGATCTCCTGCAGTGGCTTTTCTGTCCAGCCTTTTCTTCACAGAGCTTGCAGATCTGGTTGCTTCACAAGGTGACTGCACCCTTATGTAATGATGTACGCCACGAATTACGGTCTTTAGCAGCAGTCTCCCAGGTGTCAAGATGAATTCCCTTTCAGTGAGATTATCAGAGTGTCTTTAAAGCGTTTCGTCTGGCCGCCTTGGGAGGCGTTTACCACACTACAGCTTCCCGTAAAAACATTGTTTAGAGAGCCTGTAATCTGGGATACGAGTTAAGTGACCAGCCTAGCGAATCTGATTTTTCATTAGTAGAGTGTGGATACTGGGCATGGACACTCTTTCTAGAACTTCAGTGTCTGAGATCTTGTCTTGCCATTTAATCTTCAATAGCTTCCTAAGGCAGACTGTGTGGAAGTGGTTTAATTTCCTAGCATGTCGCTGGTAAACAGTCCATGTTTCACAAGCATATAGCAGTGTGGATAATACAACTGCTTTATAGACTTTCAGCTTTGTTTGCAGACTTATTCCATTTCTGTCCCATACATTCTTGTACAGTCTGCCAAATGCCGCACTGGCCTTGGAGATTCTTGAATTCACTTCGTCATTATTGTGGCAGCTTGTGACACAGTGCTGCCAAGATAGGTGAATTTGTCCACAGCGCTTAGTCTATGACCGTTCACCTTGATATTCGGCACGGTGTGATTATTCCCTGGAGCTGGCTGGTACATAACTACAGTCTTCTCCAAGTTGATATTGAGCCCAAAGTTGGCACAAGCATATGAGAAAGCTGAAACATTATGTTGCATGTCTGCCTCTGAGTTGGCATATAGAGCGCAATCATCAGCAAACAGCAGTCCTCTGACGGTGTCGCTGGTAGTTTTCGTTTTGGTTTTCAGTGATGCAAATATAGGGCTAGCATCATACACCTGAAACACCTGAAGGGGTTGATGCCATACATATTCACACACTACACACATTACACACACACTTTACACACACATACGATACACACGCATACAACACACACAAGTATAAGTATATAGGTGTGCGCCAGGGTTGCGTTGGCATGGTTTTACAAATGTCGTATGTGCTGCATATAGGGGATGCTGACTACACATGTGGTAGTTGACTGACGACACAGTTTGAGACCACGTGACAACCACATACTGAATCACCATAGAACACAGGCTCTCGTTGACAGTCTTAGAATGGGCGCCAACAACAGTGAGGATACATGGCAGACCTGGCAAACACGACCAGACACGTTCCATATATATATATATATATATATACATAGATATATGTGTGTGTGTGTGTGTGTATAAGTGTGTGTATGTGTGTGTATGTATGTGTGTGTATGTATGTGTGTGTATGTATGAATGTATGTGTGTGTCTATGTGTATGTACGTATGTGTGTGTGGTGTGTGTGTGTGTGTGAGTGTGAGTGTGTGTATGCGTGTATGTGTGTGCGTGTGTGCGTATGTACGTATGTATGTAGGTGTACGTGTGTGTGTGTGTGTCTGTGTATGTGTGTATGTGTGTATGTATGTATGTATGTATGTATGTATGTATGTATGTATGTATGTATGTATGTATGTATGTATGTATGTAAGTCTGTCTGTCTGTCTGTCTGTCTGTCTGTCTGTCTGTCTGTCTGTCTGTCTGTCTGTCTGTCTGTCTGTCTGTCTGTCTGTCTGTCTGTCTGTCTGTCTGTCTGTGTGCGTGCGTGCGTGTGTGCGTGCATGCATCGCGCTGAACACATCTGCCTTATTGAGGACCAAAACCAATTTGTCCGCCTGCTCGTTTCCCACACACCAGCATGTACTGGGGGAAAAGAACATCAGATACTCTTATAGTCTTATAGATTTTTTTCTTAATTGACGCAAGGGCACCTAGACAACACCCTCACAGTTTGTGTATGTTTCCTCTCTATTTGCTGAACCTCTCACTGCTTTCTTCTGCAGGCTGAATCGAAGCACTGTGGTGGTGGTTGGCATCCGTGGTCGTGGCGAAGGCGCCAAGATATCCTTGTTTACCCAAGGCCACCATGGATTATACCTCATTTTCCGATGTATGATGACTATTATGGAGAAATATATTGCTATAGGATGTGTCTAAGGACAGTCAAGGTAAGATTGTATGTTAACATACTGTTGTAAGGACAGTCAAGGTAAGATTGTATGTTAACATACTGTTGTAAGGACAGTCAAGGTAAGATTGTATGTTTACATACTGTTGTAAGGACAGTCAAGGTAAGATTGTATGTTAACATACTGTTGTTGGTTCGGGCAATCTCTGCAAGACTGGGTTTTAACTTTACCGTTTGATGCACTTGCGTTCTGGTCATAGAAAAGGTTTGCATCTATAGGGAGTGAGGCTTGTGAAGAGATTTTTCTCTTAAACCGATATCAAAGCCTTACCTCTGCAGGGACTGTGTTCCCCAGGTTTTCTTGCACTCTCAACGCTCAGAAACCAGCGGTATATCCTGGAACTTCACGTCTGTGGAGACACATATTAGAATGTAAGCAGGTCATGACTCATCGCAGCACATACGAACTTCCTGGTGTTAGCCTAGATTAGTATGTTGAAGTGTATACTTTGGTGTAATCACTAGAAGGCTACAAACATATGCCATGGGCGAGCTCAGATTAAGGTTTCATGCCTGAGTGTGTCGCCCGTTAAGAGTACTTCAAAGGGTCACAAATTTGGCAGGCAGTCCCGTTTTACATTCGGCCCTTCCAATCACTCATCTTTCTTATAACAAAGTCAGTAGGATCGCCGATTCCTCCGAAGTCGGAGAGTGTCTGCCTGTACGGCGAGGAACCACCAGTCTGCACCAATAAGCCAGACATGGGACAACGGATACTCACGCAAACCTCAGGTCCTGTATGACATCACACTGATGTTGGACAACAGGATGCCTTCATCCGACATACAGGACTTCGCGTTGGAGCTCAAGCCAACGAACACAAGCAAGCAAGCATATCAATTATATTTTGTACATCAATCAATCATGTGCCATGCCGGAAAGCGTGGGCTGTCATGACTCGCCATTTCACTCGATCAACAGAGTCGTGGATCAGCCCAATGTTCCTGTCTAGTCCATGCCATGTGACCAAGCCATCCAGGTGTTTTCCTCTCGGTCTTCCTCTTGTTCTGTTCCCTTCGATCTTGCCAGTTGTCACTAAGTTCTCCAATCCATTTCTTCTCATAACATGACCAAAAAATTTTGACTGTCTACGTCTAATTTCTCTAATCAAGTTACGATTTTCATTTGTCTCCTGTAGTACTTGTTCATTGGTTTTTCTGTCTGTCCATGATATTCTTTGCATTTTCCTCAGAAACCACATTCTGCAGCCATCAGATGTTTTCAGCTTGACTGCTCATTGTCCAAGTTTTACATACACTCTTTTTCTCGTTTCAATTGACATCATTTTATTGGTCAGATTATTGTTCATCTTGCTAAAGGCTACTTTCGCTATGGCGATTCTTGTTCTAATCTCTTCAAGGCATCTCCTATCAGATGTTATGACTCATCTTATTTCATCATGTTCCTCTTGTTACCTTGTGATGTCGACGGTGAAGTATAAACATCGTGAGAGTGCCCAATTATGGGCTTCATGTATCGATATTCCCATGGACTCTGCTATTCCTCCGTCCAACATTTACGTGGTCGGCCTATTCCTCTGTTTCCATCTGGTCTGTACATCATTGCTTGTTGTGGTATGCTGTTGACTGGTAGCCTACTTGCATGGCCAAACCATTTGACTTGCTGCTTTCTAATAAAATCTAGTGCTGCTATAACCCCTACTTTAGTCCCGATTTCTTCACTTCTGATCTTATCTCTTCTTGATACGTTGAGTATTTTTCTCAGGAATCTAATTTCTGTTAGTTGTGATTTTTCTTTTCTCTTTTTCCGTCATTGTCCAGGTTTGGCATTGGTAGTATAGAGTTGGTAGAAAGATTGTATTGTAAAGTGCTTTCTTAGTAGTTATTGATACATGTTTGTTCTTTAGTATTGGTGCCATTTGTCCAATGAGTTGGTTTGCCTTATTGCATCTATTTTGATCTCGTCTTCTGATCTGCCATGTAATGATATAATACTTCTTAGGTACTTGAAACTCTTTACTTGTTTCAAGGGATGTTCGTTTAGGTGAATTGTTGTTGTTTTTTCTTCTTTAGTTATAGTCATTACCTCTGTTTTACTTGTGCTAATTTTCATGTTATGTTCCCTACACATTTCGTTTAGACTATTCATGTGATCTTGTAATTCAGCTTCTGATTTTGCTATTAGTGCTTGGTCATCCGAAACCAGAATGTCTCTAATGGTTAGATTTGCATATGGTTCTTCTTCTGTGTTCTAGTCGTGCGGTAGTCTTGCGGCCTCTGTTTGGCTGGTTTCTTTACACATGTTGTCTATATATGTTATGAAACAAGAGAGGGGACAGGACACAACCTTGTCGTACTCCAGATCTTATGGTGTAGGGTTCTGAGTGTCCTCCAATTGCTCTCACTATGCATTCACTGTTGTTGTATAAGCTTCTCCATAGGTTTGTTAGATGTGTACTCACTCCATATTGTTTAAGGATTTCCCACAGCAGCTTGTTTCTATCAGCTCTATCAAATGCCTTTTCTTGGTCGACAAAGGCTAAGTATAGTGTTTCATTGAATTCAGTTTATTTTTCTATGAGTTGTCTAATAGCAGAAATGACATCTGTGCATCCTATGTTTTTCCTAAATTAAAGTTGTGCTTCGCTTAGCTGGGGTTCTATAATAGTTAGTAGTCTTTTTTCAAGAAACTTGCAAAATAATTTCCAAGTATGACTCAACAGTGAAATGCCTCCGTATTGTGTGCAATTTCTTTTGCTGCCTTTGTTTTTCCAAATTGAGATAATTATGGCATTTCCCCAGTATCGTGGTGTCTGTTGTTCTACCCAAACATGGTTGAATAGTCTTTGTAACCATGCTGTTCCTACTTCTCTTGCTGCTTTAATTAGTTCATTTGGTATTTCATCTTGTCCCGGTGATTTGTTCAATGGGGCTAATCTGATGGCATCTATAGTTTTTTTTTTCCATCTTTTATTATGTCTGGCTCTAGTTCTTCGGTGGCATCTGTGTAGGTTTCTTGAAGTCCTGTGACATCTGATGGGATGTTGAGAAGTTGTTCGAAATACTTCTTTCATCTTATTAGGATTTATTTTTGTTCACTTATTGGTTCTCCATGTTTGCTGTTAATCATTTCAGCTGGGTCAAAGGGTTCTCCTCTGGTTCGCATTGCACTTATCTTTTTGTAAAAGTTTCTAGTTGCCTCCTTGTAGTTTTTATTTAGGGTTTCTCCATACTCTTCCCAGTCTTTTTGTCTTGCCCTCTTTACTATTCTTTTCACATGTCTTCTCGCTATTCTATATTCTATGTAATCACATTCCTGTTTGCTCTTCAACCACTTTTTATATTTTTCCTATTTTGTCTTTTAATGCTTTCTTTACCTCTGCGTTCCACCAACCTGTTGTTTTCTTTATCCGTGTTTTGCGTTTTCTCGTGGTTCCACATGTTATTTTTGCAGTATTTAAAATGCTTGATTTGAACATCTCCCATTCTTCTTCCACTGTTTTTGTTTCTATAGGTAATTTTACAAAGATTTCGGATGTTATGACTGTCCCGAGATAATTGTACCGATTCACTTGTTGAAGAATATTCTCATTTACTTTTATATTACATTGTGGTATTTCGTTCTTCCTAGTGACGACCATAACCTGTGTCTTTTTACAATTTAATTATAACCCCTGTTGCTCACTGTGTACAACAACCGCATCTACTTATTGTTGCAGATCCTCTGCAATCAGTACTGTATCATCAGCATATTTAATGTTATTGATGTTTCGTCCACCAATGATGATTCCATTTATATCTTCTACATTTCTGAAAATATTTTCACTGTATAGGGAAAACAGATCTGAAGACATTACACATGCCCTACCTAACACCTCTCTTAGTAGGCTGATATTGTCCCACTTCATTATCAATCCTTATGGCAGCTTGTTGTTTCCAATATTTGTTTTTATAAGTCTTTCCCATCAATTTGTAGATCTGCAAGCGTATCCACCATGTTGACATGTCTAACGCTATCAAGAGCCTTTGTGTAGTCAATAAAGCAAAGATGCATATCCTTGTTTACTTCTATAGCACGTTCAATAACTGTTCGCAGCATATACACATCATTTACTGTACCCTTTCCTTCTACAAACCCACATTGTTCTTCCCGTATTTCAGGTTGTATTTTCTTCCTCACTCTTTGCATGATAATTCGTAGCAACATCTTTGTGGTTTGATTCATTATACTAATTGTTCTATATTGATCACATTACAAAGCTCCTGATTTCTTTGGGACTGCAATAAATACAGAGTTACATAATTCATAAGGTAAATCTCCAGTATCATATAATGAGTTCAGCAGTCTTGTTACTTGATTTATGTAGGTTAAGTAGTTGATGGCTCAACCCAAAAGAGATAAAGGATCCTCAGTTCCTCCTTCTCAATGTGATCCTGCCCGTTAAAATTAATTTAGCTGTTACTGGCTCTATGATTTGAGATCATTAAATAGAGTTTTAGAGAACCAAGGAATACCTCCAGGAAAACAATGAAATTTTTACTGAGTATCCCAACTGTACTTGGGGTGGTTCCTTGCCTCTCCTCTACCAACTAAATAATTAATCTAGAGTAATTGCTTACAACAATTTTACTATGACAAGAGAACTCTCAAAAGAGAATATAACCCGTAATTTTCATCATTTATTATATATAAATGGAGCCATTAATTATACATGTAATAACATACAACAATCAATGCAGTACAATTACAAGATTATTTACATATTCATCTCTGTCTAATTATCTATCTCCTGGCTGTGCCATTGTATCATACAATGTCCTCAGTGCTGTATCCGTTCTTAATTATAATTGTT
>JACEFZ010026856.1:40000-80000 GCA_014155875.1 Cepaea nemoralis | reverse complement strand
TGGGGACGAGTTGATACATCGCGGAGCCAGTCAGTTGAGATTGACGTGTTAGTTTACAATCCTGTGGTTGGAATAGGGGCAGACATCCTAACACCTTAGTTCAACAGGACCTAACGTGTGAACCAGCCACGGCAGAATGGGAGATAAGAGGGTCAGCCAGACCCGTCTGAAATAACACATGCGGTAAAAGTCCAGACATTGGGGAGACGGGACAACGTCTGTAGTTGCCACCACAAAGGAGCAATTAGGACCAGATACTTAACACCTCACTGCAATATAGCGGCAAAGTAGGAACACATGGCTGACACATTTCTGACAGCAACCAAGGAAGGCGTGTGTTAACCGCAGATGGGGATGTAGTTATGACGCAACGTCTATTGCATCGCTAGCGAAGCATGTTTCATTGTTTCAGACATGCGGCAGAACATCGGTCAATTTGATTGACACATGAAACTACCGTCCACAGGAAAGGAGGAGGGGTGAAAAGAATTTGGCACTTAATCCATCTGGGTAAATCGTAATACATGAAAAATAGGTGGAGCTAACTGGAACTTGGACATAGTAATTAGCTAGCGTGGAAACTAGCCAGGAACGGAGAGAATAAAACTATGAGTCGTGACAGCAATCCTTAGACGCATTTACAATAGCATTCTTAGGATACCTACTGGAGAAATATTAACATTTCGTTCTGTTGGACTTCTGTACGAAGTCGTATGACAGGATTTCCTAGCTATAACCCAGGTAATACCATTACTCTGATTAGTTTGTCTGCTAGTCTGAAGGCTTGTATAGTTTCCTGTTTCTGTTTATTCTCCCAAACTTTACACTCGTGGATTTTCTTTGTACTTAATGTTCAAGTTCTAGCTTTACGATTTCACTGAGAACTATCGTCATCTCTCATTCACTACTTGGTTGTCTGAGATAATTTGGAGAAATCCATTATCAAAGCTACACGAGCGTGTGGCTTATGCATGTACAGGAGATACATTTAGATTCATCCTGTATGATGTTAAACATTGGGGAGACTGACTACTTAGGAGAAATTCCTGAGAGCTACCAGTCTCTTGATAGAGTCCAATTAACATTGATTATTTGGACCAACACTTTGAGTGCCTACCAAGATTATGGTGAAACCACTTGGTTTGAGGAATGGCACCAATTCACCTTGTCTGCATGATGTCTGCATGAGGACAGATATGACTTAGGACTTTCAATATCCCAGACAGATTCAGGGATGGCATTTAATGTTCGACAGGTACTGTGCGACCAGTCCTTCCGACAAGACGGAATGAATGAATTAGAAAGGGAGAGAGAAAGTGAGGTGAACTTATATGGGAAACACTCCATTACATAAGTGTATGTGAATATGTATGTCCTGAGCTATAGATGTTCTAAATAGTTTTAAGAATATATACATATATATTTATTTATTTAGAACTGATATAGGTTTATGTAACATGCCATCATATATCATCATACCATCATATATTATTACTTGTACGTATGTTTATATGAATGTATAGACATGTGTTTGAGATGTGTAGACGTAGATACTACCCATCTCTGTTCGTTTCATTCCAGATCTCTTAGAAGCAATGGACAGTCAACAACCCATATCAGGAAGTGACTTAGCCTTGTGAAGGGACCACTTTGGACTCCTTCAATCTGACAGTGAACTGCGTCTCACTGGGGGAAGCAACGACCTATGTGACCTCTTAAGTTACGTATACCATAATATAATCATCATCATCATATGATCATCAAGACTAGAAATAATAACCACAGTTGTTGTATTTTAAACTCAGTTGTCTGTATGCATTCTAAATGTTGATAATTGTTTGTGTAGTTTAAATATGTACACACATTTGGAGAACATTTAGTGGGGGTTCACACATATTGTCCAGAAGTAGGAAGTTATGTCAGGGAGAGACCTTGCCTATGCAGTCATAAGTAACCAGATTACGTTACATAGCTTAACTCCTCCTTTCTCACTTCTGGTGATACCAAGTACAGCCAAATCTATATAGATATATTCTATCTTCAACGAGCCACTTCTTGGCTGTTTTCTTGAGTATCAGGGACAGTGTCTTAAATCAGCATAACAGACACTAGTTCCAGGTTTTCTCTGTGGGATCTGGGGTGGTAATTAGTCCCATCTGACAGAAGTAAGAGATCTCTAACTGCACCCAGAACTAAACCCCAGTAGGAGAAAACGAATTTGGCTGAGTGGTTGCCCATCTGGGATCTAACCCCAGCCAGTTGGTGACAATCATGAGACTGATTGTTAGCACATCACCTTCTTTCCTAGCACTCACTTCCTTCACTCATTCTCAGACATAATAATCATATGTGCATGGATGATAGTTTCACTCTTTCATCAGAGATCATTCACACTTGCATGTAAGATGAGTAATTATAGTTATGTGATTACCCAATGATAACTTTAAATGTTTAACACCATTGGCAGCACACTGAGATCTCACCCATTCATCAGACACAATCATATCTGTGTGGATGACTGCCATGAGATGGATAAGAGAAAACAGAGCAAGCGTGTAAACCTATGTCACTAAGACACGAGTTGAGAAACCAACCCGACACCGGGACATGAAGGGCGGAGTTATGTGGTCACATGGCGGCGCCAGGTCAGAAGCCGAAAAAGGTGTGCTCGGGAGAGCGAGCTGAGACGTGAAAGCAGAAGGTTGGTTCGGAGAGATTTTGAGAAGTTTGAAAGCGGTTTACGGTGGTTGCAGTTATTCAAGATGTATTCGACAGTAAAGAGCGTTCCTGTTTAAGAAGGCTGTGATTGCAGAAGCAGCACACTGAGGCTACGACTGACGATGGTCCAGTAAATGCTGACCAGCGGGGGTGGGAGAGCTGACCCCGTTATTGTGAACACTTCGACAAGAATGGCGGAGAGAGATAGACACGCCGAGACAACGATTGGTTGGTCACAAGGGTAACGTGCGTGAGTAACTAGAACGGTTATTAACATTTATCAGTGAAGTAAAAATCTATTTTGTGCAGCAACCTTAAGGTTCAAATGACGAGTAGTTGTACCATGTATTCTCTATTGATAGTCAGTAGTTGGTCAAACACAGAACGCTGAAAGGCAATAGCCGGCGGTGTATGATGGCAACCACAGTGATAACTGTGCTACAATAAAATGATCGTGTGCTCTAAGGACGCGTTGAACTTGTTGTGTTGTGTGCACGAAAGATTCGTACAGTAATAATAATAATAATAATAATAATAATAATAAGTCTTTATTTTCAAAGGGTTAAGAATTGGGCACGCAGGCCCGTCTGACATTCTGCCCTTCTTCTCTATTTCCTCTCATACATTCTTTCATTCAACATCACTTATGAAGCAACTTTTGACAACAAAAGAACATTAAAACGCATGAAAAATAATCAATAACAAATGACTCACTGAGGCAGTGTTTAACATGGGCATTGTAAATACCTAAGGAGCGTGTAACGTGCCATACATAAGGGAATGTTTTTTGGATAGTTGTCGTTTGAGATAAGTTACCATTATTGTCTTTTTTGTGTTGTTTGTTATGGGGGCATGTAGTCTGTATTAAGGTAGTGTTCAAACAGGTTGCGAATGTATGTATCATGATTGGTGGTGTCTTTGATTTCTTGTGTGTTGAGACGAGCCTGCAGAGATATTTCACATCATCTAACCCCTAGAACTAAACCAAGATGTCGGACATGATCAGTGATTCCGGCTCTTGGCACGTGGGTGCTACGTCCGTTTGAGTGAACCCAAATACAAACAAAGGAGAATGTTTCGTCAATACAGTAGTGAGCAGTGAACAGTGCCAGAGAAACAAATAATACACCAGTGATCTGCATTCCATGAAGAAATAGAAAGTTAACACAAAGAGTGAAAGACAAAGAACGACATTGTCCAAGGTTAATAAGATGGCGACCACCAACTACAACAAATAAGCTCACGTCTCAGCCAAACATCACGTTAAGTAAAGTGTGTGATGTATTAAATCAGTGTGCAGTTGCAAAGAACACATCACAGAACTTTAATTCAACATTCTAGATATTTATTCGAGGAGAAAGAATATGGCACTCAGCCACACAAATCATCAATCTAAAGCCGTGTTCATGTGCTTCACGCACTATAGTGCTCGCATGAACTAATGAAAGTGTCAGATTTAAGAATATTTTTCAGATCCACTTGTCAACATACATCAGTAGTAGGGCAAGAACTTTTCACATCAATTTTCTGGAGCAGCACTTTTGAGGATCCAACTTGGACTTATTCCTAATCAACTCAGATTGCAGCTAAGCATGTCCCTATCAAGTTTTGAACAATTTGAAGTGGAGCCAAGCATCTGTACCAAGCCACCAAGGACACCGAAGCTGAACATACACAGGTTGTGTTATTTCCATTTGATTTGTGTATGTGTCCAGCTTAGTAGTCAGAGTCAACAGGCACCCTTTCATTACTATGCTTACTCACCCTCATCTTTAGTGGGAGGTTGGGCTATTTTTGTGGTATTTCATCATCACCCAAAAGTACGTTCCAATCGGTTAGCATTCGAAATTGACTTACAATTAAAGTAAATTTTCGACTGCTAGCGAGAAGGTTGTCTTGTTTTGTAACCTATTCCATTATTTGTTGTTCTCTAACGTCATTAATGTCTCTGTTATGTAGGATGATTTTGTCCACAAGTGTGATGTAACTTAGCTAAAACTTCTGATAGGTGTTACCATTGTCCGGTATTGTTGTCATTGTTGTTGAGCTGCATTATTGCAGCAAGTTCATCACAGTCGGCTTCACCAGAACAAGATCAGCAAAGTTATATTCTTGCTGTTGAGATTCTCTACCATTATCAACACAGATACTAGTATCCCAATACACTGATACTGATAGTACCTGCAGTTATTGTGCATTGTTTCAGCTACAGATTATTGATACATAAATAGTAGACAGGTACATAACCACGACATGTCTACATTAGCAGATTTTGTAGATAGTAGACAGGTACATAACCACGACATGTCTACATTAGCAGATTTTGTAGCACTTGGTGAGAAATTTTGTTTCACAGGCCTAAAACTTTTGACATGGGCAGAAAACAAACTCTCAGAATTTCAGATTCAGCAAAAAGAAAATAGAGCAGCAGCTAGGGAACTTAAAGAACTTGAACTACAACACTTAAAAGTACAATACGCAGCAGCTAGAGAACTTAGACAAACACGAGAAAAACAAAAAGATGAAGAACTAGCTTTAGAAAGAGAAAGATTAGATCTTGAAGAAAAAAACTACAGTTTGAAATAGACAAGTGGAATTTCGAGAAAGAGAAAATAAAGTTACCATTAGCACAAACAAACTGCAAAAACAAAGTAAAATGTTATCTTTGTCATAGTTTTGGACACGAAGCCAGATACTAGGCTGAAACAAATAACTAAAGATGCTAAGAGAACATATGTGACGTCTAATAAGAAAGAAGAACAGGATCAAAAGACAAATATAGTAGGCACACCGACAAACAAGAACATAAAAAACAAAAGCTACAGAGAATTCCTTAAAAAGGATAACTTCACCTGCAGCCACAAAGTAATGACACAAGAGATGAATACAAAAAATATCCTAAACGAAACTCTAAAAGTCCAAAAAGCATGGATCAACGGCACACCCATCACATTGTCACATGATGGACCAACGTGATTTAACCATTATGAGAATAAAGGCGTTCTGAATTAGCGGCATGGTCGAGGCCAGAGGTTGTTTCAACAAATCCAGAAAATGTAACTGCACGTGTTTACATCTGGACGACGGATTGGGAACATTCGGTGGTGAGTGAGACAAATCCCTGCATCGCTTTGACAGTTTGTCAACATTCGAATACAGATGGAACCCGTCAGATCCTGGTTACAATCAGATGTCAACCATCACAGGTCGGGCAAAGTTAACAGCTGCAGATGTGTAGGGGAAGTGTGTGAGATGAGTCAATACACCACTTTGATAGTTTATAAACAGGTCGGATTGAAAGCGGAAGTACTCAGCTCGGAAGAAAACAGTCCGTCTGTCAATTTATAGTTTCCGGAAATCAAGAAGATTGGCAGCTTGTTGGGGAAACCCGTTGTTGGGATTGTACAGTAACTCGCTAGCTTGTTGGGGATGTCAAAACAAGTGATGACAACTCTGACAGTGACTAAGCTAGGGAAGATAGATTCTTGACAATGGATATGTCCAAATAACACCTGTGTGGACAGGAAGAATACCGTCACGTGATCAATTTTAGGTTTTGCCAAAAAACCATGATTGGAGAGGACAGTTGAACTCAAACCTTGGATTTTAGCGGACGTGCTTCGGCACTGCGGTTCTGATTGGAAAATGTCTACCGTGTGCGAATTGAGTTAATTTAATTTTACACGTGCCTGTCATGGCAAGAGTGGATGCAATTTGATCTAACTGCCCTGTTGCCTAAGGTAGAACCTATTATAATTAGTTCTAATTAATATAGACTGTAGACTTGTTAAAACTAGAGAGTGATACTTAGCTCTGTTAGTTGAAAATATATTAGTGAAGTGTAAGCTTTACTAGTTGAGAATTGAGTAATGAGGGATAATTGGGATATTCCAGTAGGTGTCCCTGTGGGCGGGGTTCCGCATTCTGTTTGTTGATTTTTTTTTTCTTGTCTTGGCCTGATGATAACCAATGGGTTGAGTCATCTGTCCCTGACACCAGTTGTATCATTTATTTTACAGGTTCCCTCTGGTTGGAATGAAGAACCCGGAACCAATGAAAAATCCGATCCCGGATAAATTATGATGTAGAGAGATGGGCAAGCAACTTTCGCAACGGAAGAAGTTAATACACATTGCTCGGTGGAGCCTAATGGTATATGTATCCTACATGAGTGCATACCAATCGTTAACACACCTGAAGTGATGGATGTTCAGCCCATGTGGAACTAGATCAGTAGGAACTGATGTTCACATTAGATGAAACCAAACATTGAAGTGTAGTTGTTCCACGTGTCAAGGAAATCAGAACTTTCAGACTATATCTAGTGAATAAAGCAAGCCATTTTTGTCTAGATACATTGACTGTTTAAGAGTGAAAATACAGAACTAATAGGAACCGTTATGTTAGGAACAATAATAGTATTTTCCACCGATTATATATTTACATGAGATTCAGATATCATGGTCATCAGAGCTCCTGGAGGAGGACATGTCTGGAGAGAAGGATACGACTTCGGTGAGGTCTATTGTACTGACTCGTGTGATGTCGTGTAATCCTTGCAATGATGACTGGACTCTGATCCTGAACTCTGTTGTCTGATCTATACATTTATGTTATAATACACGACACACATTTTCTCCGCATACACGTCTCATATACGTTACACTTTTCTTTTAATAAATTAATCTTTATTAATTATTTTGGAAGCAAGAGTTGTTGAGTATGTTGCGTTGGGGAAGTATGAGAGGGGGCATAGTACGACAGTGATAGAGTGATAGAAAAAGGTGTCCATGGGCTGATGGAGTGTGTTGGACGGAAGCTGGTGGATTCTCCAGGATATTGATAGGAAAGAAAAATATTATAATGTGGGTGTTGACTCTCCTCACTCCAGGGACGACACTTTAAAAGGAGGACACGACACACATGCATAAGAGACACTGGAACGTCAATAGTGGGAGTGAACCAAAGGTTTGTTAGAAAGAAAGACTACACAGGCAATACGGTAAATTGTCGAACATTCGGTGGAACACGCAAAAAGTATGACATAGCATGGATCGAAATCGACAGCCCATACTATACTGGCAGAGTACAAGCAGCAATGTTACCAAACCCGTACGCTGCATTAATAATTGGTAACATACCACAGGTAAAAGATTGTACACAGGAAGAAATCCAAGCATGGCAAATAAAACACAATTTAGCAAATGTCGTGACAAGAGCACCGCAGGAAAAGGATAAAGAAGAAGTTAAAGTAGTCACAGTGCAGAATAACCAGACAGACACTGGACAAGTAGCACACAAACAGAACTATAATTTAGTAAAACAGCAAAGAGACTATGAAGCGTTACGAACATATGTTCAGCAAGTAAACCAACCATCTAAAAATGCAAAAGGGCGAAGATGGAAATTTCAATTAGAACACAACATCCTTATGAGAATATACAAGAATATAAGACACGTATCTTACAGATTGTGCTACCAGTGCCACGCCGGAGCGAGGCACTCCACTTCGCGCACCACATGTCAGTTACAGACCATATGGGAATAGCCAAGACTAGACAGACATTATAATCTCTATACTATTGGCCAGGTATTGGGAAAGACATCAGAAACTATGCCGGATCATGTAAACAGTGCCAACAGAGACATGTACCGATCCCAGCCACTCAAATAGAGAAAAACAACAAACAAGCAGTAGAAAACACTCGTGAAAAACACTATCAACAAGATGACAAGAAATCAGAAACTCACCACACAGATAAGGTTGCTAATAAAGAGACAAATAAACCACTGCCACTTGAACAACCAATAGTCACACTAACATCACATAGCTTAATACAAAAGCAAACTCGAGATACAGTTACACAGTCCATCATACTTAGATTGGTAACTGTCTGCATGTTGATGACTACTATTATTATAGAAAAACATGTGGGAAACAGTGATTGCAAAAATAAAACAGATATTTAAAAAACAAGATTCTGCTTCAGAACATATAGAAAGCTTAAAAGAAACTAATTACAGTACACCACCACTCCAAGTACAACAACTGATTATAACAGCATATACTTACTTGATTCAGCAAACAATAGGAAAAACAGTAACATCAAACAGAAATTGCAAATTTAAAAATAGCAACACATCAGTACCACTTACAAGATAACGTCACAGTTATCAACATGAAATACTCTTGTCTTGTGATATGTTTATAGAGAATATATATACTATAAAATAGAGATAGCTTAGAATAGATATTTTAGAATAGATATAATTTTTTTAACAGAATTAATGCTTACTTAATGATAATGTTGTTTGAATGAATATATTAGAAAAGGAACATCATATGCAAGAATAATAACATTAACTACAGCTCATATAGAGGGGCTAAAGTGTTAGACGACATACAGTTCAGAAAATGCCATCGTGATAAGATGTCATGATCAAGTGTTAAATGGAGTTAAAGTAATACTTCTACTTTGTTCTGATGTTGATATCTATGAAATGTCATGCAAACATGTAAACCCTTGATGTAAATAGCAAAGAAAAACATTGCAAATGTACATCACATCACCGATAAATCACCTCATAGCAAGGGTGCTTGAAGAAACAACAGCACTCTGAATTGCTAATCAGGAAATTTGCATGTCACTGGAAACAGCTTAAGATTAGTTACTACTATCGTTTGTATTAATACTTATTATATATACATCTGTACATCGATACGTACATCCCATTGTGTTATTATTCTCAGATAGTGTTAGATCTGAAGCTGAAGGGAGAGTAAGAATTCAGCTACAGATAGAAGGCCTATGCCACTTGAACGAACGAACGAACGAACGAACAAACTTTATTTTCACGCAGGCCCGTCTAACATTCTGCCTTTCTATCACTCTCTTTCATACATTATTTCATTCACACATCATTCAAGGCTAATTGAGAACAGCAACAATATAAAATAAAGGCATGGGCAAAATGCGAACATCAAACTACACGACTCAGTAATATTAGATAATGATCTGACACTTGTTATTAGCCATGTGGAATATACTGGCCTACCAAAAGGGGACTGGCTGTTATACTAGGGTTTTGTTATTATTATTAATATCTCTATTATTAAGGGGGAAGGTAATCCGTACTGAGATAGTGTTCGAATAATTTGCGATTATATGAATAGGGATGGTGATGTCTTTGATTTCTTGTGGAAGATTGTTCCACAGCTGAGCTGCGGAGTACGTTAAGCTTGTTTTGTATAAGTCAATCCTAGGCTTCTGAATGTGTAATATATTTAAACGTTTACTGTGTCTAGCATAATAATTAAACAATGGCCAAAGGTAATTTGGGGCATTCCGATGCAGGATTTTGTGACTTAGTTTAGCTTTATTGAAAAGCAGGCGTTTGCGGAGCGGTAGTAACTAAAGGCGTTTATACAGGCTAGGATTGCCAGATAAATGTTTGCTATAAATTAGACTCATGGCCCGTTTCTGGAGTGAGTAAAGTCGCTTGGTGTTTGAATTAGAACAACCGTCCCAGATTGTAAAGCAGTAGTCAAAGTGTGTCTGTATATGAGAAGTATAGAATAGTTTCCTTGTGTCCTAATCAAGGAAGTTTTTAATCTTGGCGAGTTGGTAGACTTTTTTCGCTGTTTGTTTAATGAGCGTTTGAACGTGGGAATTAAAGGTTAGGTTTCTATCAATGATTAGGCCTAATGTTTTGTTATCAATTACACTTTCTACTGGCATGTTATCGATGTGGAGTTGAAGTGATGTGTGTGAGCTTAGAGTTTGAAGTCTTTGTCTGGTTGTTAATAACATTGATTTTGTTCTAGTGATGTTAATTTGCATACGGTTTGAATAGCTCCACCTAACTAGATTATTTAATTCTTGTTGTAAAGACGACTCCAGTAAAATACAGTTTTCAGCATTTGTGTACACTGCACAGTTGTCTGCAAATAGATCGCAGGACGACGAAAGATGCAAAGGTAGATCGTTAATATATATGGCAAATAATAGAGGGCCAAGAATAGAGCCTTGCGATACTCCAATATTGAAGGTAGTGGTTTGAGACAGAGATTTATTATGTGATACTACTTGCTTTCTGTTTGATAGAAAAGATGATATTAGAGTGACTACATTAGGGCGAATTTTCATTGTCTCAAGTTTTTTAATTAAAATAACATGGTATATCATATCAAATGCCTTCTTGAAATCAATAAACACAGTTCCACATAGACTGTTGTTGTTTATATTCTGGTGCCAAGTTTCTATCATGTTTGTTAGGGCCGTATGGCAAGAATATTTTAATCGAAATTCTGATTGGCTGTCAACAATAAGCTTGTTGCGAACTAAATACTGTAATGTTACTTTATGGATGTGTTTTTCTAGTGGCTTAGATAGTGATGATAATAAGAAAATGGGTCTGTAATTGTTCGGGAGACCATTGTCCAATGAACTCGATTTAAGAAGAGGGTACACTTTAGCGATTTTGAGAGCTGATGGAAAGTGGCCTTTGGTGAAACACTGATTATATACATAGGTTAGTGATATACAGATCATGGCACAGCACAACGGAGAATCCGGTTGCTGATTCCATCTAAGCCAGATGAGATTGTGTTTTTTTAGGTTACTGAGGTAAGTGAATACTTCAGTGATTGTCATTAGCGGTGGGTCGGAAAGAATATCGCGGGAGCATCTATTCTCGCAAAACGATGACAGTAAAGATAAGTTGCAAGGAGAATTAGGTATTGAAGCCTTCAACTGGTCTATGTCAGTTTGAAAAAAATTACTGAATTGGTCGCATGTAATATGATTTGATGGTAAAGAATTTCGGAAGTTATACTTGTTTGTCAAGGTGTTAATTGCCTTCCATATATCCTTACTATTTGTTTTATCCATTACTAAGTTCTTAAAGTAATTTTTCTTTTCCCGTCGTATGGTATATTGAACTTTGTTTCTAAGAGTACGGTATGCTCTCAGATCCCGCTTTTTATGTGCTTTATCTCTCTCTCTCATAATTTCAAGTATTTCCTGGGTGATCCAAGGTGGCTTGACGTGGTGTTTTACTCGAACTTCCTTGATTGGCACATGTCTATCAAAAACATCAATAAAGGTTTTCATCCAGAATTCCAGAGCATCATCCGGGTCAGGAAGCTGATAAACAATGTCTAGAGGTGAACTATGCAAGTCCTCTAAAAATGCATTTTGGTTGAAGTTTTTGTAACTTCTATATTTTACACTTATGTGTTTATGTTTAGGAGTTTTAATTCTTTTTTTGGACCATGTGCAGTATATTGGGTAGTGATCGCTTATTGCACAATTGGGTACGGTGCATTCTATAATGTTGTCTGAGCAAGTTACATAAATGTGATCTTTGACTGTTGACGATGACTTTGTTACTCTAGTAGCTTGTTGTACTATTTGTTGGAAATTGTATGATACAATTATATTTCCCCATATTATGTTGGATTTGTTGGTGTCAATGTTAAAGTCTCCGAGTAGTATAATTTCCTTCCCGGAAGCGAAAACCACATCCATCATGGTAGTGAAGTTTTCGTACCAGACGTATCCAGCACTGGGATTTCGATAGAGGTAGCCAGTTATTAGGGGTGTGCGGTTTTGAAGTTTTAGCTCTAACCAAAAAAATTATATTTCGCAAGTTTCAAAGTCTAGCCTACGGTGAGCATTTAGTAAATTAGAAACATAGGCTACTATGCCTGTCTCTTGTTTCCTACAGGGATCCCTTCTAAAAACTGTGTACCCTTTAATAGAGATGTCCTCATCTGAAATATTATCATTAAGCCTACTTTCACTATGGCCGAATAAATGAAAATTTTGATTAAGAATAGAAGATAACTCTGGTAGCTTGTTAAATAAGCTGCAAATGTTTAAGTGTCCAAGGCATGTTCCTGACTTATTGAGCGAGTGTTGCCACTTTTCAGACATTTCATCCATGAAGAAAGTGTAAATTAGTCAAAATTAAGCAAAAATACAAGATCATAAAAATTCACAAAAACATTAATTTACAAAATATAACTAATACAAATCGATATGTAAATGACAATATTATAACGATATAACTAATTAGACCAACAAATATAATGCAAACACAGAATAAAACGAATTAAAGAACATAAAAACAAATAATTAACCTGAAAAAAACTACTTCACAAGCTAAATACCCAGCTGTTATCCAAAAGAATGAATAAATGACTATCCAATTCAATGTTTCTGTTTAAAGTGGAGTATCCTACACGGGAATAATACGTTAAACAGTACCATAATTAAGAGTAGTGAAGACCCCCTAACTCACAGTAAACACAATTAAAAGTATTATAAAGGCTATACAGCTAAGTACTATCAATTAATATAAAGTCAAAACAAGTCAATGTTTGTATTTACTTATAACCTAATGCGTTACTAGATCAAGTAATAACCAAATATGCAGATAAACGTTATAGGAGAGGCTCTTTCTTGTACTGAGATCCGGTGTAGCTTTGTGCTAAGTTGCTAGTAAATACCAGGTTGTGTTGGTTGTTGGTATAGCGACATTATAAGTGCTTGACGAATTGTGGCTGGGCTATACCGTGTGAGGTGCAACCATTCTGGGTTACAATCAAATGGGTACTGATGATGTCTCATGGGTGTGTAATGACTACCAACTAGAGCCTCTGGTTGGTGGCTAACAGGAGGTTGTGGTGGCACGTCGTTGTTGCTGAGAATTGGTTCCTTTCTGGGGAGAATAGGAAAAATATCTTCGTAATTATTACCCTCCTGTGTGAAAGACGACGTATTTAACTGACTTGGTGTGGGGGTAGTGTCCCGTCTGGCTTAGATTTCAGGTGCAGTGGTTATGAGTGGTCTGCACACTTCTGGCCTATCGGTACTTGATGTGACGGGAGTATGTCGTCTGGCTTGAGTTTCAGAAGTAGCTAAAAGTGTCCAGAGATCCCGTTTAGTATGTATGGTGTGTTCGTTCTGGATATTTGATATTCTTGGCGAGCAAACTGGTGCCCAATGTAGACAAATGTATTTGATCCTTATAAAGACTATTTTTTGGTGCACCAGCCTGTGAAGTGAATGATGCTGTGTTGTTGATGAATTGTGTCTTGTTTTGAGAACAGAACTTCAGCAAAATGTTGTTATTTATGTCAGCTAGACGGCGCTGGTGTCTATAACTCGGTGATATGATGGAGGAGAAGAAAATGGATGAGTTAGGAAAAGTGTGGCGTAATCCGTTCAAGAGTGCCAGCAGTTGAGACCCTGTGATTTTTTGGTTGTTCATGGTGTCGGTGATACCAATATGTACGCTTGCCTTTCTAACGCTATGATTAACAGCCAACCTGCTAATCTTGTCTGTTAGCCGGTCTACACCAGCCCCAGGCAGTGGGATTATTGAAACAATGTCTTTGTCTGAAGTGGCCATCATGTCGCTGTATAAACCTTTCATTAAGGAACCGCCTAGTATAATATGTGTACAGTCAGGTCGTGCTTTCTGTACATGTTGGTTGTCAACACGTCTCGCCCGTTGTTTCATCCATTTATGATTATCAGCAGTCTTTATGTCTCCATGTGGTTCTCCCGATGTATCTTGTAGGCATGTCTTGCCCGTTGGCAGCATGTTAAAGCACTGTACGTTTTCTGGTGACATTTCTTGAAGTACTTCGAACCTATTGCTTATTTTGACGTCAATGGGGTAGACTGTTTGTTGTTGTTTATCTTCGTCTGCGCATTGAGTTGGTTGTTGTTGTTTATCTTCATCTGCGCGTTGAGGTGTTTTCATAGTGGTTATCTGTTCTGGGTGGGATTGAGCTTCCCCAAGATTTCCCAAGGATGAATCGGATGCTTGAGAACGAACTAACGAACTTGAACTCACGATGAGCACCATAGAATCTCATAGACAACGAGAAGATTTAGAGACTACGGTTGAATGGATACAAGATTGATCTACATCTCACAAGGACTCATCGAAGAATTAATTTCACTATAGTAATTTAACGCTGTACATTTTATCATTATCACCATCATCAAAATTGTAAAAAAATAAAACAGAGAAAAAAATTGTTTCGAAATGGGAAATGAAAAAAAAAGAAAGAAAAATAATGAGGGAAAAAAATATTATTTCCCATGATATTATTATCATTTTATCCATCATCAATATAATAATTAATGTATACTTGCATACACTGTTATAGATGTCCACAGATTTGAAGTTGTGTAGTTCTACTTGAAGTTATGGTCTTATGAGAAGATCCACTACATATAGTACTAGAGACACCGATGAATCTGCAAATTGAAGTCTCTACAACAGAATAACTATATGTTGGAAACAGAAAACAACAAGTCCAACTGTACAAAACATGTGGTCACAATTAAAACAAAAAGGTACATAATCTAGGCTAGTGGTAAAACAAAATATGGTCACAGTTCAACAAAAGTTCAACAAGTGAAAATGAAAAGTTGAAAGAAACAAAACAAATACAAGTCTGCAGAAATGTTCTGAACAAAGATAGTTCAAATAGAGCACGAATAAAACAACGTAACACATTATATATGGTGTGATATTACTGTATTGATTCAATGTACAGTGATAGCAGATTATAAAACATGTATACATTGTATGCAAAATATTATTTTAACATTATGTTCATATAGGGAAACATGTATACATAACATGGAATATATTATCATTCATTGAATATGATGAAACATGTATACATTGTGTGTAATATATTATTAGTAGTTATAGAGGATTGTAGAACACGTATCGATTATAATTGATATGATTATAGTAATGAGCACATGAGTCTCATTAGTAAGTGTATAAGTGGAAAGGACAAGAGTAATAGGTTATATAGAGAATACACAGAAAAGTAATTCGACATAACATCCATGTGCAATGATAGCATTAAAACAAAGAAAGATCACATCAATACACTCGAAAGCAGAAAATACCTGGATAGAATACAGAAGAGATAAATACACTGCATGCATCAAGATAGCAGAGAGGTCAAACATGACTCATATATGTCTGAGTCAAAACAAGAGCGATCCATAGATACAAGAAGAGACAGTGGAAGCCATAGTCTATAAGCACACACTGATACTTAATCGCTTCGAGGCAATGTCTGTTGCTATGGGTCTGGATTTTGACAAATGGTGTCTTAAATTGTACCAGGGATTACGCAGGAAAGGTTACGAGGTTTACTCCCGTCTGCCGCCAGGACACGAGAATAATTACGACGAATTGAAAGCAGCTTTGCTGAAACACTACGAGATCACCTCATTCACTTATCGGAAGACGTTTCGATCAGCGAAACGAGAGCCAGGAGAGCTATTCGCCGCCTACAGTATGCGCCTGAAATCATATCTCTAAAGATGGATGGATGTTGCAGGGTTTACACATGACTATGAGAGTCGGGAAGAGCTCATGATGGTCGACTAGATGCGACAGAAAATGTCGGAACCTCTGAAGACATTTCTGGGAGAACAAGGGGCGGAACGGATTGATGTGGTGAACAAGTTGGCGGAGATATTCGTTGAAGTCCATGGTGAAGCAGAAGAAACCGGTACACCAACTATCAAAGGTCAGGAGAAACATGACCGAAAGAAATTCAAAGGCTCAGAAACAACGAAAGTGGAACCTTATGCAGAGAACTCAGAGAAGAGTCCAGAGAAGACAAAGGATGGAAGACAGAGCCCACTCATCTCTCAACCGAAACGACAGTGGTCTGAGAAGTGGAGTTCGATCTGAAAGTCGCCCTCTCACAACACGAACGACTGCACATCGAAAATGAAAGCTCTCACATCGCGGCCTGCCGCGTGGCTCCAAGGGTGGTTGCCACCGCAAAAGTCGAGATCGTCGAAGGAACTCTAGACCAGGAGAGGCCACCTGTGGTCGAAATAATCGAAGTCAACGGCCAGAAGGTTACCTGTCTCTATGACACTGGCCTGGAAGGGAAGCCGTGATTGATGCCAGTCTGGTATGCCCAGACAAACTCACAGGGGATACCATTGAGATATAGCCTGCAATGAGGAGTGCTTTTGCCATGACGCTGCCAGTCGCCAAGGTGGAGATTAATTCCAGGTACGTCACGGGCATTATTCCAGCAGCTGTATTATCTGATTCCCTGTTTCCCATGATAATTGGTACGAAATACATGTTCTTTGGGGTGCCCAAACAATCCGCCCACATGGGAGCATCAGACATTGGATCCCAAGGGAAGAAAGAAAAGGCAGACACACTAAGCAACAACCCAGTGCCAGGGGAATTGCATACTGCCCAGAGGAAGGACACCACGTTGCGTCCTTGCTATAAGAAGCTGCAAAGAAGTGCTGACCCACCAGAACGGGGACAGTACTTTCTGAGGAATCGACTGCTCTATCGGAGAGCCGAAAGGGAAGACAAACTGCCCGAGCAGTTGGTGGTCCTAGAAGCCCACCGTCCTCACATTCTTCAGAGCGGGCACACCGTATCCGGAAGTCAGATATCCGGGAATCGACATATGGGTGTCAGAGAGACGCTGCAGCGGTTTTCCTACCATTATTGCTGGCCAGGAATGACCGGTGATGTACGCCGGTTAGTTAAGTCTTGCCCAGAGTGCCGGAAGGCACCACCCTAAAATCGGACGAAGAGTAAAGTTGCTCTTAAGGTAGGAGACGCAGTAGTTGTGTGGGGTCCAGCAGAGACCAATATACTCCAAATAGGATGGCAAGGACCTTATCCTGTGGTAAAGGTTGTGTCCAAGACCACCTACGAGATCCGGATCAGGGGAGAACTGAAAAGTCTTCCTAGGCATCTCCTGCAGAAATATGAGGAGAGATCCGAGGTCAAGTCTTCTCACCTTATGGTGATGGCAGCCATTGAGAAAAAGGTTACAGGTCCAGACGGAGACCAGCGATCCCAAGTACTAAATAGGAGGGCCTATGGGAACGTACAGGGAAGGTCCGATTTTCCAGCCGAAGATAGGGGGAAAATCACACGTCAGGGAGAGGCCAATAGTGAAACATTCGCTAGTAGCCCAGTTCAGAAGGGGTGGGTAATGTCGGGAACGACGCGAAGATACCCGAGACTCCGACCGACGATTGGCTGACCAGATCCAATATCAGACCAAGATGGCCCTGAAAGCAAAAATCCAGGGGTTTTGTGGAATTCAATTATGTCCATCGTTAACGATACCTCAAATCCCAGGATGCGAAGCTTGGGGAAACTAAGCGGGTATGGAGACACTGTTACAGTCAGGATGAGACGATCAGTCTGTACTGTGAGCAGTCGCTTACGCAAGTTAGAAGTTGGCCGACTGAACGTACAGTACAAGGGCGATGTGCCAACACTAGTGTCTGTCATGACTAGGATCTAGGCTGTGAGTGTGTTCGCCTAATGGATGGGGAGGCAATACCTTTGAGGGTACAGGCAGACCATCAACAATTGATGTACTGAGCCATCTCCGGGAAACTGAAAATGCGCTTAATGTGTAGAGAGATGTGGATCATCTGGATCGAACCTCCAATGAGCACGAGTTGTCGCGGACTACTCTCTTATGACGGGGCCTATGTCGCGGAAGTTCTTGGAGTTGTCGATCGATGAAAGACTGTCGCGCCATTCGTCTACAGGCGGCCGCCATTCTTTGATGTTGGAGACAGACTGTCCTGATGGAAGTCGGCAAGATCTTTTGTTGTGGGGAAAAGATACTCCAGATCACAAGCCGGCAAGACTTTTTGGAGTACCGGGAACAATTCCGCAGATTAAAGCGGGACAGCCGGCCAGTTGTTTACAAGTCGAAAAAGGAGAGGAAAACATAGTTTCTCGACGCCTAGTGTCTAGTCAGATTTGTGACGTCATTCAGACACAGTATTAAAACAGTCTGGACAAACAACTTTGGCGGGAGTCGACCAAATGTTGTGAGGCAACAAGGACGTGTGTGATGTTCCTGTTTTGATTATGGAGAGAGACTACAGTGTCTTATGTTGATTTACATCGGCGGACATTTATCCATTGTGTGATTTAGTAGTCTCGATTTCAAACAGGAATAAATATATGGTATTTAATTAAATAGACCCAAATTAGATGATTCTTAGGATATCGAGTGTAGTAATGTGCGTTGTGAGAACTTATTATAGGAGCGTCGGCAACAGTAGGCTATCGCGTTGCTTAAACTAGCTAGTGTGAGATATCAATTAACTCAGTGAGTTAAGAACAATGTAGTGGGATGATATTTAGGGAGATTGAAAGTGGATGGGGGGATAAATGAAATGTCAAATGGTAGGATCTTCCAGTAGGGTATATACGGGGTTTCTGCACTTTCCCTTTAGTCTTTCCTTGTCTTACCATGACTCAGACCGATGTGATGAGCTCCTCTGCCTTATGACAGAGTTTAGTTCTCTGTTAAATATCTGAGTGCGGCCGTCGGCCTACACTCACCTAATAAAGGTTAGAATCGGGTTGCTCTCGCCAGGTGTGTTCTCTCTTCAACAGGTTCCACTATGTTTTTCCACAAAGCTAGCAGAAAAGTCATAGAAGAAGATTATGGGTCGATCATTGAAGGCAGTTTTTGCTCAGCGGCTTTTGCACTGGGCCCATAACTCAGAGGGTCTGCAAGAACCTGGCCTCTGCTTAGCAGGAACCGATGATCATCTAAGAGTTGGTAGTTCATAGTAGAGTGAAGATACTTACAATACCACCAGTAACAGGAACAATAGTAGTTATATAGAGAAATTGAAAATTAACATTGCGTTTTTCCAAATGGTGAATTCCTGTGAGACATTAACAATTAACATTGTGTTTTCCAAATGGTGAATTCCTGTGAGAAATTAACTACTAACCTTTTGTTTTCAAAGACAGTAAACATTTATTTTACTGTACAAGGATTATCAGATCATAGAACTTTTAGTGACATATTAGTTACACTGTGTGTATATGATTCATGGTCAGTATTGGACTATATCCACTATTGGTGACCAGGCATCCGGACTATTCAAGAGCCATTGGAGGAAGTCGACACCTGGCCGGAGAGACGCATCATTTGGTGAGGTCCTTCTGTACTTGATCTATGGTACTGTTGTGTGGCCGGTACTGTGATGAAGCAGACTTTGATCCTGAGTTGTTCGGTCTGATTCTGCATACACACTAGATTATACGACAGACATTCTACACATACACTTTGCACATACCTGACACTTTTCTCTATTAAATTAATTTGTCATTTTGTTAGATGCTAGAGTTGTGTAGTATGTTATGGAAAAGAATGACAGGGGGCATGGTCCAGTGGTAAGAGAGAGAGAGAGAGAGAGAGAGAGAGAGAGAGAGAGAGAGAGAGAGAGAGAGAGAGAGAGAGAGAGAGAGAGAGAGAGAGAGAGAGAGAGAGAGAGAGAGAGAGAGAGATCCAAAGACTGACGGGGTGTTGTGGACAGAAATCCAGAAGATCCTCAAGATAATGATATGGGGTTAAATAAATGTGGGTGTTGATTCCCCTCAACCCAGGGACGACACTTATTACGACAGTTGCTGCAGACAATTAACCTTCACTAAGGAGACCTGAAAATACATAAAACTCAAGGTAGTATATACTTCATCGTAACTTTAACATGACAGAAGTACCTCCCTCCCCCGCACCCTTTTTTATTCAGAATTGTACATGATAATTGTTATAATTATCATTAGACTCAACACTTCTGGTTTCCTGGACAAGGTAGGTAGCTTGGACAGCTAGAAAAGTTCCTTGACAGTCTTTGGTTTGCACAGGAGCTTCGGTTTTGTCAGTCATCATGAGTCATAGGCTGTACCCGGGTATGGGGTTAAGTTCTTGCACCTTTTAACGCTTTGTAAATATAGGTCTTCTCCCCCCAGTTTAGGTAGTTTACGCTGGGTTTTATGTACAATCCCCTTTGCGGGTTGGTAGAGTAATACCTCAATTTACTAATACATGTATGTATTCGTGATAATTACTAAGTATTATGAAGTATCGGGTCGCTTACATGTACTTATGTTTGGTCTCTATTGTAATTTTCACTTTCTATACAAAAGAATAGACCGTATCATAGAGCTTTCTGGTTTGGATCGCTCTCCAGTGTAGGAATGCGTCACCCTGCCTGAAACTAGATGTTGAACATGGCAATTCATTAAACTATGCCGAGTTTGGTGTTATTTCAAAGCTTACATCTTCAGGAAGATAATGTATGCTGTTCCATGTACCCTTAAATTCATTAGCATCCCCTATGGTCTAGAATATTAATTAGAAATACTGCGGTTTTATTCTGAATGCTTGGTTTAGTAACTGGGCTACTGGTGTCTGCTGATCAGCTGATTATATCACGTCATCTGAGCCAGCTGAGCCCGGTTCGACGGCTAAGAAGGTTTAAGTGCATTTATTAGTAGTTTTTAAATAAATTAATCTTTACAAGTACCTTCAATTTACAAACTATCCAGTAACATAATTGGTGGGCAAACTAGTTGGCTAACTGACTCATCCCCTTGTTTATTAGTAAGAACGGTCACCAGACGATCTTTCTCGAATATAGTGTAGCTTTGTTTAGTTCTCGAAAGCCCTATTTTAATTGAGGTCAAGTGGCTCCAGAAAGATTAGCCTACGAACATCCTATTTTGGTCAATTGTAAAGTTACATTTATGCCACCAATGCCTACCGTTTTTATTAGAGTTTAAATTTATAAGAAGTGGAGGGAGACTGCCAGGCAATTTTGTTACAACACACACACACACACACACACACACACACACACACCTACCACCACCACCACTACCACCACCTGTCAATGCACCAGGCGCTGCTATACTTTCGGCCGCGTCGATGACTATCAACGCATTATGTTGAAGATAATGTGACAAGTGGTGATAGAGCTAAATTAAGTGGTGTTTTATTGATACATTTATAAAAGGATGATAAACCGCTAAACCCATTGACGAAAAGAGAAGCTAAATGATAAATGCACATATTGGTTGGGTGATGTTCAGTAATATGCTTATCATCATCATCAAGTGCACTGTCAGCTGGCATAGGCGTTCATGGCTCTCCACAGATCTCGGTCCTTGGTGTTCTGGATCAACTCTGCTATTGATATTCTCCTATGCCAAGGTCTCAATCCATCCAGAATCATTTCTCTTTGATCTGCCACTCCCTCTCTTCCCCTCGATCTTTCCAGTTGTCACGATGCTCTCCGATGATTCTCTTCTCCTCCAAAGGTACTGCAGATTATTGGCCATCATAGACCATAACTTTAGGAAAGGAATATCCCAACTGCACCTCCCCGTGGTAAAGTATGGTAAACACACTACGGTGTGGCTAACACAGCTCTTGGGACCGCGTATCAACCGGGATATGTGGATAACTCTGCAGCTGAGTAGAACAGGGCACTCACTTGTCCTTACAGTCGGAAATGGCTGTCAATGACAAAGGTAAAAGACCATCATGTGCATGTGGAAGGCAAGGGGAAACCACCAAATATGTATGCACATACGCACATTCATAAAGAAACGCGATCTGCATAAACAGATTGCATATGCACATACGCACAATATAAAGACACGCGATCTGCATAAACAGATTGCATATGCACATACGCACAATTTGAAGACTCGAAATCTGTATAGAAGGATTATATATATATATATATATATATATATATATATATATATATATATATATATATTATATATATATATATATATATAAGCTCAGCTAATATGCACAACCCCCATTGTGACTTATAAATGAAGCAAAGAACAGCGAACACTGTTGTTGTTTTGGTCCATGAAGCGATACATGGCAGGTTTCATCATACATTGTGTTGTTATTGGAGTGGTATATGCAAGTATTCATCAGCTGTTGCGTTTAGCATCATGCGAAGCGATATGTGCCTGTGTTAAATGTTTGTGTAAAGAAGGCAGTCTGACTTTGATAGTGCTGTTCACATAGTAACATTTGTAAAATCTACTACACACCACACAGAGACGGACATGTTGTAAAGGTTTCTATGGCCACAGTTGTCTCCTTGTCCTGGAGGTTCCAGAAATCCTTGTAGTGGAAACGGAAAGGTCAGTGGCGGTGTTTTTGTAGACACATACTCTGATACCCTTGTCTGCTTGTGTTAGTTGTTGAACGTTCATCTATATGCTTGTTTTTATGAACATAGACATACTTATTTAATTGTTCTTCTTGTGTCTTACAATGAAGAGACACGTGAATTAAAACATGTGCATTAAAACAGTCATGACTAGCTTACCATGGTGTAGATTGATGAGAATGTAGGATACAGTTAACATGTAATAATAAAGACATTAAATAGAAAGAAGAAAGATCTTCCAAATTCAGTATTTGTGCCTGTTAGGGTAGTCATCTGCCCAAGGTCTAGGACAGACTCTGAAAGCAGACGCGAATACAAGAAATGACATCGACTTAACCGTCCGCTGTAAGGACTTACATGTGGTCACTACAACAAACACGTGGAGACATCCGCTGTACAAATACTGTGCTTACAGACTGCATACGGTGGGTAACATCAAAACATGAATCCGAATACAAACATACAGTTTGACTGAGAATCTCTACAAATGTCTTTAACAACAAAATAATAAGAACAAAAAAATGAAACATGTATATATATATATTGTTTTAAAGGAATACCACAATTTAATATCTCCCTAATTACTGCCTGGTATGCTGGATTAAACAGCCACTCGTGGAAGTACTAATTTGTGTTGCTCGTTTCTTATATTTTGTTTTATGGTTTCACTTTCGTTGTTCCGTTGATACAGATTTCGGTCAAAACTTTCGCCTGTATCTATGTGCATTTCTAAATTCGACCAGTTTCTAAGTTCAGTTTTATGTTGTTTATTCAGATCCCCGTAAAAGGTCAGTAGCAGCAAACCACTTTTATCGAAATGATAAGAAGGGGACAAAATAAAATATTCTGGGAAACACCAAGAAATGAAGCATGCAAGAGGGACATACACATTAAATATTGTGGGAAAATAAAGAAATTAAACTTTTAAGAGGGCCATTTCTCGAAATGTTTCGGACTTTTACATTCCTTACACTCTTTGGGGGAGGGCCCACTCCGGTCATGACTTCGGGTGTCTTTCTCCTGCTGTACATTCATACATTGTTTCGAGACGTTCGAGTCGTTATATAAATTGTTCCCACACATGCGCATTGCACCAACTTTTTATCACCCCACTCTCGGGGAGGACAATACAGTCCAGTCAGATATTTAGTGGTAAATTAAACCCCAGACTCTTGTAGGAGTAAACTCGTGTACAAACACCCAACGGTGGAGATGTTCGATATACAACATACAATTAATGTTTCACTTCAGCTTATACATGTAAATCTTACTGGATTGTTTTTTTCAAGCATGTTGTGTGTCATGACGGGGTGTTCAGTTCAAAGGCTGATGTGAAGTTATTGTGAACATGTCACTTAACCATTAGCTTTGTGACTGTCCATAAACTCATTCTGAGAGAATTAGTATTATCCCCCCCCCCCCCCGGTATTCTACACTCACATACGGATTGGCATGCCACAAATATTATAGTTTGTGAGTACATAAACAACGGAAAGTGATGACTAGGCAAAGAACATTGGGTATATGTAAAACAAGTCAAGTGCCCTTACCCGGTGAGGTGTTCTGAGTATATGGAAAACAAGAAAAACGTCCTGTCCCCGTGAGATTTTCTGGGTATATGGAAAACCAGACAAGCGCCCTGTCCCCGTGAGGTGTTCTGGGTATATGGAAAACCAGTCCAGCGCCCTGTCCCCGTGAGATGTTCTGGGTATATGGAAAACCAGTCCAGCGCACTGTTCCCGTGAGATATTCTGGGAATATGGAAAACCGGTCAAGCGCCCTGTCCCCGTGAGATGTTCTGGGTATATGGAAGCACCAACTGAATTAACAGAGACACCGTCAGAGAGCTCCTGTTTGCTGATGATTGCGCTCTATATGCTAACTCAGAGGCACACATGTAACACAATGTTTCAGCTTTCTCACATGCCTGTGCCAACTTAGGGCTCAATATCAACTTGGAGAAGACTGTAGTTATGTACCAGCCAGCTCCAGAGAATAATCACACTGTGCCGAATATCAAAGTAAATGGCCATAGTCCAAGTGTTGTGGACAAATTCACCTATCTTGGCAGCACAGTGTCACAAGCTGCCACAATTGATGATGAAGTGAATGCAAGAATCTCCAAGGCCAGCGTGGCCTTTGGCAGACTGTACAAGAATGTATGGGACAGAAATGGAATAAGCCTGCAAACAAAGCTGAAAGTCTACAAAGCAGTTGTATTATCCACACTGCTATATGCTTGTGAAACCTGGACTGATTATCAGCGACACGCTAGGAATTTAAACCATTTCCCCACAGTCTGCCTTAGGAAGTTACTGAAGATTAAATGGCAAGACAAGATCCCAGACACTGAAGTCCTAGAAAGAGCATCCATGCCCAGTATCCACACTCTACTAATGAAGAATCAGATTCGCTGGGCTGGTCACTTGACTCGCATGCCAGATCACAGGCTCCCTAAACGAATTTTTTACGGCGAGTTGCGTTGTGGTAAAAGCTCCCAAGGCGGCCAGAGGAAACGCTTTAAAGACACTGAAAATCTCACTGAATGCTTTTGAAATTCATCATGACATCTGTTAGACTGCAGCCAGAGACCGAAATTCGTGGCGTGCATCATTACGCAAAGATGCAGTCACTTGTGAGTCAACCAGGACTGCAAGAGCTGTGAAGAAAAGACAGAACAGAAAAGCCATTGCAGGAAATCCTCCTCCAGAAACGTCAAGCATTCTTTGTCCACATTGTCAAAGAACATTTCGAGCCAAAATAGATCTTATCAGCCATCATAGAACTCACGGCTCAATACTTTCAACCCCAATGGATGAAATGAATGGTCATCATCATTCTTGATGGACAAACAAAAACAATGTATATGGAAGTAGAGGATCTTGTACACGCTTTAAGCCACATTGGGTATATGGTGCTACACCCATATTTGTATAGACACAATCCGCTCTAGGTAAGGGATGTGGTCAGTGATGTGGTCAGTAATGTGGTCAGTGATGTGATGTCGCCAGTGATGTGGTCAGTGATGTGGTCAGGGATGTGGTCAGTGATGTCGTCAGTGATGTCGTCAGTGATGTGGTGTGGTCACTGATGTGGTCAGCGATGTCTTCCGAGATGAGGTTAGTGATGTGTTTAGTGATGTGGTCAGTGATGCTGGTCCCTGATGTGGTCAGTGATGTGGTCAGTGATATCAGTGATATGGTAATTAATGTGGTCAGTCATATGGTCAGTGATGTGGTCAGTGATGTGGACATTAATGTGATCATTGATGTGGTCAGTGGTGTGGTCAGTGATGTGATCAGTGTCTCGCCGTTCACCTTACCCTCCCCTTACCCCCCCCCCCCCAGCACGTCCGTGTCCCCATGTGAGGCTGAGTTGACCAGGGAGCCCAGATAGATTTAAACAAATAACCGCGTCCGGTGGGATTAACACACGTGACTGTAGAAACCTACAGGTGGGATTAACACACGTGCCTGTCGGACCTACAGGTGGGATTTATAAACATGACTGTCGGGCCTACAGGCGGGATTAACACACGTGACTGTCGGACCCACAGGCGGGATTAACACACGTGACTGTCGGACCTACAGGTGGGATTAATACACGTGACTGTCGGACGTACAGGTGGGATTAACACACGTGACTGTCGGACCTACAGGTGGGATTAACACACGTGACTGTCGGACCTACATGTGGGATTAACACACGTGACTGTCGGACCTACAGGTGGGATTAACACACGTGACTGTCGGACCTACAGGTGGGATTAACACACGTGACTGTCGGGCCTACAGACGGGATTAACACACGTGACTGTCGGGCCTACAGACGGGAGTAACACACGTGACTGTCGGACCTACAGGTGGGATTAACACACGTGACTGTCGGGCCTACAGACGGGATTAACACACGTGACTGTCGGACCTACAGACGGGATTAACACACGTTACTGTCGGACCTACAGGTGGGATTAACACACGTGACTGTCGGACCTACAGATGGGGATTAACACACGTGACTGTCGGACCTACAGCTGGGATTAACACACGTGACTGTCGGACCTACAGGTGGGATTAACACACGTGACTGTCGGACCTACAGGTGGGATTAACACACGTGACTGTCGGGCCTACAGACGGGATTAACACACGTGACTGTCGGACCTACAGGTGGGATTAACACACGTGACTGTCGGGCCTACACGCGGGATTAATACACGTGACTGTCGGACCTACAGGCGGAATTAACACACGTGACTGTCGGACCTACAGGCGGGATTAACACACGTGACTGTCGGACCTACAGGTGGGATTAACACACGTGACTGTCGGACCTACAGGTGGGATTAACACATGTGACTGTCGGACCTACAGGTGGGATTAACACACGTGACTGTCGGACCTACAGGTGGGATTAAAACACGTGACTGTCGGGCCTACAGACGGGATTAACACACGTGACTGTCGGACCTACAGGCGGGATTAACACACGTGACTGTCGGACCTACAGGCGGGATTAACACACGTGACTGTAGAAACCTACAGGCGGGATTAACACACGTGACTGTCGGACCTACAGGCGGGAGTAACACACGTGACTGTCGGGCCTACAGGCGGGATTAATAAACGTGACTGTCGGACCTACAGGAGGGATTTATAAACATGACTGTCGGACCTACAGGCGAGCATGCTAGCGATTGCTCTACCTCAGCCTCCTCATGTGTGGGTTAATTAAAGTTAGTTGCATATACTTTACAGGACATCGCAGTCAACCATTGCATTTTGGGATATTTGTGATGTCTGGGCAAGTGTACATTCAGTTGTTTGCCATTGCTTTCTGAATGACCAGCACTTATGCCATTGTATAAAAACCAACGCAAGGAGGTGTGCTGCCACATCGCCCTCAGCTGTGCTTCAAATGCTGGTTGCTGGATTCCGATCTTCGCCCGTAACCATTCGCCATGGAGCAGATTAATATGCGGACAGATTTAACCACAAATCACTTGGGCAACAGCTCATAAATTAGAAATATTGTACTGTACCCAAGTAATTTGAGGTTAATTTTCTAATGTGTAAGCTTTTACCCAAGAAATTTGTTGTTAATGTTTCTATTATGTTTGTTGTTGCCCTAGTAAATGGTGGTTAATTGTTCTAATGTGTAAGCTATTGCCCAAATAATATGTGGTTACTTTTTCTAATGTGTAAGCTATTGCCCAAGGAATTTGGGGTTACGTGTTCTAATATGTAAGATGTTGCCCAAGTAACTTGTAGTTACTTGTTCTAATGTCTAAGCTTTTTCCCAAGTGATTTGTGGTTAATTTTTCTGTGTAAGCTGTTGCCAAAGTGATTTGTGATTATTTTCCTAATGTTTAAACTGTTGTCAAGTGGTTGGTGGGTAGAGTTTCTAATATGTAACGGGCGCGTTGGTGTAATCATTAGGAAGTTACGCTAACAATAACATGAACGTGCTCCGGCGAGGGTACGTCATTAGAAGTGGATGCCAAATCTCTGAGTCACTCATCTTACCAAGAGATGTAAAACATGTATAATTGACACCCCAGATACACAAGACAGACATTATCAATAACATTACATCTGTAAAATAATTGTTTCCTTTCTCTTTCGGTGACTTTTCCAGTGCTCAGATGGTGATAGAGGAACCGGCGTGTGTTCATGTAGTAAGAACTTTGTTGGTACCATCTGCAACCAGTGTGCAAACGATACGACCTTTGGACCTCACTGTAATGAGCGTAAGTTCAAGCCTTCATCATCATCATCCAATGCCATCGTTGCATTACAGACTGGATGCAATGTTCTTCAAGACTCTGTCCTTCATGTCGCAGTCACACAGGCATGCTTTATTTCTTGATATTGCCCACACATGTGTAACTTTTTGTCTCCTTCTTACGAGGGTAAGTTAAAAAGTAAGTCACGTAAGTGGCTGTAGAAAAATAACTTAAATATGATAACAACTTGAAACAGTTTATTTTTATACATACATTCTCCCTATATTTCTCAACATAACTTCCACCAACATTGATGCACTTATCCCGTCGTTTTATAAGCCCTCCCAATCCGACTGCATAGAACTGCGTGCTCTGTTTTCTAAACCATGTTTTCACTTTACGTTCAACTTCGGCCTCACTCGCGAAATGTCTCCCGCCAAGGTGGGGTTTCAGGGACTTAGCCCCTAGCGATTTGTCGTAAAACGGTGCACAGCTGGGTAGAAAACGTTACGAGGGCGAGTCAATAAGTAAGTCACACAGTTCTGTGGGATGGCAGGTAAATAAAAACAAAGCACACAGTTCTATGCAGCCGGTTTGGGAGGACTGATAAAACTATGGGATAAGTGCATCAATGTTGGTGGAAATTATGTTGAGAAATAAAGCGACAATGCATGTATAAAAATAACCTGGTTTCAAGTTATTATCATAGTTAGTTATTTTCCTACACCCATTTGTGACTTACTTGTTAACTTACTCTCGTACCTGCTTCAATTCTTGATATTGCCCACCACATGAAACCTCTGGCTTCCTCTTGCAAGCTTTCCTTCCACATTTTCCTCCACCAAACCTTGGTTGGCGTCTGGGTTGGTCTGGTTGGTTAGTTGGAAGCCTTTTGACAGCTTGAGTAAAATCCCAGTCACGGTCATCACTCAAACCCTCTTAAATTGCAATCATGTAGTCAACACAGGCAGTTCATGTATTGCAGTTTTAGAACAATACACGAATAATAACATATGCTGAAACCTCTGCCATTAGGTGTTTGAAACATGTGTTTTTAAGACAAACATATTTAGTAGTGAATTTACCATTACCGTGGGGATAACACATGCTCTGCATTGGAACAGTATCATTGATTATGTGTGTCATGTATTTCAGCCACAATTTAATTCACCTATTCACGTCATGCGATATATATATATATATATATATATATATATATATATATATATATATATATATATATATATATATATATATATATATATATATATATAACTGCAGTACGCACCTGACGAGATACCCCAAGATATGTCGGCCAATACATTGTTCAACCTATGGTTGATGGCTTTGTTGTTTACATATATCATCATCATCATCATCATCATCATCATCATCATCATCATCATCATCATCATCATCATTCATCATCATCATTCATCATCATCATTCATCATCATCATTCATCATCATCATCATCATCATTCATCATTCATCATTCATCATTCATCATTCATCATCATCATCATCATCATCATCATCATCATCATCATCATCATCATCATCATCATCATCATCATCATCATCATCATCATCATCATCATCATCATCATCATCATCATCATCATAAACTGCTTTGCCATCTGGTATGGGCATTACGCGTCTCCATATGGCGTGCTCTCTCCAACACAATGTATTACGATTAGCGTGTTTGATGCTATTTTCCAATTTCATTATTAAAAGCCTTAAATAAACATCATCTCTTCTCTTCTTTCTCTGTCTTTTTCGATTAATCTTTACAGCTGCTACATTATGGCCTATTTTCTACTCTAACATACTGTGTATCTAAATGACTGCCTCTTTCTGATGTATGTGGTAAGATGTCTTTTTGTCTTAGCTTCTTCCAAACTATTTATTTTACCCAGGTTTTCTGTAGAATTATATTTCTTGTGACGAAAAGGAGTTGTTTCCCTTTTTTACCAATCATCCAGGGCTTGCAGCCATATGTTAACATTGGTTCTATGTAACATGCACGCATTCGTGTTTTAACTTTCCATGACAGGGATGTATTGCTGATATATTTTACCAAAGTAGCATTTATAATTTCCAGCGTGTACATGCCAGTTTGGCCAGTGTGACTCCGGCCCAGAAGGTACTGGCCAATGCCGGTCTGGAACTTGCAAGTTTCCATACATCGGGCAAAACTGTGATAAAGTGATGGTTCCTTGTGAAAGTGATGACCTCTGCCCTGTGAATGCCAAATGTTACCTGGGAGAAGATGGCATTGAGAGGTACAGATAGTGTGTGACCATGTTTTATATGGGTTAAAAAGAAGATGGCATTGAGAGGTACAGATAGGTTGTGACCATGTTTTATATGGGTTGTAACTTTTTCAGCGCGAAGAGTTTCTCAACTGACGCCGAAGAGAGAACGTAAGCTTTATAACATCACAAATTCATTACTTTCACAGATGGTAAAAATGGTGCAAGCGGCCATTTGGGGAAGTCAGATTTCTTTAGCAGTCTTACAAAATGTAACAAATAAAAAAAAAAAAAAAAACAGACACACACACACACGCAGACACACACACGCAGACACACACACACACACACACACACGCACGCACGCACGCACACACACACACAATCACACACAAACACACACACACACACACAAAGCACAGAGCACATTGAACATGGTTGAGATTCAAGGGGAAGATTCAGTAACGCGTCACTCTAAGAGAATGAAACTGCCATGGCACTATGCAAGTAGTGAATGTAGCAAGAAAAGTGTTTTAGTCCAAATGTTTCTTAGAAGCGGATCAACATGGCACAGTACATCCGACCTAGACTGGCATTTGTTCCGGGTTGTTTAACCTAGTTTGTGAATGTTCCCGAGTCTACATACAAGCAGCAGGTTTGTGTCTCGCTGTGTCTGGTCCCTAGCCCTTGAACTGTCCGTCATGGCGAGACCCTACCAATAGCTGTGCTTCCTTAGGTGTAGCTCGTGGGGTCATTGAATCACAAAAGCTGCTCTACACTAGAAGATGGATACACAGCAACAAGGGAACTGACACGTCACACGTTGATTACACATCTACAGATGTACAACTACCAGCGTGTGATCATTACACCTGGAAGGGCGATTTCAAAGTGATGCCATGGAACTGCAGACCTGTACATTAACATATTGTGTACCAAGCAACTCCCCATTGGTTGATCCAACATTCGTACATCTCCAACCACGTATAATTGTTTCCACCATTCGCTGTAGATCTGGACATGTCACAAATGGGCCACAAACCTTGCTGCTTCTCGTCAAGAGCCATATATCTTTAATGCATCCATCGGCTTCTCTATTGTTTCGGTGTGTGTGTATTATAGGGGTTCTCCGAATCAGGTTTCTCCTGAGTCCGTAGTATAGTTTCTCCAATCGTCTACCAGTGTTGCCCGGGTTGTGATCACTGACATAGACAAGCAAAACTAAGGAACCATTGGTGGAGAGAGAGGAGAACCAGTGTAGATCCTGAACATTTTTAGAGATCAATTCATTAGGGAATCTGGTCCATATAAAAAAGCATAGACGATTGTCAAGGGATGTGTCGGCGAGAAACGTGTAAAAAAAAAGGGGGGGGGGGACATGTAAGAGGAAGACAATGTTACAGGTGGGTAGAGAACATCTGTGATTTTGATAATAACATCGCAAGTTATACAAGGTAGACGATGTTACAGGTGGGTAGAGTACATCTTTGATCTTGGTAATAACACCGAAAGTTATACAAGGAAGGTGGCCTTTAAACATGCTTAGCCTTATATTGGGTATATGGTGCTATCCCATATTTGTATAGACAATCAGCACTCGAGGTCTGGTGTGGTCAATACCACATAGGCCATCTCTACCCATGGAGACATGTCCTGGTACTCATTATAGGCTTGCGTGAACAGGGAAGCCAATTCTGTAGTGAGAGTCCGCCTTGTTGCGAATTCAACATTCCGCATGTTTGTAAGTTACACGAACTTTCTGTACTGTAAGTTATCTGAATATTCTATGTTTTAATAATCCAACAGTCTATACTGTAAAGTACATGCACTTTCTATTCTGTGAGTTCGTGAACATTATATAATGTAAGTTACATGAACATTATATATTGTAAATCATCTGAACATTCTATACTGTAAGTTACATAACATAATATCTCATCTCATTTCATCATGTTCCTCTTGTACATTGCGTTGTCGAGGTGAAGTATAAACAGCGGGAGAGTACCCGCTTATGGGCTTCATGTATCGATATTCCCATGGACTCTGTTATTCCCTGCGTCCATCGTTTACGTGGGCGGGCTCTTCCTCTGCTTCCCTCTGGTCTGTACATCATTGCTTGTTGTGGTATACTGTTAACCTACTTGCATGGCCAAACCATTTGACTTGCTGCTTTCTAATACAATCTAGTGCAACTATAACCCCCACTTTAGTCCTGATTTCTTCATTTCTGGTCTTATCTCTTCTTGATATTTTGAGTATCAACATAATATAGTGTAAGTTATATGAACTTTTCATACTTAATTTATATACACATTCTATAATTTAAGTTACATGAACATTGCTATACTATAATGTATATGAACATTCAATACTTTTAGTTATATGGACATTTTACACTGTAACTTATATGAACATACTAAACGTTGAGGTATATAACCATTCTGTAATGTAAGTTATATGGACATCCTAGTCTGTAAGCTGACATTGGGAAGCGAAAGTAGGGAGTGGCCAGCAGGCGCTACAGAAGTAGACATTCAGCAATTAAGTCAGGACTTATCTCGTCCTGGCCATCTGATTATATATACCGAGGGCTCTCTCTGTTTTAAGACGGAATAAAAAAAGTGCCTGTTGATTCATTTTAAAAAGCCAATTGCCCATGTTTAGATAAGGAAAGCTTGGCTTATGACACCACAACCTCAAGACTGAGAATGAAGGTGAAGGCGGTTACTGCGGCTTTCCATTGGTTGGGCGACATAATGATTACATTGTCGTGATTGTGACTGATTTACCAAGCACGCTGACAAAAGTGACTACTGATATGCTTCGTGCTGAATGGTATTCATCAGTTCAGGTGTCGCGAGTTGTGAGCATTCGCCGGATATTTTTCTCCAGGACATTCTGGTGAGGTTGGAAATGAACAGACAGATAGATTGGCTGGTGCCGCATCAATGGGAGATGATTTGATGCTTGATAAGGCAGATGTGGTGAAGACCCTCTGGGGGAACATGTACGATGCAGAAGAACATATTGTGTATCATGGGCTAGAGCAGTGGTTCTCAATTTTTTTAACCCATGCATCCATTCACATATGTTCAGAATCCCCCCCCCCCCCCCCCCCCCCCCCCCCCCCCCCCCCCCCCCCCCCCCCCCCCCCCCCCCCCCCCCCCCCCCCCCCCCCCCCCCACTGTTCGTATTTCCTCCTTATACATTTCCCCCCTTCCCGCCCTTACACAGTATATGTAAATATTGAGGCTAAATTTAATAATACATACTAAAACAAGTCTAGACGTCTACATAAAACGTGATTTGCGGGTCTACTTACGTTATAAACGAATTTTAGAAGGGCGAGAAGTACACAACTATAAAGTATGAAGGGGAAAACAATATCAAGTAACATTTTCTTGTATTAACGGGATCTTGAAATAATCTTAATTCCACCCTCCTCTAATATAATAGTTTATTTACTCTAATGTCATGATTTAGGTTCTACTAATGTTATATTTTATTTCTTCTAATGAAGAACACTTATTGAAAAATTAAAATGTCCACAGTTGTCACTGTTTACCTGGCTATGAGGAAGATGGGGACACGTGTTCGATGATTGACCTCTGTGCAGAGGGAAGAAACCCCTGTCACCAGCAGGTCTGAATATGTTTTCTATTGTTTCGTTTGTTTACGTAGTTATCTATTATTCTGTTCTTTGTTATGCATGAATTCTGTAATGTAAAATGAACAAGTTCAATTTATTCAGTTACACAGACATTATAAAAGGCATACGTTAGTTAATAAAAGACATGTCAACATGATGAAGATGCTTGCAGACTTACAACATTGATGGAAAAGACCTTAGAATTGTAAAAACATGACATCGGAATCAAAAAGCTGCCACAGAGATTAATAATGAATTAAGTCAATATCAGCCTATTGAGAGACATGCGGGACATGGGTGTGTAATATCACCATACCACCCCCCTCCCCCCATCCTCAGTGATAACCAGTATATAAGACAAAGGCATGCGCGCACACACACACACACATACACACACAAACACATTGTCAGCAGACCAGGTAGATTAAGCGCAAGTTTGTCAAACCTCTCGGCCTCCTCATAAACGTAAGATAGATAAAACGTTTGATTGATTCTCTCCAAACAGGCCACATGCTCACAGGAAGGGCCAGGTGTCACCACATGTACATGTAACATTGGGTGGCATGGGGATGGGTTCAGCTGTATACCAAACCAACCTTGTGACAGCCACCCCGATTGCCATCCGTCTGCTGTTTGTCAGGACTTAGAACCCGGCCAGGTTTGTCTTCTTTTGGTTTCTTTCTTTTTTTTTTTTTTTTTGATTTCTGAAATAAAATGTCACAATTTCTATAGTGTCTCTGGTCAAATATACATACACAGTTGTTCTCAAGTATGCACACATGTAAGCATAATAAGGTTCACGCAAACACGCAGGCAGACAGAAAGACACACACACACACACACACACACACACACACACACACTGTCTCTCTCTCCTCTCTCTCTCTCTCTCTCACCTCTCTCATACCTCTCTCTCTCTCACCTCTCTCTCTCTCACCTCTCTCTCTCACCTCTCTCTCTCACCTCTCTCTCACCTCTCTCTCTCTCCTCTCTCTCTCTCTCTATCTCTCTCTCTCTCTCTCTCACTCTCTATTTCTCTCTCACACTCTTACTGTTTGTTTTCCTCTGCCTTTGTGTGTCACATTCTTTTTTACTTCTCACTGCCTCTGATTCTTACTCTGACTGTCTGTTTCTCTCTCTCTCTCTCTCTCTCTCTCTCTCTCTCTCACACACTCTCTCTCTCTTTTTCTGGTTGTATCTGCTTCCCTCTTTCTCTTCTCTCTGTCTTTTTCATTCTCTGTGTCTCTTTCTTCCTCTCTCCCTCTCTCTCTCACGCCTTTCTTTCTCTTTCTCTCTCTCTCTCTCTCTTTCTCTCTCTCTCTCTCTCTCTCTCTCTCTCTCTCTCTCTCTCTCTCTCTCTCTCTCTCTCTCTCCGTGCCTGCTGTGTATGTTTATGTGACCTCTGTCTGTGTGCTTTTCAGATTAATGTGATGAGACAGCAATTAGTTAGTTAGTTAGTCGATGTTCCAACATCACGGCAACGGGTCGTCCCCATTATCTTCCATTCCTGTTCCAGTGAATATCACACAAAATGTTCCCCATTGTCCAATGAGAACAGATGTAAAAGCATTTCACGCGAATTTCACAGCAATAAACCTGACTAGGTGCCAGACTAGCCATAGACCTGGTACAGAAATTCTGCTGGGAAACAAACATGGCGCCCTTCAGCAGAAATATGTTACAGATCAGCGTAGACACATACACAACCAGTGTAGTACTCAAGTATAGTGTTTTATTTAAACTGAGGGAGACTGATTACCTTTTGCCTTGTCTGGAGTGTAGAATAATTGTCTGTTATTAACAATAACTCACCTGAAATCTTTGATACAGTACCGGTGTGTGTGTAATACTGGTTACAGCGGGAACGGACTGGTGTGTAAACTGGTAGATCTGTGTCTTGAACTCAATGGAAACTGCCACCCAGAAGTGAGTAGATCGTGAATTAATTACATATTATACGAGGTGAAGTCAATAAGTAAGTCACACATGGCTGTAGAAATTTTAAAAAAAAAACTAAATATGATAACAACTTGAAACCCGTTTATGTGTTTACATACATTGTCCCTTTATTTCTCAACATAATCTCCACCAACATTGATGCACTTATACCATCGTTTTATCAGTTATCCAAAACCGGCTACATAGAACTGGGTGCTCTGTTTTTTGAACCACATTTTCACTTCACATTCAACTTCGGCATCATTCGCGAAATGTCTTCCGCCAAGGTGGGTTTTCAGTGGACCAAAAGGGTGAAAATCGCTAGGGGCTAAGTCGGGGCTGTAAGGTGGATGTTCTAGAAATTCCCACCTTAATTGGTTAATTTTCTCCTGAGTTAATCGAGCCGTATGTGGTCTGGCATTGTCGTGGAGAAGAGACACTCCTCTAGTCAGCAGTCTTGGACGTTTTCTTCGAATTGCATCATGAAACATCGATAGAATATCACAGTACGATTCAGAATTCACATTTTCACCTTTCTTCTTGAAATTGGTTAAAAGCACTCCTTGACAATCCCAGAACACTGTCAGCATAACCTTCCCTGCTGATGGCGTAATCTTGAATTTTTTGACACAAGGCGAAGAAGGATGTTTCCATTGCATTGAAGCACGCTTTGATTCGGACTGGTAGTCAGCATAAACTGGAATCATTTCCTTATGAATGTCCTTTGCAGGCAGTCCTTTTGCCCACAAAACAACGCACAACAGCACGTTGCCTTTTGGTTGTACACTCCGTAAGTACAGTCGCCATTTTTCTTATGCGCTGCGTATACGCATGAGACACCTAGCGCCGCCTGACGACTGGGAATATAAATTTCGATGTTGCTGTCACCTAATGACGCCTGTAGAAATCACCAACTACATTTACCTACCATCCCACATATCTGTGTGACTTACTTATTGACTCGCCCTCGTATTATCTATGTTGTATAATTGTTCCAAATGTCACACAAACAAGTAGGCAGATTGAAAACATGATGACTGCCATGAGGTAACTGCGGTAAACATAATAATGAACATCAGCAAAACACAACTGGTTCGTCGTGGTGAAACCAAATGGACAGACTTCGGAAGCAAAGTGCTAACATGAATGACAACTCGAAGCCGGTAGACATGTCCGTCATTTCAATGTTTATTCCCGGAGGTCAGCTTGTGCTCAAAGATCAATCAAAATATGAATAATATTAATAATCCCCAGAATACCGTGCCTGTTCCGCCAGGCGAGCCGGTATTGTCACCATACATATAATCATCACACAAGTGAGCCTATTATAGAAATGTTGGGGCAATGTCTTACCACTTCTCGACAGCTACCTGCTTCTTATCAATTGGCCGTTGTGTCACCTTGCCATCATTGCCAAGTCCAAAGTTACGCATGTGTGGCCATCCGTCGTTTCTGACTGAGGAATAGTGCCTTAGCAATCTAGCTCTTCTATCAAGTATTTATTAGCCATCAGTGCCATGTCCTGAAGGTTTGTAGCCAATCTTGTTTCCTTGAATAGAATCATGCTGCCTGCCTTGCCGTCAGCCCAAGCTCTGTCTGTCGTTGCTAACTAACCCCTGTGACGTTTTCTACCTTCTCACGTCACTTGGCTATTTCTTTCCATCTGTTGGTTCGGGATTCTCTTACACATTCTTTCTGACGCCATTTATTCTGACTTGCTACTTGGCAATGACAACAGGCAAGCTGGCACTCTTCCGAATTCCGGTCCCAAATAGTTCCGCAGTGAATGTAGTGAATAAGAATCCCTTACAGGACCTCATTGTGTGATTACTTCCGTTTTGACTACTTCCTTAGTTACATAAAAATAAATACGGAGATACCGATACTGGTACAGAGGCTTTCAATACACTTGTTTCTACTTGATGTAAAGAAATATTATAATGCCAGGCAGACCATCAGCTCGGGTAGAGAGTTACAACTGGATGCTGCGTAACAATCCACTGTTTGGAGGATTTGATGCTCAGGGACAGTCAGTGGTCGTTGAAGTTGACGAGAGCTACTTTTTTCCACCGAAAGTACCACCGTGGTCACTTTCGTCGTGGTCAATGGGTAGTTGAACTAGTTGGCCTGCTTGAACGTGGTAGTGGTCGTTGCTGGTTGGAAGTTGTGGAAAGGCGAGATGCGACAACACTGGAACGCATTATAAGTGATCACGTCTTACCAGGAACGACCATTGTCACCGATGCCTGGCGAGGCTACAACAACGTAGGTCAACTAAACCATGGCATCTACGATCATACAGTTGTTGTTCATGCCAATAACTTTATTGACCCTGTACACAGTGACATTCACACCCAAACAATTGAAGGGTTGTGGATGCAAGTAAAAAGGAAACAAAGATACCAAGGTGGCACTAGTCGTACAGTGTTTAACACTTATTTAGCAGAATTTCAGTGGCGCCACAGTCACAAAGTACATGTTTTCGGACAATATTTACAACTTTTGTGCCACAATTTCGAGATATAATTTCATATATTCATGCAGGCTGCTGTGGGTTTGATTGATCATTAGCATTGTCAGCAGGCTGCTGTGGGTCTGATTGATCATTATCATTGTCAGCAGGCTGCTGTGGGTCTGATTGATCATTATCATTGTCAGCAGGCTGCTGTGGGTCTGATTGATCATTATCATTGTCAGCAGGCTGCTGTGGGTCTGATTGATCATTAGCATTGTCAGCAGGCTGCTGTGGGTCTGATCGATCATTAGCATTGTCAGCAGGCTGCTGTGGGTCTGATTGATCATTAGCATTGTCAGCAGGCTGCTGTGGGTCTGATTGATCATTATCATTGTCAGCAGGCTGCTGTGGGTCTGATTGATCATTATCATTGTCAGCAGGCTGCTGTGGGTCTGATTGATCATTATCATTGTCAGCAGGCTGCTGTGGGTCTGATTGATCATTATCATTGTCAGCAGGCTGCTGTGGCTCTGATTGATCATTATCATTGTCAGCAGGCTGCTGTGGGTCTGATTGATCATTATCATTGTCAGCAGGCTGCTGTGGGTCTGATTGATCATTATCATTGTCAGCAGGCTGCTGTGGGTCTGATTGATCATTATCATTGTCAGCAGGCTGCTGTGGGTCTGATTGATCATTATCATTGTCAGCAGGCTGCTGTGGGTCTGATTGATCGTTATCATTGTCAGCAGGCTGCTGTGGGTCTGATTGATCATTATCATTGTCAGCAGGCTGCTGTGGGTCTGATTGATCATTATCATTGTCAGCAGGCTGCTGTGGGTCTGATTGATCATTATCATTGTCAGCAGGCTGCTGTGGGTCTGATTGATCATTATCATTGTCAGCAGGCTGCTGTGGGTCTGATTGATCATTATCATTGTCAGCAGGCTGCTGTGGGTCTGATTGATCATTATCATTGTCAGCAGGCTGCTGTGGGTCTGATTGATCATTATCATTGTCAGCAGGCTGCTGTGGGTCTGATTGAATCATTATCATTGTCAGCAGGCTGCTGTGGGTCTGATTGATCATTATCATTGTCAGCAGGCTGCTGTGGGTCTGATTGATCATTATCATTGTCAGCAGGCTGCTGTGGGTCTGATTGATCATTATCATTGTCAGCAGGCTGCT
>JACEFZ010026856.1:0-35000 GCA_014155875.1 Cepaea nemoralis | reverse complement strand
ATTCCCACAGTCATTTGAATTATCTGCCACTGGCAACTTACTGTCTTAACAGACGATAGATTTAAATATTGAGCACAACCCACTGCTGGCAGGTTGTGCTCAATGTTTATACCCTCCCAATTGCGCTCTTCCGCCCGAAGCCGTTGGCACAATGTGGGGTGTCGGGGTTGGTAAGCGCCGCCCAACGATCGAGGCTAACAGAAATGATGTTGGATGGACTGGTGCGGTGGTGTCGAGCGAATATCATCAGCAAAATAAGCGTTTAAAAGGCTTTTAAAAAAGTCATTGCACCGGGTTTATCCCATATGGCTCGGTCTCTTCCCGCAGCGCGGAAGGCGTCGCACAAAGCACGAACGCCGTAGCTTTTTTTTAGCGACGACCCACAGGAGTCTCTGAATCATTTAACTCGTAAACCGAAGGGCGCGGCCCGGAATCGAGCCCACAACCTTCGAAGCACGAGTCAAACGGCTTGATCACTTCGCCACAGAGACTCCCACAGAGACAAAAAAATGAAGTAACGTAAACAAAACGATACAAAGGATCTCTTCATTCATTGAGTAAAATCTTCTAACAATACAAAATAAAATTGATTACAAAAAAAAAAAAAATTACCAAATTTCGCCGGTGGGAATCGAACCACGGTCTCCTGCGTTACAGGCGGAGATACTTACCGCTATGCCACTGAGATCACGTCGAAAGGTTAACAAAAATATGTCATGTAGTTGTAGTCAGTCCCGATGACATTCACATAGACTTGCCTTTGATCCATTGCCTTTGACCCATTACCTTTGACCCATTGAGGCTCTGTAAGATATACCAAATCACGTATTCACTGCGGAACTATTTGGGACTGCTTTTAACTGATGAACTATTTCTGGTGACCAGCCGTTTGCGAATAATGTCCGTACTCCGTACATTATTAATATTAGCAAATGTTTGCTTATAATCACTTCGTTAAGTTTAAGTATTTATTTTTCAATATAATTTATATAGATATTTTAAAATATTTTTTGACAATATATTATTATATTTTAATGCATTTCCGCGAAAGAATCAGTGAAAATAATCAAAATAAGTAAAATTAATGGAACTGATAATACCCGGGAAGTTTAACCCGGTCAACAAATGCCCGTAGAAGTCGGATGTGTCGGCCTAACGGCGCAAGAACGCAGCTCTGCTGTAAACAGGCACAACGCAATTACATCCGAAAAAGAAAAAAAAAAACTCCGGATGAACGCAGAAGAAGAACTGATAATACATTTTTTTTAACATTAATAAATAGTTGTAATTTACCTTAAATTACATTTAATTAAATTACAACTATTTATTATTATTACTAGCTGACCCGGCCCGGCTTCGCCCAGTCCTTGGTGGGGAGCATCTCATTTAATTCATATAAGTAGTCATATAAGTTCCCGTTCCCGTTACCGACTGTCTGTCTGTCTGTCTGTCTGTCTGTCTGTCTGTCTGTCTGTCTGTCTGTCTGTCTGTCTGTCTGTCTGTCTGTCTGACCCGGCCCGGCATTGCCCAGCTCCTGGTGTGGAGCATCTCATTTAATTCATATAAGTAGTCATATAAGCTCACGTTCCCGTTCCCGACTATCTATCTGTCTGTCTGTCTGTCTGTCTGTCTGTCTGTCTGTCTGTCTGTCTGTCTGTCTGTCTGTCTGTCTATCTGTCTGATCCGGCCCGGCTTCGCCCAGCCCCTGATGGGGAGCATCTCATTTAATTCATATGAGTAGTCATATAAGTTCCCGTTCCAGACTGACTGTCTGTCTGTCTGTCTGTCTGTCTGTCTGTCTGTATGTCTGTCTGTCTATCTGTCTGTCTGTCTGTCTGTCTGTCTGTCTGTCTGTCTAATCATTTATTGGTTGCAGTTAGAACAACCTTAGATAAACGAAGACCAACTTGGTAATATATTAACTTGGGTAAATGGAGCAGCGGCAGCAGCAGCAGAAGAAGAAGAAAAAGGAGGAGTAGGAGCTGGGAGGAGGAAGAGGGAGGAGGAGGGAGGAGGAGGAGAAAGAGAGAAGAGGAGGATGGAGGAGGGAGAGGGAGGAGGGGGAGGAGAAGAGGAAGAGGGTAGGAGGTGGAGGAGGGGAGAGGAGGAGGAGGAGGAATATAACGCATATGCCTGTAGATTTAATAATGGCTGAGGTTGTTCCATGTCTTCTTAGAGTTGGCGACAGTGTAAAGAAATATAAAATCTTCAAACTTTCATACTAAAAAAATATGACAGTGGGCTGCGCTGGAATGAAAGGAAGACGTGTAAAAAATTTCATCTCAATGGGATGGGCCGTTCGCGAGCGCATTAGGGACATATAGACAGACAGACAGACGGACGGAGATCGCCTTTTGTATATAAGATATACCCATCCATGTTGGGTTTTCCTCTTGTCCGCTTACTCGTTAGGCCTCCCTCCATATACATCTTTTCCAGACTCTACACGCCCAAAGTATTTCATTTCCCTCACTTTCGTTTGTCTTAATAACCACATTTCTTTGACAATGAATCCCTGTTGAACGGTTCAGTGTGTTCTCTATTTCGCCCATGCAGGAGGAGGAGGGGAAGGAGGAGGGAGGAGGAGGAGAGAGTAGGAGGAGGGAGGAGGCGGAGGGAGAAGGAAGAGGGAGGAGGAAGAGGGAGAAGGAGGAGGGAGAAGGAGGGGGAGGAGGAGGAGGGAGGAGGAGGAATGTGAAGGGAGGAGGAGGGAGGAGGTAGAGGGAGGAGGAGGAGGGAGGCGGAGAGAGGAGGAGGGAGGAGGAGGAAGAGGGAGGAGGAGGAATGTGAAGGGAGGGGGGGAGGAGGTAGAGGGAGGAGGAGGGAGGAGGAGGGATTAGGAGGAGGGGGGAGGAGTAGGTGGAGGAGGAGGCGAGGAGGAGGGAGGAGGACGAGGGAGGAGGAGGGAGAAGGAGGGAGGAGGAGAACGCAGGAGGAGAAGGGAGCAGGAGGAGGATAGGGAGGAGGAGGGAGAGGGAGGAGGAGGGAGGAGGAGGAGAGAGTAGGAGGAGGGAGGAGGCGGAGGGAGAAGGAAGAGGAGGAGGCGGAGGGAGAAGGAGGATGGAGAAGGAGGAGAAGGAAGAGGGAGGAGGAAGAGGGAGAAGGAGGAGGGAGAAGGAGGAGAAGGAGGGGAGGCGAAGGAGGGACGAGAGGAGGGGAGGAGGAGGAGGGAGGAGGAGGAATGTGAAGGGAGGAGGAGGGAGGAGGTAGAGGGAAGAGGAGGAGGAGGGAGGCGGGAGAGAGGAGGAGGGAGGAGGAGGAAGAGGGAGGAGGAGGAATGTGAAGGGAGGAGGGGGAGGAGGTAGAGGGAGGAGGATGGGAGGAGGAGGGAGGAGGAGGAGGAGGGAGGAGGAGGAGGGAGGAGGCGGAGAGGGAGGAGGAGGAAGGAGGAGGGGGAGGAGGGAGGAGGAGGGAGGAAGAAGGAGGAGGAGGGAGGAGGAGTGATGAGGAGGAGGGAGGAGGAGGAGGGAGGAGGAGGAAGAGGGAGGAGGAGGAATGTGAAGGGAGGAGGAGGAAGGAGGTAGAATGAGGAGGAGGATTGAGGAGGAGGAGTGAGGAGGAGGAGAGGGAGGAGGAGGAAGGAGGAGGGGAGGAAGGAGGAGGAGGAGGAGGGAGGAAGAAGGAGGAGGAGGGATGAGGAGGAGGAGGGAGGAGGAGGAAGAGGGAGGAGGAGGAATGTGAAGGGAGGAGGAGGTAAGAGGGAGGAGGAGGAGGAGGAGGAGGAGAATGGAGGAGGAGGGATGAGGAGGAGGGAGGAGGAGGGATGAGGAGGAGGGAGGGGGAGGAATGTGAAGGGAGGAGGAGGTAAAGGGAGGAGGAGGAGGGAGGAGTTAGGAGGAGGAGAGGGAGGAGGAGGAAGGAGGAGGGAGGAGGAGGAGGAGGGAGAAGAAGGAAGGAGGAGGAGGACGGAGGGAGAGGAAGGAGGGAGAATGAGGAGGGGAGGAAGGACAGAGAGGTGGATGGGGAGGAGGAGGGAGGAGGAAAGAGGTAGGGGAGGAGGAGGTAGAGGGAGGAGGAGGAAGGAAAGGGAGGAGGAAGAGGAGGAGAAGGGAGGAGGAGGGTGGAGGGAGGAGGAGGAGGGAGGAGGTAGGAGGAGGAAGAGGGAAGAGGGAGAAGAAGGGAGAAGGAGGAGGGAGGATGATGAGGGAGAAGGAGGCAGGAGGAGGAGGGAGGCAGGAGGAGGAGGGATGAGGAGGAGAGGAGGGGAGGAGGGAAGATGAGGGAGGAGGGGGAGGAGGCGGAGGGAGTAGGAGGGAGGAGGATGAAGGAGAAGGGGAGAGAAGAGGGAGGAGGTAGGAGGGAGAGGGAGGAGGAAGAGGAGAAGGGTGGTGTCCTATTGAAAATCCGAGAGAAGACTGGATCAACAAGCACATCTTTAAACTTATTATCTGTTGGGATTATTGACTGACTTTGGTCTACACTCCTCTCTTCTGTCTTCCCCTCCAATATCTATTTCTTTCTCTCTCTCTCTATATTCTCTCAACACATACTCGACAACAGTTCCTTTCAACGATAAGATAAAAGATTTATTAAAAAAAACTATGTGGTGTATGTATGGATATTGTCTATGTAGTTTGTATGTTCTTCTAGTGTGGCTGCCAGATAAGATGTGATAGATAGTCTCGTGGTTCTCTCGTCTCTTCTCTCAGCTAGAGTACAGGACATGACATAGACTACAGAACGGTCTCACCCTGACAGCTCCGTCTGCTTGAGTCGGTAGATATATCCGTTTTTTGTAATGAAAAATGTTCACCACTGTATGAATGTATTAACCGATCACCATATGCTGTCAGCGTAAACTGAATGGTTGTTATTTCTATAGCGTCTAATTCCATCCTAGAAAACACATCGAGTTTCTATTGTTCTCTATTTTTGTCCTGTAAAAGTCTACACTGGATAGTTCTTATTGATATAGGCACTTGTATGCACCTTGCAACTCTACGATACTGAGTCATTGGTTTTTTCTATTAGTTTAAATGATCTCTATTTTCCGTTCTCTGTCCTCCTGACTTATTAATATGCCACTTCTTTTCCTTCCTTTCTTATGCACAAGTGTCGTGCGTTATACTTTAAAGTGCTTTCTTGTGGGTTATCAACACTGGTGATCTTGACCACAGCCATCTGTGTTATCTTTAGTTGATAAGTCCCGCACTGGTATGGAAACCCTGTGTGATATACATTAAGAATGAGATCTGTGTCTGCTTCCTCTTCTCTCCTATGTGAGTGTCTTTTCCTTCAGCCGAAATGAAAAGGCTTCCGAAAAAACCCACTCTGACATAGGATAGAAGATTCACTAATCGTCTATACTATTCTACTAATAGAAAGCAATGTTAAATGCTATTCATTCACATCTATATTCCTATGCTAAACTATAGCTAATAGATTTATACCTTATTTAGCATCTATGTTCCTGGAATCGAAAAAACACACTTAGCGAATAACACACTATTATCCCCTCTTCCATCATTAGGGACGTGTATTCTATTCCCACTCAAGAACATATCTCCTTCAGGTCAGTTTGGAACACACACTAACTTTACACAAAGAATTGACCCTCTTTATATCGGTCATTTATGCCGCATAGTCCTTGACATTGCTGGACACCTCACATCCAGAATGCATTATCATTGATTAGTAGAAAAATTACCGCTATGAACGCCGTTTCCATTCTTCATACATTCAGACCGCAATATGCTATCCAATAATGCTGTCTGCCTTTGTTGCAAACCAATTTTTTTCACGCGACAGGTTACCTGTACTGTTGGCCTCCTTCTGGGGCTTGACCTAGAAACTCATGCGCCTGGTCACTCCTTTGTTGGTTAACCCTTTTCCTACCTGGTTAGTCGGGTATACAGTCGTCCATCTGGGAATCGTTAACTCTTCAGATTCCACGACATAGGCCCCCTCTTAAGAGATTAGACCGCGTCGAATCTTTCTCACTGTAGGTTTGATTCCATGATCCACAACCCTAGTCTTCTTCCTCCAGAGCTGGATGTCTGGATAAGAAATCTGCTCCTACATTCTCCTTTCGGGATGAGGTATCCCATTGTGAAGTCCAGTTGCAGCAACAACGTCCATCACATCCACCGTGCGTGAGCTTCTGCTAAGTCGCTATTAACATCACGTGTTGATGATATGATTGGATCTCACATGGCTCATCTCATTATCCAGTAGGGCGCTCTAATTGACACCCTACTATACTACTAACGACTGAAACTAGTGTTGGATCCGCGCTCCTGTACGTCTGGTCGACTACTTTCGACTTGCGTCAGCGGACGGCTCACAATACAAACGGATTGTCCCATCCTGATTGTACACTGCTTCCATGTCCTCTTGGTTTCCCACGGCTTTGCCTCTGGGGATGTTCCGCCTCGTCCTCGTCGCGGACCGAGTCGTCTTTCCCAAACCTCCTGGACCTTTGCTTCCAGGACCATCTTGGGCGATTTGTATCTGGTCAGCCAATCTTGGTTGGAGTCCGGGTAATTCTCGCTTTTCCGACGTACCCACCCCTTCTGAACTTGGTTACCGGTGAAACTTTCACTCTTGTCCTTTCCCTGACTTGTGATTTCCCTCCTCCTGTCGTTGGGTAATCTGACCTATCACGTACTGTCCCATAGGCCTCCTATGTTGTACTGGCGATCTCTGGTCTTCGTCTGGACTGGTAACCTTTGTCCCAATGGCTTGCCATCACCATAAAGTGCGAAGCTTTGCTCCCGGATCTCTCCTCATATTTCTAATGAGATGTATAGGGAGATTTTTCTTCTCTTCCCGATCCGTATTTTGTAGATGTTCTTGGACACCACCTTTTCCACAGGATAAGGTCCTTTCATTCTACTTGGAGTACCATGGTCTCTGCTGGACTCCACACTTCATTTTGTCTTCCACTTTAAGAGCTAGAGTTTCCTCTTAATTCGCTTGTTCGGTGTGTGCTTTTGGCACTCCGAACAAGACTTCACCACCGGCGACACATTCCGGTCATTCCTGGCCAGCAATAATGGCCGGATATATTTCTGCAAGGTCTCTCTGACACCCAATGTCGATTCTCGCCTATGATGTGTCCACTCTGAAGAAGGTGAGGACGGTGGGTCTCTGGAACCACCCACATGCTCATGCAGGTTGTCTCCCTCCCAGCTCTCCGATAGAGTAGTTGATTCTTCAGAAAGTACTGTCCCGTTCTGGTGGCTCAGCACTTCTTTGCAGCTTCCTGTAGGAAGGATGCAAACGTAGTATCCTGCCTCTGGGCAGTATGCAATCTCTCTCCTGAGTTGTCGCATAGTGTCTCTGCCTCTTTTTCCTTCCCTTGAGATCCACTGACTACTGTTCCTTTTGGGCTGGCTGTGTGGTCATCCCAAAAAAGACATATTTCGTGCCAATGATCATTGGAAATAAGGAGTCAGATAAATAAAGCAGCTGGAATAATGCCCGCGACGTACCTGGATTTAATCTCCACCTTGGCGATTGGCAGCGTCATGGAACAGCACTCTCATTGCCGGCTGTATTTCTATGGTCTCCCCTGTAAATTGGTCTGGGCTTACCAAGCTGGCGTCAACATCGCTTCCACATCCAAAACGGTATCGTAGAGACAAACAACCTGCTGGCCATTGACTTTAATAAGTTCAACCACAGGTGGTCTCTCTTGGTCCTGAGTGTCTTTCATCTCCTTGACCGTTCCTTGCCTTCCTCTTTTGATTCCTTCGAGGGTTGTTATGCAATTGGCGTGTTTGCCCTTGCATCTGCAGTCCACAGTATTATGTGTTGTCGACTGGCAGTGAGTGCACTCTGTTCCCTTCTAGGTTTCACTCGTGTCCATTTTGTTCCTTCTCCTTCGCCGACCTCAGCTTGTCTGTGATCACCGATTGTAGGAATCACTTTGCATGCTGCGAAGTAAGAACTTTTAGGTTTCGATCTGCAGTCTTGGTGGTTGTGGGAGGCCGCCTACAAACGAACACCAATTTTCAGACCACTGTCGTTTCGCTTGAGAATTCGAGGTGCTCTGGTTTCCTACCTTCACCTTCTCTGAACTCTCCTCTGTGTGCTTTATATAAGGTTCCCCTTTTTCTCCTTCCCAGTTTTTAGGTTTCTTTTTCTTGGTTTCTCCTGACCTTTGGTTTCGTGTACTTAGTTCCTCAGTGACACACATGTACTTCCACGAATCGTTCGCCAGCTTGATTTACCACATCAATCCGTTCCGCCCCTTGTTCTCCTAAGAAGGTTCTGAGAGGTTTCGACATTTGCTTTCGCATTTGGTCTACCACCATCATCTCTTCGAGACTCTCATAATCCTCGTGAATTCTGCCAAGTCCATCCATTTCTGGAGATAGGATTTCAGCCTCAGACTGTAGGCGGCGAATAGTTCTCCCGGCTCTCGTCTAGACGATCTAAACTTCTGCCTATACGTTTGGCGGTTATGTCAAAGTTTCATCAAAGCGGCTTTTAATTCCTGGGTAATTATTTTCCTGTCCTGGTGGTAAGCGTGTGTACACGTCAAATCCCGAACCGATTAAACCTTTAAAACCTTTAAACTTTAATAATGGACGTAAACACTAAAACAGTAGTAATACTAATGTAATAAACTAGTAAACCACGGAAATTTACCACCACTTTAGCTCGCATGACATTTCTGCTGCCTGTGATTTCGCCTCCTTCAATCAAACAGAAACATAGCGAGGCAAAGACAGCTAACCACGTCAGCTTGGCTTCCATGTTGTTGAACAGCTAAACCCGTGTACACGTTCGGCAGATTGAAATATTGAAATACTCCACTCGCTTCTTAGCACGTCACCATTGCCATCGACTGCGTTAACTCTTTAGTATTAAGAGTCACACTACTTATTATTTTAAATAACTTAATATAGCTGTTTACAGAGTCAAACTCCGCGTAGTTTGATAAAGAATTAAAGAGTGATTTGAATTTGAGTCAAGTACCGACAGCCGACCGCACTCCGGACGTTCCCATATACGTGCTTCGTCTACAACTGCAACAGCCAGAGAAGAGTCCCAACCGCTACTGCTACTGCGTTAACTCTTTAGTATAGAGTCACTCACTTAGGGTAGTGATTATATTAGTATTGAGTCAAAATATTTAGATAATGATAAAATACAGATAAAATATTAGTAAGGAGTCAAACTAAGTTAAAGTAGTGAGTCACTACTTTAACTTATTTTGACTCATTAACTAATATTGCTGTTTAGCGTTAAACTCCGCGTAGTTTGATAAAGAGTTGAGTTGAGTCAAGTACTGACAGCACCCCGGACATTCCCATATACGTGCTTCGTCTATAACTGCAACAGCCAGAGAAGAGCCCCAACGCTAGTGCTACAATACAAGCATCAGTCAAATTTAATTATTAATCATATGTCCGTCTGACATTTCCTCTTGAGTTTTGAGTAAAATTGATAAAGAATTCGACTGATTAATCATAATAATTAATTCTACTTTTGGTGTCGGATCTGGAGCTGACGAAAGCGGACCATGATCCACCAGTCTTTCCGATGTTGACTACTGATTTACTTATTTTGCTTTCAAAATCCTGTTCAACCCGCCTGGTTTTTAATTGGGATATATATACAGATATATATATATATATTAATATATATATATATATTATTATATACTATATATATTATATTATATATATATATATATATATTGTATTCATTTGTATATAATTTTCCATAAATACCGTTTTTCAATATGTGTTATGTTAATTCAACAATGTATATTCAAAGTTGTGTCCTGTCATATAGTTGAGCAAATCAACGAAAACGAGAGGTAGAATCGGTAAAGCTTCACTAAACACAGTCACAAGTGAAATGGATGATTGCAGCTACAACCTTCGTCAGCATACATACAATAATTTGTTCATACATGTTGAGTCCACAGCATGACGTCGCTTCAATCCAGCTAAGTAGCCTCTGTCTCTGTGTGTGTGTGTCTGTGTGTGTGTGAATATGTGTGTATTGTGTCATGTAGTGGTATCAGGGCTATAGTTATTGTGGTGTGTGCCGACGAAGGCTTTAGCCGCAATTTGCTCACTTGTAACTGTGTTCTAGTAAATCTTAACTTCTCCATTTCGTGTTTGTTGATTCATTTTTTACAGTTTTACCGCAATTTCATTACTAGCATATAGTTGAGAATGTTTGTACTGGTTATTATCTTCTATGAAATTGGTATCATTTTAATCTTTGAGGATAGTTTTTAAGATTTCATAGTACACTTATACGGGATGTTTGTAAAGTCTCACTACAACTTTGTATTGAGAACAAATTTGAAAAATAAAAATGAAGTACATGAAGTCACTAAAAAAATGTGCTAAAAAGTTCATTAAATTAGTTACAATAGTCACTGCTTTTGTCTAACGCTGTCTTGGGGGAGCTGAAAAAGGTACTTCTGAATTATTCATTATAACAGGTGCTGGAAGTGTCCACCAAGGGCTTCACACGCCTCTTCACATTGTCAATGCCTTCTGCATGGTGTATCTGTTGTTATTTCTTCCGTTGCTAACACAATTCTGTTGAGGTGCAAGGAATGCCTCCAGCAGTCGACAGCCATTTCGCTGCATATTGCTTACGATGGACTGTGACGCACATTTTTTGATGACATCGTGTACTTCATTTTTCAAATTTGTTCTACATACGTAGGAAGAGACTTTACAAAGCACCCGGTATATTGCTTAACTTACCTCTCGCCCCTTCTCCATTTTTCCCCAACCCACTCCCTTTCCCCGTATGACAGGCCCGCTCGCGAAGTTGATAGCGAACTGCGCTGGTAATGTCATTTGCACGGTTTTGACGCCTTGGCTCGTCGCTTGCCAAAGAGGTGAAAGACTAACCACCTATTCGTCCTTGCTCTCAGGCCTACAAAGGAAACTCTTGGGGACAATTTGTTTCCCAACATCTCTCTGGAGGCATCTGTCCCCAACCAGTTGTCCCCACAGACAAGGAAATTCTGTCGTCAGACATTTGGATGGTGTTAGTGTTGAATAAAATCACTCTATCAACACACTCTTCCTGCCAACCTTATGCTACCAATGCCAAACTGGACAACAACAGAAACCGAGAAAAGAAAAATTACAACAGAATGGGATTTCCGAGAAGAATCTCAGTTATCAAGAAGAGAGAAAATCAAAAATAAAGAAATCAGGACTAAAGTGGGAGTTATAGTAGCGCTAGATTTCATTAGAAAACATTAAGTTAAATGGTTTCGCCATATAACTAGGATGCCAACTAACAGTATACCACAACAAGCAATGACGTACAGACCAACTAGGAAGCAGAAGAGAAGGCCGACCATGTAAACGATGGACAGAGAGAATAACAGAGTCCATAGGAATCTCGATATATGAAGCCAATTAAACTGGTATTCTCCCGTCGTTTATGCTTCACCTCGACACCGGTACAAGAGGAGCCAGATGTGATGAGTGTGATAAAAACTCCGCCACGAAGCAAGCGCGACAAGAGGTTTCTGATCGTCAGAAATTGTCCTGCTATTTCGGCCCTTTATCTTCCTGACACTCTCCGGTAGTGGGTCCACCCAGGTCAAGACTCCAGGTGTCTTTCTCCTGCCGTTAATTCGAACCTTGTTTCGAGAATTGCGTTGTCTTCGTGTTTTGCGTTGTCTTCGTGCTCGTCCCAACAACTGCCAAATGTGCCTGCACCCAAGACAGCCCTCCCTCAGGGAGGAGAGCATCGTGCATCGAGAGTTAGAGAAATGGTGGTAGATAGGATCGATCGTTTATAGCTAGGTTAGTTTAAACATGTGAGTAGTTAGCCGCTAGATGGGTTAGCCGTTTGATTGTATTTAGAAAGTGTAATGTCTCACCTCCGTGGCGAAGACGTTACGGACGCAATTCGTGATCCCGCATACCCGCCTTCGAAACACATCTGCACGCGATTTGGCAGCAGACCGCGTTGCGTTGGTTTTTTTTTTAAAGAAATGGTATGGGTGCCCGTCGTTCAGAAAGCAACGGCAAACTACTGAACGTAAACTTGCCAAGAGATCACACTAGCAAAAAATGCTGGTGTTGACAGTAACGTCCTGTAAAGAATATGCAACTTTAACATTAATGTCTTTAGGTTAGACAGCAATACTCCACGTGGATTATTTACTGTAGACGTGTGAGTACATAAAAATGCTTATCACCTGAAGGTAACCTGTTTGAAAAAAATGCGGTGCAGCGTGCAACGGTTGGTGTTGAGAGAGAGAGAGAGAAGAGAGAGAGAGAGAGAGAGAGAGAGAGAGAGAGAGAGAGAGAGAGAGAGAGAGAGAGAGTGTGTTTTTTTTTTTTTTTTTGCATCAAGGCAGGGTTGGGAGGCGTGAATTCTCCGGTATAGATGTTCGAGATAACATTTGGAGAGGCCAGGCCCTAGGGACTTTGTGATTCGCATCTCTGTATCCAACGTAGACGGTAATTAAAGGTCAATTTTATGCGGTCACAGTGTGGTTACTGTTGTCGATGAAAGCGTTCTATTTGTTTCTTACCGTGCCTACGTCAGCCGTTCAAGTATTTTGGTGTATTTCACTATTTGCTCGTTTGTCAACCGGTAGGTTCGGGACACTGAGACCAGCTTCTTGTGTCTAGTACGCCTTAGACATATAAAAGGGTGGTTTACTTCACCTTTCCAAGAATCGTACAATACATTTTATTTCATTCTCTTCTTCTTCTTCTTCTTCTTCTTCTTCTTCTTCTTCTTCTTCTTCTTCTTCTTCTTCTTCTTCTTCTTCTTCTTCTTCTTCTTCTTCTTCTTCTTCTTCTTCTTCTTCTTCTTCTTCTTCTTTAGCCCTTTATGTTTCATTGGACATTTAATTGGATAGCCAAAATGAGCAATCTGCATATTTTGAGGGAAGCTAAGTCGCAAAGGCAACTTATCACAAACATCAAAAAGACGCTGTTATCATTGGTGGGGTGGGGGAGGGGGCGCCGCCGCATGTTGTGACAACCGGAAAGATTTGCGGAAAGAGAGTTAAAAGAAGACAGCATGGGAACATTCTTGACAGTCTTGTGTCACGGCACGGAAGGAAGTTAACATACGAATTGATCCATGCCGTTGGCGATCGCAATTTGTGCATAGGCATGATCGCCTACGCCAGCCGGCAAGGCACTTGGTGATGATGATGATGTTCCACTGGGACATAGGCCCTCAACCAGCCCACCCCCAAGCCATCCTATCCTTAACTATCCCATGCAGCCTCGGCCATGCCCTCCCTTTATGTGTGTTTTAGGTCTTCCCTTATTTCTTTTATTCTGTGGTTTCCAGACAAAGGTCTTTCTAGATATATTTCTCCCCAGGTCTTATCAATATAAAACATATCCAGTGCCAGTGTCTGTTCTTCATCTCATGGTACAGGGTGTATTTGTAATGACTGTGCAGTGTTTAAAAATATTGCCGGTCCAAGATTTGTATTTATCTATTATGTTGCATGAACTTGGACCGGCAATATTTTTAAACACTGCAAAGTCAATAAAAATACACCCTATATTTTATTGGATTACCAAGATTAATGGCTATCAACAGAACCTAGTGGATCCCGAGGCGTTCGGTGTTAAATTAATTATTGTGCAGCCGAACTTGTCGAGTTATAACTGAAGTCAGCAGTAACAGATCGACCTGCCAGGCATAAGATAGTCTTGTTTATCCTATTCTGTGTCTGGCAGTCACGTAGTGGTGGGAATTCGCAGGAAAGGGTTAATTTCACATCACACATTGCTAAGAAAAACATTGGTTAAGTGGCTCGTCGTATACAAAGAGTTAATTAAAATGTTTAAAACAGGGGTGTGCTATACTATATCATACTATATGTGACGTTATCCCCTAGAATCTTACAATATATATATATATATATATATATATATATATATATATATATATATATATATATATATATATATATATATATATACCTATAAAATAGAATGTATGTATGTCTGTATCTCTGTATATATGTTATTTATGCGTTCGCGAACGGTCCATCCTATTGAGATGAAATTTTCTACACGTGTTCTTATCATTTCCCGTGCAACCAACTGTCATAGTTTGTTAGTTTACAAACAGCTATTTACTTAATAAAATTAAATTTCGTTATTATATTATAATTTATATATAGCGAGGGGACTTAACTTAAGAATAGTTATTTCAAGGGGCATAACTTTTAATATCATTGCTATATAATTACAATTAAAATAATTGTTGCATATTTCTCAAATAGGTGGACCTTTTCGCTACAGTTATCTACAGGCATATGCGCTATAATAAATAATGATAAAATATTTAAGGCATTTTCACAGTTTTCATAAAAATAATGCATCTATTTAAATAGTGAAAATGTTCTAACTCATCTTTTTATATTTAAAGAAGTTATCTACAGTCATGTAGGTGATTAAATACTGTTTTCATTAAAAATAATGGATTTATTAGCACACCGGCATGCCCCGGAGAAAAGATCCAGGCGATGCTTGCCACCCATGACCTCCGAAGCGAAGCAAGCCACTCTACCCGAAGCTTGCATGTCCTCACCTTCCTCAGCAGGCTTTTTGAGTCAGTTACAATCACGATGTGTGCGTGTGTATCGTATTCTCCATTCAGCGGAAAGCTGCACTGACCGCCTCTACCTCCATTCTTAAGCTAGATGTTGTGGTATCATATGCCAGGCTCTCCTGCACCAAAACGTCGACCATTAGTAATTTGTGAATGCTTTTGTACATAATAAACGATTATAAAAAAAAAAAGAAATAAAGAAAATTAATAACGCCCATCCCAAACTTTGATAATATTAAGAAAGAAATTAGAAGACTAAATATTAACATATTAGGTACATGTGAGACCAGAGGGCAGTATAACTTCCGAGGAATACAGCATAAACCATTCTGGTGGAGAGAGAAAAGTATATAGGGGCATCAATTACAATGGATATATAACTAGGAGAATAACAATGTTGATTTGTAGAAGGCAAGGGTTCAGTAAATGCGAAATATTCTCAATGCCAATGAATTTCTTCGCCTCACGTTTTCATGCCCAGGGCTTCTTGAATGATATAACGAATTAGACATGGCCGAGGATCAGAGTAAAAATTTTGAAATGACCGTCATCCTCGGAGATTTCAACGAAAAAGTAGCAACGAGAAGGTGAGTGGTTTGACTGGTGACTATGGCCTAGGTGATAGGAATGAGAGAGATGACGATTAACAGGCGAAGTGAGTAGGACAAAACCTGGTTTGGCACAATCAAGGTCTGCATGCACTTATTTTCGCAATAGCGAAAGGCCGTGCAAGCTTATGGGGCTTATGATGACAAATATTACAAATAGTTCCCTCCCCCCCAACCCACCACTCTTCCTCTCTCTTCTCTCTCTCTCTCTCTCTCTCTCTCTCTCTCTCTCTCTCTCTCTCTCTCTCTCTCTCTCTCTCTCTCTCTCTCTCTCTCTCTCTCTCTCTCTCTGCTAAATGCTGGTGCAATTACGTTTGCTTAAGAATATTTCAAATATCATAATAACATGATAGTAATGCCTTGATTGATCACTACACTTATGTTCAAGCATTCTGCCGAATTTTTTTTTTCGCATATCCTATTTACATCGCTGTCAACAACAGCATTTTACCGCTGTTGTTGATGTCTTTGCAAGATTACGCAGAGTATTTTGCATTGCTTACTGAGCGACAATCTCAGATACTATACCCCTGTAAGTAACCAACGCAACCCTATTCCTTACCGAATCTCGCGCAGCTATGTCCCCACACGTGAATATCTGGGATTACGGAGAAAATCGCTAACATCTTCGCCAGGAAGACCGGCTCTGCAGAATTGCTAGATATCTAAAAGAAAAACACCTCGACAAACAAAATTGATGGTCCTTCATTATTATTCTGATGATCATATTGTTCTTTTCTTGCATCATCATAAAGGTCTTTCACATAATCTGACCACGCATGTAAAATCTGATCTTTTTCTATTATGATTTTGCCATCTTTGGTTTTTAGTCAACCCGTTGATGAGTGTGTTCTTTTGTTAGTGATGTCATTAATTCTTGTGTGCATTAATATGGTATTCTGGGTGTTGCTATGAAACATGTGAAGAAAGGAAAAACAGCTGGGCCAGATGAAATCACAGTAGAAGAATTAGAAGTATTGGGAGAATTTGGGGTAGATATATTAACCAAAATGCTGAATGATATTTACAACAGTGGATATTTACCGAGCGATATGCTGAAATCTGTATTTATAGCAATACCAAAGAGACCAGGAGCACTTGAATGCGAAGATTTTCGTACAATTAACCTCATAAACCATGTCACTAAGCTTCTACTCAGAATTATAATGAGAAGAACAAGAAAGAAAATAAAAATGGAAATTAGTGAAGAACAGTATGGTTTTATGGAAGGAAAGGGTACAAACAATGCAATATATATATTACGAACACTAATAGAAAGATCAATAGAGAAACAAAGAGACATATATTTATGCTTCATAGATTATACTAAGGCATTTGATAAAGTAAAACATGATGAGCTGATTAAAATGTTGAAAGATATCAACATTGATGGGAAAGATTTAAGAATAATAAAGAATATATACTGGAACCAAGTAGCAGCAATTAAAATGGGAAATAAAGAGGGTAGTTATGAACAGATAAAGCTAGGAGTACGACAGGGGTGTGTCTTGTCACCCGATCTCTTCTCCCTGTATAGCGAAGTAATAATGAGAGAGATCAAAGAGAAGCCAGGAATACTAATCGGAGGATATAATATAAACAATATACGCTATGCAGATGACACAGTATTGGTAGCGGATAATGCAACAGACCTACAACAATTGTTGGACAGTGTAGTAACAGAGAGTGCACAGAAAGGACTGTCCTTGAATATCAAGAAAACAGTAACAATGGTGATATCAAAGAAAATGGGGACGCCAAAATGTGACATAGAAATAGAAGGGGAAATTCTCAACCAAGTGGATAATTTTAAATACCTAGGGGCACTTATAACATCAGATGGAAGATGTACAAAAGAGATTAAGAGCAGAATAGGGCAGGCAAAGACAGCATTTCAGAAAATGAAGAGTATCTTATGCAATAAGTCGCTATCAATGAATGTAAGAAAGAGAGTACTAAAATGCTATATAGAACCAGTTTTGCTGTATGGCAGCGAATCTTGGAATGTAAATGAACAAATTAGGAAGAACTTAGAAGCAACAGAGATGTGGTTTTTAAGACGAATGTTGCGAATTCCTTGGACTGCCAGAGTAACTAACAACGATTGCCTGAAAGAGGCTAATGAAACTAGAACACTATATACAACAATAAGAAAGAGACAAACATCTTTCTTTGGTCATGTGATGAGAAGAGAGGCATTGGAGAACATCGTGACAACTGGAAAGATCGAGGGGAAGAGAGGCAGAGGCAGACCAAGAGAAATGATGCTGGACGGACTGAGACGGTGGCATGGAGGAATATCATCAGCAGAGTTGATCCAGAACACCAAAGACCGAGATCTGTGGAGAGCCATGAACGCCTACGCCAGCCGGCACGGCACTTGATGATGATGGGTGTTGTGTTGGTTTTCAATTTCCTTGCAATTTTCCTCAAACCATGTTTCTTTTGCCTCTTTGCATAGCTTCCTAATTTTCCCTGTGAATTTCTTCATATATTTCCTTGTTATTCTTATTTCCATGAGTTTTACTTTTAAGATGTCTTCCATCATCCATTTCTTGCGTCCTATTATCTTTATTTTTGGGATTATCATTGTTTTTAGTGCAGCTTCTTGACCGATTTCTTTTATATTTCCAATTGGTCACTGACGTCTTGAAATAATATTTCCATATCGGACAATGCATCGAATCTGTTCTTTACCTCTACGTTGAATTTATCTTTTATTTCCTCACTCTTCAGTTCCTGTACATAAATTTTGCGTTTCTATTTGTATATTTGACTTTCTTTAAGTTTATATGTAAATTGCTTGCGCTTGTTAGGGGGACATAAACATCTAATATTGTTGCAAGGGAGAGTACTAGAATTTGAAAAAGAAAATGGTATACCTAGCTATAATACTATTAAGTAACATCGAAATCTTTCATTTTTCTTTGACAAATAAAACACTTAACACCGCAGTATTTCTTTGCAATCGTGAAAAGAAAACTATTAAAGTCTTTATACAACATTTGTTTAATCTTTATTTACTTTCATTTTATGATCAACTTTTTCAATTCTACGTTTATGTTTAATTTTTAAAACTGTACTTTTAATGATACCGCCAGTTCATATATAATATATAATTTCCCCTGTGTGGGAAAACATTTTTTTACTGGCCTCTTAAGGCCACTCACAATTTAAAGAAAATTTACTTAAATTAACAGCGAATGACCTTGGAAGTCTATGGGGTTTATGTTGATAAATATGTTTAGAGGAAATGTCATTTCTGTTTGCAAATTTCATTCAATTTCAACAAATAGCTCTCTCTCTCTTCCTCTCTCTCTCTCTCTCTCTCTCTCTCTCTCTCTCTCTCTCTCTCTCTCTCTCTTCTCTCTCTCTCTCTCTCTCTCTGTCTCTCTCTGTCTCTTCCCCCCCCCCTCTCATGCAGACACCATTTTCACAGCTTTCGCGGTTTGCTTGGTAAAATGGGATTTTTGCTGCGAGGTTTAATGTGTGGAAATTGTGTAGATACATACAAGAGTATCATTTTCGGAAACATGGTGATTCGGCATTATTTTTGAATTTCTTTACACAAAACTAAGTGTGAATGAGTATAAGTGGAGTGTGAAAGAGTTTCTATTAAATGTTTTGGTGTGCTTGGGAGTAAATGATTACTCAACCATCATCATTAACAGGAATTATGTAGGTAGTTACAACATGCCACGAATATAATGTTGTCACATGTAGAACATGCACAGGAAGTCTCAGGTGTTGCTATTATTTGCTTCCCCTTTGAGGCTTTGGTAACACACAAGGTGGGTGTGTTGTTGCTCTCGTCCTGGCAATGTGATTATCAATACCAATGGCTCTGTGTTAAGAGGCAAAGAAAGTGCCTGGGGATTCATAGCAAAAGCCAATGGTCAATGTGTAGTAAAGGAGAACTTGGCATATGACACCACGACCTCAAGTCTGAATATGGAGGTGGAGGCGGTAACTGCAGCTTTCCACTGGTTGAAGAACAAATTGTATACGCATGTTATGTTTGTGACTGATTCACAAAGCATGCTGACAGGGGTGAAGACTGGCATGCTTCGTGCTGAATGGTATGCATCGATTCAGAGGAAATGAACAGGTGGACAGTTTGGCTGGTGCTGTATCATTGAGGGGTGATTTGATGCATGATAAGGCAGATGTGTTGAATGCCCTCTGGTAGCACGTGAATAATGCAGAAGAACAGATAGACTATCATGGTCTAGAGAGAATGCGGCAGCATGGAGTGGTCAGAGGACCTGGTAGACAGTCGTCACTCAGAGGTAAAACAAGACGGACATATGATCAGATTGTAACGGACACCATTAGTATTGGAACTCTCCGTTGGTTGTTGAAGATGATGACTGAGAGCTTTATGGGAATGCCCTGAGTGCAATGATGTCAGTTCTTGACTCAATTCAACTCTTGAAAATTAAACTAATTTGATAATTACTCAACATTTTGATCTAAAGTCTTTGTATGTTGTTACTCTTTGAAAATAAACTAATTCGACACTTATTCAGTATTTTTACCTAAAGTCTGTATGTTGTTACTCTTGAAAAATAAACCAATTCGATATTAATTCAATATTTTTACGTAAAGTCTTTGTCACATGAACTTAAAACATCAACTGACAATTAACTAATACTAATGAAAATTGAGAGGATGCAAAGGACGATGCAACGTCAAATGAATTTAATGGAATGTACTACAAAGACAATTACCATTTTATGGACAGACCAGAATAAATCATTATTCTGTACCTCAGAATAGGACATATTAAATTACACAATCACAGGTTTACACAATTCAAAATTGGTGAATCAGCCATAGTTGCCTGTAGGTCTATATGCAGTAAACATCAGTTAACATATCCAAAATATAACATTTCTAGGCAAACCTTCTGGCATAGAGAAACAACAATGGAAGATAAACTCTATGGACCAATGAGTGAACTAAATAAGACAGTGAAGTTCATACAAGAGACAACATTACAGATAAAGACAAACTTCAAGTGAACGAAAGGAGAACAAGAAAGGAATGTAAATGCAAAATAAATTAAACAAATAGTACAATATAGGATTTAACATATAAACATGACATCTATGTATACACAGGAATGATGAAAAACATGAATGTATTAAAATAAAGATGATAAAGAAGAAATGGAAACAAAAATGTCACATTTGCAGTAGAGAATATGGGTGATTAAAATCATTATGAAAACAAGAAATATAATTAAATATGCGCTGTTGTATAAGTATGTGGAATATGGGGTAAATACAAATAATTAGGGTTTATTAATCGATTATGATTTTTTTTAAAACAATTAAGTAAGTCTTCAATGTCAGTTAAATGTTGTATATATCACAGGTATGAGATTCTTTCTTATGTTTCATCATTATCCTGTTAAACTCTTCTGGATTATATAATTATGATACTGAAATTTTGAATATTGAATTAAAGCATATTGAAAATTTGAAATTACCTTGTGGATAACAAATTATCCACATTCAAACAATACATGTGACTATGTGTTTTAAGTGTTTCAGGTAAAGTATTATTCACTTTATATGATATATAATATAAATTGCCCCTGGGAAGGTTAACCCGGTCAACAAATGCCCGCAGAAGTCGGAAGTGTCGGCCTAACGGCTTTGCTGTAAAAAGGCACAACGCAATCACGTCCAAAAAAACTCTCCGGATGAACGCAGAAGAAGAAGAAAAAGATATATATATTATAACTCTACTGTATGCACATGACGAGATGTAGCCAAATATGCCAGGAAATCAATCATGCAACATACTGTTTGTGACTTCTGTGTTTTATTATATTATATTATATTATATTATATTATATTATATTATATTATATTATATTATATTATATTATATTATATTATATATTATATTATATTTAAGTTTACGTATTCATTTTTGAATATATAATTTTAGGCACTCTTCCGATTGACGGGTCTAAATTGTTCCGCAGTGAATAAGTTATGGTTAAGGGGTTTAACACTGACCCTTAACCCCTGACTTATTCACTGCGGAACTATTTAGACCCGTCAATCGGAAGAGTGCCTAATTTTACAGGGATATTGTGATTTTGTTATAAAATAATATATTGTAATGCGGTTCTGCCCAACAGGTTTGAAAGGGCACTCTTCCGAATTCCGGTCCCAAATAGTTCCGCAGTGAATGTAGTGAATAAGAATCCCTTACAGGACCTCATTGACTACTTCCTTAGTTACATATAAATAAATACGGAGATACCGATACTGATACAGAGGCTTTCAATACACTTGTTTCTACTTGATGTAAAGAAATATTATAATGCCAGGCAGACCATCAGCTCGGGTTGAGTGTTATAACTGGATGCTGCGTAACAATCCATTGTTGGGAGGATTTGATGCTCAGGGACAGTCAGTGGTCGTTGAAGCTGACGACAGCTACTTTTTCCACCGAAAGTACCGCCGTGGTCACTTTCGTCGTGGTCAATGGGTAGTTTGGAAAGGCGAGATGCGACAACACTGGAACGCATTATAAGTGATCACGTCTTACCAGGAACGACCATTGTCACCGATGCCTGGCGAGGCTACAACAACGTAGGTCAACTAAAGCTAAACCATGGCATCTACGATCATGCAGTTGTTGACCCTGTACACAGTGACATTCACACCCAAACAATTGAAGATTTGAAGGGTTGTGGATGCAAGTAAAAAGGAAACAAAGATACCAAGGTGGCACTAGTCGTACAGTGTTTAACACTTATTTAGCAGAATTTCAGTGGCGCCACAGTCACAAAGTACATGTTTTCGGACAATATTTACAACTTTTGTGACACAATTTCGAGATATAATTTCATATATTGATGCAGGCTGCTGTGGGTTTGATTGATCATTATCATTGTCAGCAGGCTGCTGTGGGTCTGATTGATCATTATCATTGTCAGCAGGCTGCTGTGGGTCTGATTGATCATTATCATTGTCACCAGGCTGCTGTGGGTCTGATTGATCATTATCATTGTCAGCAGGCTGCTGTGGGTCTGATTGATCATTATCATTGTCAGCAGGCTGCTGTGGGTCTGATTGATCATTATCATTGTCACCAGGCTGCTGTGGGTCTGATTGATCATTATCATTGTCACCAGGCTGCTGTGGGTCTGATTGATCATTATCATTGTCACCAGGCTGCTGTGGGTCTGATTGATCATTATCATTGTCAGCAGGCTGCTGTGGGTCTGATTGATCATTATCATTGTCAGCAGGCTGCTGTGGGTCTGATTGATCATTATCATTGTGAGCAGGCTGCTGTGGGTCTGATTGATCATTATCATTGTCAGCAGGCTGCTGTGGGTCTGATTGATCATTATCATTGTCACCAGGCTGCTGTGGGTCTGATTGATCATTATCATTGTCAGCAGGCTGCTGTGGGTCTGATTGATCATTATCATTGTCAGCAGGCTGCTGTGGGTCTGATTGATCATTATCATTGTCAGCAGGCTGCTGTGGGTCTGATTGATCATTATCATTGTCACCAGGCTGCTGTGGGTCTGATTGATCATTATCATTGTCACCAGGCTGCTGTGGGTCTGATTGATCATTATCATTGTCACCAGGCTGCTGTGGGTCTGATTGATCATTATCATTGTCAGCAGGCTGCTGTGGGTCTGATTGATCATTATCATTGTCAGCAGGCTGCTGTGGGTCTGATTGATCATTATCATTGTGAGCAGGCTGCTGTGGGTCTGATTGATCATTATCATTGTCAGCAGGCTGCTGTGGGTCTGATTGATCATTATCATTGTCACCAGGCTGCTGTGGGTCTGATTGATCATTATCATTGTCAGCAGGCTGCTGTGGGTCTGATTGATCATTATCATTGTCAGCAGGCTGCTGTGGGTCTGATTGATCATTATCATTGTCAGCAGGCTGCTGTGGGTCTGATTGATCATTATCATTGTCACCAGGCTGCTGTGGGTCTGATTTAACATTCTCTGAAGCATGATTTTTATTTGCGCTCCCTTGCTTTGAACTCAAGCGTAGTCTATACACAATACATATTCATGCATTGGACTTAACTTTGAACTCAAGCGTAGTCTATACACAATACATATTCATGCATTGGACTGAACTTTGAACTCAAGCGTAGTCTATACGCAATACATATTCATGCATTGGACTGAACTTTGAACTCAAGTGTAGTCCATACACACTATTTCAAGTAATGCTGGAATGAACTTTGCATGTGGATTAGCTTCCCCTATTAACAGTGTCCCTTGCCATCAAGTGAATGCACTCCGACTTCAAAGGTACTTGTAATTTACATCTCCAAGCAAGGATGATAGGTCAGCATTTTGGTCAAACTGCCCGGTGTAGGGGTTGAGCCCCTTACCTCGGCATCAGCACACCGGATGTTTAAGAACACGTGTTCTTATCCATTCGGCCATGCTGACCTACAAGTATGGAGTTGAACCCAGGGATCTGAGTCAGAGACCAAATATAATTAGAGAACATTGTCAAATGAATTTTGTAAACATAAACAATACATATCACCATGTTATGAGACACATCCACCACCCACCCACACATCCCCCATTCACCCCCCCCCCCACCACCCAACCACACACACAACCCAGATACACATACATGCCTCCACCCATCCACCACATTGTGTGTGTAAGTGTGTATGCATGCAGTGTATGCGAGGCAGTGTATCTTCGGGTGTTATGTGAGTATGTGTGCGTAAGTATATGGATGTGTGTAGGTGTGTGTATGTGCGTGGGTATATGTGTGTATTTGCGTGTGTATTTTGTATGTGAATGTGTGTATGTACATGTGTGAGAGAGAGAGAGAGACAGAGAGAGAGAGAGAGAGAGAGAGAGAGAGAGAGAGAGAGAGAGGGAGAAAGAGAGCAAGAGAGAGAGAAAGCAAGAGAGAGAGAGAGAGAGAGAGAGAGAGAGAGAGAGAGAAGAGAGAGAGAGAGAGAGAGAGTTCAATTGCATCACTAAAGTTTACGCTACATAATGTATATGTAAAATTATTTCTCCACTTCTTGCAATTGCGAGAATTCTCACGACAATCGTCATTGTCTCAACTGTGTGTAAAGTGTGGGAGTTTGTTCTTATTAGTTTCAGTGATCATGTGAGGCATCATGTATGTGTCTAGATGTGAGGATGTGTGTATGAGTGTGTATGTGAGGGATATGGGTGTGTGTGGGGATGTGGGGAATGTATGTGTTGAGGGGTTGTATGTGGGGGATGTGTATGGGTTAATGGGTGATGTGTGGATGTGTGAAGGGATTTGTAGTCGGTGTTGGATGTATGTGTATGTGAGGGATATGTGTGTGTGGAGGGGGGGGGGGAGGGATATTTGAGAGGATAGTTGGAAGTATGTGGGTGTTGGTGGGTTGGGAGGGGTGTGGGTAGGGAGTGTGAGTTTGGGTGGGTGAATGGGTGTGTAGGAGATTGTGTGGGTTGAGGGATGGGTGTGTAATCGGTGTGAGGGGTGTCTGTGAATGGGATATGTCTGTGTGGGTGGGAGTGTGTGAGTGTGGATGTGGTAAATGTGAGTAGGTGCAGGATGTATGTGTGTGTGGTGAGGATGTTTGTAGGTGGAGGATGTGTGAGTGGGTGGGGAGATGTGTATGGGGAATGTATGTCGGGGATGTGTGTGTGGGGGGAATGTGTTTATTGGTGGAGTTTTGTGTGGGAGGGGAGATGTGGGGGATATGTGGGATGTGCAGGTGATTGAAGGATGCATGCGAGGATGGGGGATGTGTGTTTGGCTGGGTGGTTGGAGTATGTGTGGGTGGGAGGGTAGACGAGAGATGCATGTGTTGATGGGCACGTGGGTGATGTGTGTGTGTGAGTGGTTGATGGATGTGTACGTGAGTGGGTGGATGTGTGTGAGATATGAGTGTATGGGTGGGGGAGGTGTGTAATTGTGAGAAGATGTGTGTGAGCGGCGGATGTGTGTTTGTGGGGTATATGTGGGTGGCGAGGTGTGTGTGGGTGGGAGGTGTGTGATTTTGGGTTATGGGTGGGGGATATGTGTGGGCAGGTGGGGAGATGTGTTTATGGGTGGGGATGTGTGTATAGGTGGGGATGTGTAGTTGAGAGATGGCAAATATTGGGTGGGTGGGTGTAGGTTGGCTGATGTGTGTGTGGGTGGGTGCGTGGGGAAAATTGTGAGAGTGCGGGATATGTGTGTGGATAGGTGCAGGATGTGTGGGTATGTGTGTGTGGTTTCTTCTTCTTCTTCTTCTTCTTTTCTTCTTCTTCTTCTTCTTCTTCTTCTTCTTCTTCTTCTTCTTCTTCTTCTTCTTCTTCTTCTTCTTCTTCTTCTTCTTCTCCTCCTCCTCCTTCTTTGTCTTCCTCTTCTTCTTCTTCTTCTTCTTCTTCTTCTTCTTCTTCTTCTTCTTCTTCTTCTTCTTCTTCTTCTTCTTCTTCTTCTTCTTCTTCTTCTTCTTCTTCTTCTTCTTCTTGGGGAAATATGTGTGGGTGGGGGATCAGTGGATATGTGGCGGCATGTATGTTCGCCTGGTTCTGTGTGAGTGTGTGGAGGTATGCGTGGGTAGGTGGGGGAGGTTTGGTGGGTCGGGGATGTGTTTGTGGCTGCGGCATATGAGGGTGGATGGGGGATGTGTCTCACAACATGGCAATATGCACTGTTTATGGTTACAACTTTCATTTGATAATGTTTTTTTTTCTCATGTCAATGTCTCATGCGTAATATGCATTGTTTATGCTTACAAACTCCATTTGACAATGTTTTTTCCCCTATGTTAATGTAACATGCACATTTGATGAATGAAAGATGAGTGATTGAAAGGGCCGAATGTAAGACGGGCCTGCGTGCCCAATTTGTTACCCTTTTAAAATAAAGTTTGTTCGTTCGTTCGTTCGTTCCACCTCCCTCATCGTCCTCCCTCCTCCCTCCCCCTCCTAATCCCTCCTCCTCCCTCCTACTCCTGTCTCCTCCTCCTCCTCCCACCGCCTCCCTCTTCTTCCCTCCTCCTCCCTCCTCCACCTCCCTCTTCTTCCTCCTTCCTCTACTCCTCCTTTTTCTTCTTCTACTGCTGCTGCTGCCGCCGCTCCATTTACCCAAGTTAATTGTTGGGGGAAGATGTAAAGATCTTTCAAGTGCTCTTTCTAATACTTTTTGTAAGTTGGTCTTCGTTTACCTAAGGTTGTTCTAACTGCAACCGATAAATGATTAGACAGACAGACAGACAGACAGACAGACAGACAGACAGACAGACAGACAGACAGACAGACAGACAGCCAGACAGACAGACAGACAGACAGACAAACAGACAGACAGTCGGGAACGGGAACTTATATGACTACTTATATGAATTAAATGAGATGCTCCCACCAGGGTCTGGGAGAAGCCGGGCCGGGTCAGACAGACAGACAGACATATCTCCGCCAGGGTTTGGGCGAAGCCGGGCCGGGTCAGCTAGTATATATATATATATATATATATATATATATATATATAAGTCAGGCATTGGTAGCACCTTTGGTAAGGATGGCTCTCATGTCCTTTCAGAACCCATCCCCCACTGGTCCAAGTCTGACACCCAGCTCGTGCCTGTGGCTCCTAGTAGCTGTCAGCATGCGACAGCGGCCACCCCCCGGGCAACAGCTGTGAGAGGCTGGCTAAACCAGGCATGGGTATCCGATTTGGTGTCAAACCAAGAGGTAAACTAGGGTATGCCTACCCAGCATGTGAAGACATGATTCGGCAGACTGCGCGGAAGAAATCATTCCTGATTCAACGGGCAAGACGGCGTTTACCTGCAAAGCGTTATGGAACGTAATGAGCACGGCAAGGCACGTAGAGCGCCCTGGTCATCCACTGCACCTGTATTCGTCTCCAATCGTCTCGACTTGTCTTGCCACTGGACTCAGATGGACTCAGGCGAGAGAGTGAGGTCGACGAATTGCGCAACTCTTCCTCACTTTAATCCAAGTCATCGCGCAAGTCATTCTTCATCCAACGTCACATATCACCTTCAAGCCCTGTGGAGATGGGCGAGCGGCAAAGCGGCAGGCGTGGGTACGCTGGCAGCCGTAGTCGCAGACCTGCACACAGGCGGCTCAGGCCATATGGTCGTCTTCTACTGACCGGAGCAGCAGTGGGATTCGGCAGCCCCCTGAGCGACTGAGCAGCCCTCTATAGGAACACACTGCTCACCTCCATAGCATGAGGGAGGGGCTAGAAAAGGTGCCCTAAACATTGTCTGCTTCATCACTATCTAACCAGCTAGCCGCGGTTGGTGGGTACCCTAACTGCGGTCGACATACAAAGAAAGATAAAACAAGCAAAGCTAAAAGAGTAAACCATATTCCCTTAACAATTGGAACTTGGAATGTACGCACCCTACTTGACAGAGACGGCGTGTCGGGTGCAGAGAGACGAACAGCACTGATTGGGAGAGAGCTGGGCAGGTACAACATCGACATTGCAGCCTTGAGCGAGACACGACTTGCAGAAGAAGGCCAAATCTGTGAAATTGGTGCCGGCTACACATTTTTCTGAAGTGGAAGGAAAAGCGAGGAAAGACGCCAATCCGGTGTGGGATTTGCCATTAAGTCGGCCCTGGTCGGCAAATTAGCTGGATTTCCAAAGGCTATAAACGACAGGCTCATGACCATGAAGTTGCCTCTGCTGAATGGAAGGAAGCACGCAACCATTGTGAGTGTCTACGCACCAACTATGACCAACGAAGATGATGTCAAGAACAAGTTCTATGAGGACCTGCACAATGTATTAACATCTGTTCCCAAAGGAGACAAACTTATACTCCTTGGGGATTTCAATGCCAGAGTAGGCACGGACACCACCTCTTGGAGTGGCATTATTGGAAAGCATGGAATCGGAAATTGTAACAGCAATGGACTCCGCCTCCTTCAGACATGTGCCGAACATGATCTCCTGATTACGAACACAATTTTCCGTCTCCCCATGAGAAATAGGACATCGTGGATGCACCCTCGCTCGAAACACTGGCACCTCATTGACTATGTCATCGTCAGGAGGTGTGACAGACAAGACGTTCGAGTGACAAAATCCATGTGTGGTGCCGAATGTTGGACAGACCATCGTCTCATTGTCTCGAAAATGAACATCCACATCAGGCCACCACGGCGTCCTCAAGGGGCGAAAATGCAAACAAAGTTAAATGTCACCCGCCTAAACAGCAAGAAAATGCAGCAGTCGTTTGAAAATATGCTGGAAGACCGCCTCAAGCCCAATGCTGAAGCTAAACAGGATACAGAAACAGAATGGAGAGCCCTAAAGGACACAATTTACAACACTGCTATGGAAATCCTTGGGTCCAGCCCCCCGAAAGCATAAAGACTGGTTTGATGAAAATTCCGAAGACAACCAATTGCTGGCCGAGAAGCATCTTCTCCTCAAGGCACATTTGAATGACCCAAAGTCAACATAAAAAAAAGATGCTTTCAAGAACATTCAGAGAGTAGTACAGCAGAAACTTCGGTACATGCGGGACTCCTGGCTGAGCAGCAAAGCTGATGAAATTCAGGGCTTTGCTGACAGACACGATATGAAAAACTTCTTTGACTCACTGAAAGCGGTCTATGGTCCTTCATCACCAGGCATAGTTCCCCTCCTCAGTGCAGATGGGGGAACATTGGTCACCGATAAGAAAGAAATCCTCCAACGCTGGGCAGAGCATTTCAGCAAAATCTTAAATGCAACTTCCTTCTTCGATGATGAAACCATCAACTGCCTTCCTCAAGTTCCCACCAATGAGACTCTTGATGACCTGCCAACCATAGTGGAAATAAACAAAGCCATCCAGCAACTCTCCAGCGGCAAGGCACCTGGTCCTGACTCCATCCCAGCAGAGATATACAAGGCAGGTGGGCCGGTCCTAACAGAGCAGCTTCACCAAGTCTTCACAAACATATGGATGAACGAGACCATGCCACAAGATTTTAAGGACGCGTCAATAGTCCACCTTTACAAACGTAAAGGAAACCGCCAATCCTGTGACAACCACCGAGGCATCTCCTTGCTTTCAATTGCAGGGAAGATACTCGCCAGAATTCTTCTCAATCGCCTCACAGCCCATCTCGATCAAGGTCTTCTTCCTGAGAGTCAATGTGGCTTCAGAAAAGAACGTGGAACTGTTGACATGATTTTCGCTGCAAGGCAGCTGCAAGAGAAATGTCAGGAACAGAACTGCGAAATGTTCTCCACTTTCATTGACCTTACCAAGGCTTTTGATACAGTCAGCAGAGAAGGACTGTGGAAGATTATGGCAAAATATGGCTGTCCACGAAAGTTTGTCCAAATAGTGCGGCTATTTCATGACGGCATGCAGGCAAGAGTACAGGAAAATGGTGAACTGTCTGAACCCTTTCCTGTCACCAATGGAGTGAAGCAAGGATGTGTCCTGGCACCAACACTGTTCAGCCTCATGTTTTCAGCCATGTTGATGAATGCCTTCGAGAACGACGACATTGGAATAGACATCAACTACCGTATGGATGGAAAGTTATTCAATCTCAGAAGGCTGAAAGCTAAAACCAAAATTAACAGCGGCACCGTCAGAGAGCTCCTGTTTGCTGATGATTGCGCTCTATACGCCAACTCAGAGGCGGACATGCAACATAATGTTTCAGCTTTCTCACATGCCTGTGCCAACTTTGGGCTCAATATCAACTTGGAGAAGACTGTAGTTATGTACCAGCCAGCTCCAGGGAATAATCACACTGTGCCGAATATCAAAGTGAATGATCATAGACTAAGTGTTGTGGACAAATTCACCTATCTTGGCAGCACCGTGTCACAAGCTGCCACAATCGATGACGAAGTGAATGCAAGAATCTCCAAGGCCAGTGCAGCCTTTGGCAGACTGTACAAGAATGTATGGGACAGAACTGGAATAAGCCTGCAAACAAAGCTAAAAGTCTACAAAGCAGTTGTATTATCCACACTGCTATATGCTTGTGAAACCTGGACTGTTTATCAGCGACACGCTAGGAAATTAAACCACTTCCACACAGTCTGCCTAAGGAAGCTACTGAAGATTAAATGGCAAGACAAGATTCCAGCCACTGAAGTCCTAGAAAGAGCATCCATGCCCAGTATCCACACTCTACTGATGAAGAATCAGATTCGCTGGGCTGGTCACTTGACTCGCATGCCAGATCACAGGCTCCCTAAACGAATTTTTTACAGCGAACTGCGTTGTGGTAAACGCTCCCAAGGTGGCCAGAGGAAACGTTTTAAAGACACTCTGAAAATTTCACTGAATGCTTTTGGAATTCATCATGACACCTGGGAGGCTGCAGCCAGAGACCGAAATTCGTGGCGTGCATCATTGCGCAAAGGTGCAGTCATATGTGAGGCAACCAGGACTGCAAGAGCTGTGAAGAAAAGGCAGGACAGAAAAACCACTGCAGGAAATCCTCCTCCAGAGACGTCAAGCATTCTTTGCCCACATTGTCAAAGAACATTTCGAGCCAAAATAGGCCTTATCAGCCATCTTAGAACCCACGGCTCCACACCTTCAACCCCACTGGATGAAATGAATGGTCATCATCATTCTTGATGGACAAACAACATATATATATATATATATATATATATATATATATATATATATATATATATATATATATATATATATATATATATAGATATATATATATATATATATATATATATATATATATATATATATATATATATATATATATATATATATATATATATAATCTCATTGGCACCTTACCGTCTTGACAGACGATAGTGTGTGCTTTAAAAAGGCATAATAACTTTTACCCTGGTGCGAGGAAATGCAAGCTAAAGACAAAATTGTCATGGCAGGGCAGACCAGGCCCTAAGCCTTGGTTGGCGACTGGTCTAGGATCGAAGCTCCGACAGGCGGACAGTTAGAGCATTGCTTTGCTGATCCGGCAGCTTCTGCAGCTTGTCTTGTTCCAGATGTAGGGGTGTTACCTTTCCTCTGGAGTGAACTAGGCAGGCCGAGAGAGGGGTCATGCTGCATGGGCAACACATGATCTCTATATTTTAGCCCAGGCTTTGTGCTATGGAGAGGCAATAACTCCATCCCTGGTCTTAACTGGTCTCGGAATCAAAGCAAGAGGCAGCTGTTACGGGTTATAAGTCCTTGTCAGTTGGCGTAGACATGGGGCGCCACGCGTTGCCTCTGACGGTGGGAGACACCTATAGGTGTCACTGATCAGCTACCGCCCGCCTCAAGCTGGGCAGCCCCCAGCCAATTGGGTGCTGATCCGCCACAGCCTGCCTGCTTCAATGGGTGCTTGGGGCTAGGACAAAATCTGAATCGCAGGCTGTAAAACCAATGCACCAGGTACAAACAAAAATAAAAATAGAAACCTCAAGCTACGGCTTGCAACCTGGAACGTGAGAACCATGTGTCCAGGATTTTCCACTGACTTGACCAATATTGACGATGTGAGAAAAACGGCTGTGATTGATGCCGAACTCAATCGTCTTAACATTGATATTGCTGGCCTGCAGGAGACTCGCCTCGCTGAGGAAGGGTCACTCAGGGAAAACAAATACACATTTTTCTGGAAGGGTAAAGGGCAGGCAGAAAAAAGGCAACACGGTGTGGGCTTTGCAGTGAAGAATTCGCTACTGGGAATGATTGAAATTCCAGCAGGAGGAAATGAAAGACTATTATCCCTGCGCTTGGCAACCTCTTGTGGGTTTGCCACCATTATTACTGCATATGCACCGACACTCGATTCTTCTGATGATGTGAAGGATTCGTTCTATGAGGAGTTAGACTCCGTGATCAAGGCAGTTCCAAAATCTGACTACATTTATATGCTCGGTGATTTCAATGCTCGTGTGGGCAAGGACTCGAGTTCATGGCCAGTGTGCCTTGGAAAATACAACATCGGTCGCATGAATGAAAATGGGCAAAGGCTACTGGAGCATTGCACCAGTAATGACCTATGTATTACAAACTCTTTTTTTAAAACAAAAGAGATGCATAAGGTCACATGGAAACATCCAAGATCCGGCCATTGGCACCAGCTGGACTTCATCATCACACGGAGACAACATCTGAACCATATATCATTGACTCGTAGTTACCACAGTGCTGACTGTGATACGGATCATTCTTTGGTTGTTGCAAGGGTTAGACTGAGACCAAAGAGAATCTACACAGCTAAACACAAATCGAGCCCCAGGATTAAAATTATTAACACTCATGATCCTGAAAAGTGCTTTCAGTTTCAACAGCAACTTGACGCTTTCACTGATACACCAGAAAATTGTACAGTAAATGAAAAGTGGGGTCAAATTAAGGAAACTCTTTATAAAACTGCCGTAGGGGTTTACGGCACTGTGGATCATAAGAGGCAGGACTGGTTTGTGGCCAACAGCGAGACTCTGCAGCCCTTGATTGATAAGAAGAAGAAAGCTCTCTTAAGAAACAAGGAAAGACCAACGCGTAACACTCTGAGTGAGCTAAGGCAAGCTAGGAAGGATGTGCAAAAGGCTGCCAGGCAGTGTGCAAATGATTATTGGATCAAGTTATGTGAGTCCATTCAAATCGCAAGTGATAAGGGAGACATAAGAAGCATGTATGAAGGAATAAAGAAAGCCTGTGGTCCAGTGATCAAAAGAAGTGCACCATTGAAAACCTTGACTGGAGAAGTCATCACTGATAAGAAACAGCAGATGGACAGATGGATAGAGCACTATTTGGAGCTTTACTCAAGTGAGACCAAGCTAGCGGATGATGCCCTCAACGCCATAGAGGCTCTACCAACTCTTGACCACCTGGACACACTTCCCACCATAACAGAAGTTAAGTGTGCTATAAATGAACTTGCATCTGGCAAGGCTCCAGGTAAGGATGGGATTCCAATAGAGGTTATCAGGAGTGGGCAAGACACACTCACTATACAGATCCACCAGCTAATAGAGCTATGCTGGCGAGAAGGACAAGTCCCACAGGATTTCAAAGATTCAAGCATCATAACACTGTACAAGAACAAGGGCGATCGGAGCGACTGCAACAACTATAGGGGTATCTCACTTCTGTGTATTGTTGGAAAAATATTTGCCAGAATTGTTCTGCACAGACTTCAAGTCCTAGGAGATCAAGTCTACCCCGAATCACAGTGTGGCTTTCGACAGAACCGGTCTACCACTGATATGATATTCTCATTGCGACAAATGCAAGAAAAATGCCGTGAACAGAATCAACCACTGTTTATTGCCTTCATCGACCTCACAAAGGCATTTGATTTGGTCAGTCGTGAGGGTCTGTTCAAGGCACTAAAGAAGATTGGCTGCCCACCAACTCTTCTGTCCATTGTGGAATCGTTCCACACAGGCATGAAGGGTATAATCAAGTTTGATGGTGCAACTTCTGAAGAATTTGAAATCAAGAGTGGAGTTAAGCAAGGTTGTGTACTAGCTCCCACCCTCTTTGGAATATACTTTTCACTTCTACTGAAATATTCATTTCGTGATCAGGATGGTGGTATATACATTCACTCACGCTCAGATGGCGGCCTCTACAATGCTCAGAGATTGAAGGCTAAGACCAAAATTAGGAGGGTACTGATCAGAGAGTTGCTTTTTGCAGATGATGCTGCAGTTACGACCCACTCTGAGGAAGAATTGCAATGTCTACTATCTGCATTCTCCAATGCTTGTTCTGAATTTGGTTTAACAATTAGCAAAAAGAAGACACAGATTATGTCACAAGGTGCACATGGGGTACCATCAATCTTTATTGACGACGCCGAACTAGAGATAGTAGACCATTTTACATATCTAGGATCAGTGGTAAATAGCAAATTATCCCTAGATCAGGAAATCAACATCCGGATTGGTAAGGCAGCAACAACAATGAACAGGTTAAGAAAAAGAGTCTGGGAGAACAGGAAGCTTACTGCCAAAACAAAAGTCCTTGTCTATCAAGCCTGTGTCCTTAGTACTCTTCTCTATGGCAGTGAAACCTGGACAACTTACTCACACCAAGAGAACAATTTAAACAGCTTTCATATGCGGTGTCTGCGAAGAATTCTTGGTATTAAGTGGCAAGACAAAATCACAAATACTGAAGTATTGGAAAGATCAGGTTGTGTGACAGTTTATTCCATGCTCAGTCTTCGTAGACTTAGATGGATAGGACATCTTAGGAGGATGGATGATGGTAGAATACCAAAGGATATCTTTTTTGGTGAATTACAGATGGGTAAGAGATCTCAGGGTCGGCCTCTACTACGATACAAAGATGTGTGTAAGCGGGACATGATTGATACAGGCATTGATAATGCACATTGGGAGCAAGTCGCCGCTGAACGTGTTGCATGGAGGGCAAATATCAGAAATGGAATAAAGTCAAAGGAGAAAATTATTGCAGAAAAGTCACACACCAAGCGTTTGAGACGTAAGATGGTGCATGATGGTGGAAATGACCACGTGTTCACATGCACCCACTGTGAACGGACATTTACAGCGCAAATTGGCCTTATCAGTCACACTCGCTACCGCCATAGTTAAAAGTTATGCCTTTTTAAAGCACAAACTATCGTCTGTCAAGACGGCAAGGTGCCAATGAATAACTTTTACCTAAGGCTGTATCGCATGTGACTGATAAGGCCAATTTGCGCTGCAAATGTCCGTTCACAGTGGCTGCATGTGAACACGTTCCATAGCACAACGCCTGGGCTAAAATATAGAGATCATGTGTTGCCCATGCAGCATGATCCATCTCTCGGCCTGCCTAGTTCACTCCAGAGGAAAGGTAACAGGAACCCTACTCTGGCACAACTGAGCTACGCTG